>CAXAMN010027361.1:906512-952727 GCA_963970005.1 Durusdinium trenchii
AGTAGCCTTTGGCAGCATGACCTATGAGTCCGGTTCACCTCTGTTGGCACTCACGGTATTTCCATCACTTGGTTGTATGAGATGTTCAAGCGTGACTATCTGTTGCTCGTATATGACGTTACTGCTCGTATGGCTGCCGATATCCACACTAAAGGATTCGATGATGCCAACTCATGGAAACATGCGTGCATGTTGATCAATATACTGAGCGACGATGGTCTGCGCAGCCAAGCGTTGCTCGACTTGATGAAGCCAACTCACGATGGGTTGTCTTACGCCAAGCAGCTTCAGAAAGACCGCCACAGTAAGGTGCCAACATACCCTTACACCACCATTCCGGTTGTCCCGCCACAGCTGTATCAGCCGGGACTTTCGAGCAAAGAGGGACTGCAAGAGATCCCTGGATGCGACCCCTATGTTATGGTTCGTACTCCCAAGCTGTACAGGCTGCGCCCGCCACGGGCTCCCCCTGATATGGCTTACCTTCGCAGCACCTGGATCTTGCAGGACGCGCAATGGCAGCAGATCGAGGATAAGGTTGACCCTAACTTAGAACCCGTTCGGTTTGACCGTTGGGTCGAACGTGCGTTCTTTCAGTTTCATCCTTTGTCTTCTCCGTTACCCGAAGCGTCCGTTCCTGCGCCTAGTCATTTCGACGCTGCGACCCTTCCACATCTTTTGTTTAGCTTGCGTCCGCTTGTCCAATGTCGTGAGTTGCAACAGACTCTCCGTGATTCGTCCTTGTACTTGTCGATTCATCACTGCTCGACCTCTGCCTTGCACGTGCTCAACGCCCTGACGCGCCTTGTGCATGGGGGGAATGGGGGGTCTGGGGGGTCTTCGATGATTTTCGACAATTTTGTTTCGGATCCTGAAGAGCAAGAGCACTCAGTTCACGATCATTGGGAGGTAGACGAAGAAGCTAGGACGTTAACAAGAATACACTCGTCTCCTAGGAGAAAAGCGTTCTGCCCGGGTGACGCGCCATCTTGTCCAGTCGACATGTCACGGATCAAAGACGATAGGATGACTTACCGTCAAGGAAGTCAATTCGAGTCATCAGATTTTGAGGATTGTGTCAAGGACTATTGGCGACACTCAGGTAGAGGTACGCATACCAAAACGCACCTCCGATGGACAGGCAAGACTGTGTTCACCCTTAGGGGAAACCATGCTGAATCGGGAAACGAGGAAGCTAAATCGGCTGCGATAGCGTTATGCAGCACCCCAAAGCGTATGAAAACGATCCCATTGAAGGATATCATCGTCCCAACGTTCGTCTCCGTTAGCAAAGCCAAGAGCTTGGAGAGCAAAGAGCACAGAATAGTTGATGTCAACTTGAGACGACATGATGGGAAGATCGCATATCGGTACCAGTTCGTGTTGTGCGAAGAAGACGACAACCTAGCCGCCCGCGACGAGCAGATGGTAATCGATCTGTACGATATAGGTAAAGAACCCGCATTCATCCTACTGTGTTCAGAGGAATGCAATCACTTCACCCACCTAGCGGCGAAGTACGACTGCACCATCGTCACTGTATCTCAGAGCGACGACCTCACTTCACCATACGGAATTGCACGTGCGCTTGCAGCGGTGCGTTCGGAGAAGGATGCAGTAATGTTTGCAGGACCCTGCACAGGCGGATCAGCATGGTCGAGATACAACGCTAAAGTCAGCGACGCGATAGCTAAATCTATAGAGCTTAAGCGAGCACTATACTGGGACCTTTGGGAACGTTTTGAAACTGTTATGGTTCGTGTTTTGAAGATCGGGGCCGCCGCACTGTTTGAACTACCACGATACTGTGCCTACTGGAAAGATCTAAGGGTTCAAAGTTTGTTGAGCGGCACTGATTGCGACTGTCATGTGTTTGATGGATGCATGTACGGGTTAGGTGCTGAGTTCAACGATTCACATTCCGACAAGAAATTCATCAAGAAACCTTGGAAGATTGTATCATGGAATCTTGAGTTTGGTAACCAGCTCAGCAGAACATGTGACAAGAGCCATGATCATAGAGATTGTGCAGGTAAATACACTAAGACTACTCAATTATATAATAAGAAGATAGTCGGCATCATCCTGAAGACCGTGTCCAAGAGAATCGCTGCATTCCAGAAGTCTGAGAAGATGATGCATGCCGTTCCGTGCCTTATGATTCGAGCCTTGGGTAGTTCCTTCAATGAGCGCTCAGTGTGTGATGCAACATCAAACGAGACTATATACACCTGTTATGAGCGAGGGACACAAACATCACACGCACGACGGATCGAACCACATGGCATTCATGATTGTCAGGCATGTTATGTTTGTTTGTGCGACCACAGCATTGCTTCACCCGTACGCTTCAGCGACGTGGCTATGGAGTCTGTTGGTGGTGTCATGAACTATAACAGCAACACGGGCGGCTACCCGACTTTCATCATCAAGATCCTCGATGGCCTGGTCGAGATGAAGGAGAGAGGGCAGATCGCCCTGCCTCCAAGGATGTCGAGGAGTACGCATGGGTTGGATGTGGTTGAAGCATGGATTGCCGTCGGCATTCCTCCGCTCGTCCCGTTATCCATCAACTATGCAATGTCTAGGACAAGATCCGACGACACCAAATTCTTGACCGCTTCACTGAAGAAGTTAGTGGGCTACATGAACGAGGACGAGAAGAAGGAGACTACAGGCGACTTGGTAAGACGCTATAAGCTATCCATGGCCACCATTAAGGGGCGCTTCGGGAACGATGCGAGAGGGGTTTTCAGCAACCTTTCTCGCTACCTCGTGGAGCCTGAGGAGATTGGGGCGATCGATGACTTATGGGACGACGTCCGCGACTTCATCAACAACGGCAGATTCAACGACACTATGGTTGCCTACCGGCAATGGAGGAACCTGTCCGGATCGGCCAAGGAGAGCATGAACATGCGTGAAGCCGCGGATCCGTCAGATCACGTCTATGCTACCCGCCTCGAAAGTTACTACACGATCTTCAGCTCGATCTTCTACCACACCTCTGACAAACTCACCAGTCGAAACGCGAAGGAGAAGGTGAAAGAGCTGATAGATACGGTGAACAGAGAAGTCCGCAACATGGCACTGGCAATAAGGGTCCACAACTTGGACAGCACATTGGATAGGATCCATGTGATCGATGTGCTCGAGGACCTGATTGCCAGGAAGAGAGGACTGCCGAAGTACAGGTCGGCGGCTCAGAACCATATGGAGACCTTTTTAGGCTCCATGAGTGTTATGGTGCAGTACCTTGACAACTGCAAGCCTCTGGTAGCCACGATAATACCAGAAGAACTCAGATTCATGAGGGAGAAGGTCATGCCGATGATCAATGAGTGGATCCCGGTTGAACCCACAATGTTTCGAGTTCAGTACAACGCAGCTGCAGCGGAGAGCGGGAGGCAAGATGAGTACAACCGACGGAGCAGTGCCTTCAAATCCTACACCGACTACATCGAGGAGTTGAAGAAGAAAATCGAGGACAAAATTATCCCCTCGTTGCCATTTTGGAACACGCAGGATAGCGAAGGTCCTGAGCCTCCTGACGTTGCTCATAGACCAAAGTGGTGCCCGCCGCTTCAGATATATGGTGACTTCACTAGGCCGACGGCCAAACCAATGCCTCGCGCACCAAGACCTCCTCCACCGTCGTCGTCATTTGAACAGCAGAACTTTTCGGAACGTCCTTCCGACAGTTCAACCGGGCATGGAACGGCGTCCCACAAGCGATGGGGGAGGACGGGTGGATCAACATCCACTGGTGCGGCATCAAGGGACATCTCAATCACTACGTGGTTTAGAATGCCGTTTCCGATGGGATCAGACAAATACTACGTATTTGGGAAAGACTATTTTTCGCGAGACATGAAGGTCTACGCAATGGTCAGCGCCAATCAGGTGCCATCCGGGCACACCGTAGAAGGTCCCTGTACCGTTAACGGACAGATGACATGGCTGCAGTACTTACGAAGGTTGACGTCGTATTTGATGTTCTGGCATGGGGGGTACCAAGAGACGGTGATCGATCGGAACTACCACAAAGAAGACGCCCATTGGTTCGCTCAATATACCAACATCTACGACTCAACACAAGTGTCACTTGCTGGAGGACTACCGTCTCCGAGGACGCTATACAACCTTTGCTACCCAATGGAAGCCAAGGTGAGTGACGAAGCGGAATTGGAGCTAAGGATGCGTGAGACATTGAAGGGCTTCATCCCAAGTGTCACGTGTCAGCCAGCGTCTTGCACCATTGACGGTGGGAGTGTGCACTGTGAGTTCATCGGCGCCATGAAGACCAGTAAGGTGATTCTGATGTCGGACTTCGGGTACATCACCAAATCGAATTCCGGGAAACAGACAGTGTTCGCCCAGAGCTTATTGTCACTTGGATGGGATAAGGTCATCAACATGTCATGTACGCCTGAGTACAAGAAGGGAGTGGTGACGGATTCATATGGCTTCATCGACTTCGTTCGTGATCGAATTGACGATGTCAAACGCCATGAACCCACCTCCATCCATGTGTGGTTGTCATTGAGCCATCTCGTGACTGCGGGCGAGAAGGGGACATACAAGACTGTGATTGTTCCCACGGACTTCGTTCCGAGACTTAGGGATGTGATCATCAAGCTTGACGCATGCTGCCAACTACCTACATTCGTGAGGATTTGCGCAGACGTGGAGTTTCACCATGCCGTCGGTTCGTTCGGTAAAATCGCCAACATGATCAAGGACGAGCTGTCGCTGAATGGCATGATGTCCACGACGTCGGACAGATTCTGGCGAGCCATTTCGGTCGCCGGAGGCGGTCACCCCTACTCTATGAAGTCTGGAACCTCTTTGGTCCACGCTGTCATGGAAAAGTATTTGTTCAGAGAAAAGATGCTCGCTTCTTGCTTTATGGCACCGGATCCCTTGACCGAAGCGAATAGCCTCCATGATCCCAACTTGGAACACGTGTTGCAGGACAAAGAGAGGTTGTATCAGTACTTGTTCGGAGACTCCGTAAGAGGAAGCCATGCATATCAGTCCACTGCGGGGGCTTCAGGTGAGAACGAGTCTGAGCGAAGGAAGAGGGAGAAGGTAAGGAGAGAGAACAAAATGCCATGGATGGATGAGTACTGGGGAGTCCTTCAGCCAGAACCAATATACTCGAGGACTCAAAGGTGGTATGTCATTGATGACTTCAAGGAGGGTGAGGAGATTTGCTGCGATTACTGTTTGGTCTGCAATCCCATAGACTCCGATCTGAAAGACGATTGCTATGCAGAATGCATCAACGGAGCAGCAAATAGATGCCGTGGGATGTCCGCAGAAGACTACGTCCAGAAGCGATTCCACGCATGTGCTCGATTGCTTCACAACTTCGGCATGGGGCAAACGGTATCTTCTCCCACCGTCATGATCTCCGAGATGAACCCGCACGTAGACTTGATGAAGTTCTTACACGAAGCGATGATCATCTTTAACGGGAACCCCGGTTTCCAGAAGGAGCTCTCGTTCTTCGGGGGGATCAGATTGTCATCAACAAAGACGGAGAACTTCTTCAAAACGAGGAGAGGACCCAGCATCCATGTGGAAAAGCAGATAGTCGGCAGCGCCAAGTACTACCAGGGATCCTATGACCTTGGAAACGTGTGCTACACCAAATACCTCAAGACCATACTGGAGCCCGATGTATTCCGCACGATGTTCGGAGATGATCCCACGGAGGAACGGGTAGGTGATATGGTGGAAGCGCTGCTGGGCATGTTAGAAATTGCTCAACTCTTCAAACACCTGTTCTTGGGATGGGGTGACATTGAGGCTTTGAGGACGGGATTAGAAGAATCCATCAAGCGCGTCACTGCATCGCTGTATGACAGGACAACGTATGAGAACCGAAAGCGATCGATGATCAGAACATTGGACCCGCACTCTGAAGAGGCGGCAAACGTGGCACTGATTCTCGTTCGCATGAGGACCATGCCGCCTCCTGAATTCGACATCGACCACTTCTTCGAAATTGGGAAAGAACCAGAACATGGAGCAGAAGCTACCGACCAGCCCGAGGCCGAAGGTGTCGATATGGAGACTGAATGTGAACAGGAGAAGGAGGAGCAAGACGTTGACATGTCCGATCCGAAGACATCAATACTGCAAGCCATCGACGAATTCGAGAAGAAGATCGGGCAAGCAGAATTCTGCATCCACTGCATGAAGTCGGGACACACAACTCTCAATTGCGAGAAGATCCCTTCGTCTTCACCCACAGTCACCTCAGTGTTGAGTGATTGGAAGAAGAGAGTGAAGGGAGAGGTTGCACCCGACGATGTACCATCCGGACATCCAACCGATGAGCCTAAGAAGAAGAAGCAGAGAGCATCGCCTACTCCAGATAGGAAGGTCGACAGCGAGTTCAGGCGAAAAGAAATGTTGAAAGCAAGAGTCGTGACAATGTTTGACCATGACGGGTTCACCTTGATTGAAAGTGCCGATGGAGTCGAAGGAGGAACACATTCCTACAATGGGCGGAAGCTTGCGGAAGTAGGCCCTAGGGATATGAGGGTGGTGTACGAATTTGTAGAGAAGGCATTTGTGCACTCCAGTTCCCTCAAACCAAAGGCATGTCATCAATTCTATCCCCTACCGACACGGAGGGAGAAGGGATACAAGCCGATCGACCCCATGACGATGATCGGGAAAGTTGAGCTAGTACCGATCAACGGAGTCACTTTCGCTGCACAGAACTCTGACTACGGTAACCACAAGTATCCGACTCCAGACTGTCGAGTACCTGAATACAGCCAAGCGAGCCAGGCCCTGAGTCGCCGATTGGGAGCGAAGTTGAGACATCGAATTGGACGCCAGTTCAGGACAGGAGGAAGACTCACACCAATCAAATGCGATGAGGGCGCATGGGTGTCATGGGAAGACCTGTTAGCTGATAACGCAGTTTGGGAAGACGGTTATCACTATGGCAACATTGACATCGTGACCAAGAAGGCGCGTTTGGAGAAGTACCTCGACCAGAACTATGAGTGTTTCCGCATAACCAAGAGGATCAGATTCCAAATGTTGGCGGTCCGCGTTCGCCCTGATGAACTAAATGATCCTGATGACCCGATGGAGAAGGAATGGATTGACGAGCTCAAGGGCATGGGAATCTCCAAAGGAAGACTCCACAATAGCGATGGATGGTGCTTTCCCGTGGCTGTAAGAGCAACCTCAGCACACTCATCGGACGGTGGAGGTTATGACGTTACCATCAACATCGACCACATTGGATCGAGAATGACCAACGACATGGCCCTATCCATGGTGACTGCATTTCACGCTACCAATCTTGGAACGCTGACTTCAATCATGCGACGGGGGCTAGTGCCAGGAGGTCTCGGTGCATCGGGAAGGGATTCTATCCACTTCACATGTTTTCCGCCATGGGCCTGGGAGCAGGGCTACAAGGGAAAACCTTGGCTGGGTCGTAAGGTCGCATTGAGTGATCGCCCAGTGGTTCTCTACATTCCGGTGTCGAAGCTGCAGGAGTACGGGCTTCTCATCTCAGCGACTGGATCTCTATTGGTTGAGGACGTCGTTCCCTTCGATGAGGTTAAAGGGGCATGGTTGCAATGCGACAATGCAGAACCCGGACAGCCTGAGGAGATCGAATGGATCAGGTTACTCAATAGAGAACCCGACCCTGGAAGCTACCTTGTTCTGGAGTCCAAATACGGAAACCCGATCATGACTCCACGCTATCAAAAGCTTGAGAGCTTAGCGGTTGAGGTCCAGGATGACACCTACTCCGAGGACGACGCCAAGATCTCAAAGCTGCTGGGCATGGTCGAGGAGAGCGGTGTCTACCCAGAGTACGATAGCACCGAATGGCAGGAAATCTTTGAGGAGATCGTGTACCGCCGAGCAATGAAAGACTATGACTCAAGACCGTGTCCCAACTGTCTTGGCGAAGTCGATGTGCGATTGACGATATGTCCGCACTGCGTAGCGGTTTTGATCGCGAATGGGAAGCTCACGCATGTGGTACCCAAGGAGACAAGGGACCGCAATCAACGATCACCTCCGAGAGACGTACCAGCCAGTTCCTCCGGTGAAGCAACTTCTTCTGCAGGTGCAAACATCGATGAAGTCATCAAGAATGCACGCAAGACAGCCGAAGAAGTCATTGACGTCGAGGAATCCGAAGGAGAGGAAGACGAGGAAGTTCCTATCATTTTGAAGGAACGACCGGACGAAGCTGAAGGCGAACCCGAATATCGGGAGGTCCCTCAAGATGGATACGGGAATGAACTTCCACAGCCTTTCCCCTTCGCAATTGACGAATTGCCACAAGAAGCTGCGATCCCCATCGACCACAACTTTGCGGTCACACAGCAATTTGATCTGAGGTTGATGAAGTTGATCAAGAGCTTGGCCAACGCAACGTTCGACATCAATTGCTTTGAGAGTCGTGAAGACGTACTGCGAAAGTTCGACGATGGACAGCGGCATGATACTCCATACAATAGATGGCCATTAGTACCGAATGATCCGGACACTGGGTTTCCAAGACGCCTTCAGAGAGCCGAAGTCGTAGGCATGAGCAAATGGACCAACGACACGTATGCAACAGAAGCGTGGCAGATCTATGAATTCCATGCTCACGTTATTCACCCGATGATGATCACTGCAATCCGCTGCGGGCTTAGCCACAAGTATCTCAAAGAGGTCGGCAGCACTCGGCGTAACATGAGTGATCCGAAGGCTCGAAGATCTGAGACCCAGGAAGAGATCATCGAGAAACTGGCATTCATCTCAAATTTCATCAGACGCTTGATTAGGAAGACTTTCGGAACGAGCCGATATAGTTACTACCAGAAACCAGACGACGAAGGTGCCGCTCCATACAAATTCATCGACATTAGCCCCGCCATCAAATCGGAGCGGAAGAATGTCACAAAGGAGATCCTCGTTGCATGCCGCTACTATGGCATAGAGGTATCCGATATCCAAGCACAGAAATTGAAGCTCTTTGAGGAGCAGATCCGAAGGGGAAACCCAAGGAACGTTGAGCTCATCAAAGACTACATTGGCTTTGTCGGAGCTGACTACATGCGACAACTCACGAATGGTTGAGCATCGGGGTCATACCGACATACTACTTCCGGTATTTCGAGTACTGAGGGATCTTGGGTAATTCATGATGACCATTTTGGCATCATGGGAGTGAGATAGGATTGTGTTTCACACCGATGGTAATCGCATGATACCATAGGTAGATGCACGTCTTCCGTTTGTAGCTCCGTTACCTGTTTGATCCAACTTTCAAGCGAATGCAAGATCGTTTGCTAATTCAGATCAATAGGACATACTGGTTGACCTCCAATGCACTTTTGAGAACATGATTCGTTCTCCGGTTTTTACATCCACTCATCTCCCTTCCCCGTCGAAGTACGGATGTGGGGGGTGTCAATAGGGATGAGGTCCCAGTATAGTTGCTATACAGGTACATGCCATATACTTTTGGCTCAAGTGCCCAACCAGGTAAAAAGGAGCTTTAGCGCGCGAGCTTCATGTTGAACTAAGGGCTTGAACGGGGCCAGGGCACACTTTCCATCCGTTCGCATAATATGTATACTCCCACACGAGAACGTCTCCGCCAGGAGTGGCCCTGCTTTTGGTGCCCTCGAGTCGTACAGACCCTGAACATCTGGAAAAACCGCGCGGAGGCGGATGGACGAACGTCGCGTGGATCATGTTCTGTCGATGTCTTTTACCCAGACACGACCCGTCTGGGACTGCCATAGGACTGCCGCCACACCACCCCAACTGATCGGCAACATATGGCATACCTGGAGTGTCTGTGTGAATGGGTGTGTTTTCGTCGGGGGCATCACATTGCTACGTTCGCTTGGAGGCCGTCGCGTGGCATGTGGGTTGGAGGCCGCTTCCATCAACGCTGTGGTCGAATGAATGCTTCAGTTCCATCCAGCAGATTCTTCCAGGAGTCACAAAGGGGTGCCTATTGGAGGTTAGGGGTGCCCATTATCTACTCACTGGATGGGACCAAACACCACCCCTTTGTGACTGCTGGTTTTTGGATTCAGAACACCTCCAAGGTACGGTGATGTGTTCGACATGACAAGGGAGGGTGTGGTCCGGGAAACCTCCTGAGGTACGGTGGCCGTGGATCGGGATGCGTCAGCATTGAATCTGCATGCAATTTCTCGATCACATGTGATATTTGAAGGATTAAACTTTGCAGACAAGAGCGGGTTGGAGATCAGGAGTACAAAAGGCGCACTCAGCATGTGAAAACATCTTCACATCCGTCAACGATGTTCTACAAGCTGGCCTGTGTTGCTACGTTGCCTTGGTGCACGGAACATGCTGGAGGATTTTTCGGCGGCAGACGATTTCGGCATCGTCCTTCGGTGCGGAGATGGCCGACGCGGGTTGAACCAAGCTGAGGAGCACAGTCGTCACTGTGCGACCAGCCACCACCAGCACCCTCACTGCCAGGTCGTTCGTTGAGGGTTGGGGCTCTAACGGGTCGAACCATTGACCTGTTTGTCGTCGGGTCCGCACACATGTTCTCATGCCCGGGCCGAAGCGTAGAGACAGGACTTGAACCTTGAGTTCGTGATCCTTGATGATGGTGCGAGCTTCAACAGGCGGCAGAATTTCTTCGTGGAGGGAAGGAGGGCAGAAGGAGGGAAGCATGTGGATTAATTACTCCTTTAATCTTCTTACACACATACCTGGAATTTGCAACAGGTCTCCGAAATGGAGGGTTGTTAGGCCCTACGAGGTCTCAATTGGTGACCTGTGAAGTCGGGTGCTGGTACTAGACGTTTTCGCTACCCAATGTTCAGGTAGATACTTCCTGGGGTCAAGTCTCTCAGAAGTCGGAGCCCCTTTCTTTTTGGCTCCACATGGTCATGTTGGCAGACAAATCAGAAAAAGTGAAAACACAGCTCCCAATCAGGTACCCCGAAGTCAGGAAGAAGTTCTTCATCTTTCTTTTGAAAAAAGCTGTGCATTGGGTCATTTTGGATCTTTCACTATGCCTCCCTTGATCTCCCTTGTGTAATTCGAGCTACAGCTGATGACCTGCGGTTTTCGGGTGATGCTTATAGTCTCATCGTCCCGACTCCTGGGCTTCGACTACTCCGGGCGTTCTGTAACTCAGCCAATCAATCCAAGTAACTCAGTCCAAGTAATCCAAGTAGCTTAGCATGGCGACACAATCCCTTGTGATTTACATCCGGGATCATCCGGGCCATAAGTGGAATTTAGCTGTTTGAACATCCGTTTTTGGCTCCGTTGCTCTCCGGTCCCTCAACACCGAAGATTGTTCGACCCCCACAACTACCTCTCCGGATGTCCGGATTCGCTCCTTTTTTCCTTCTGTCTGCTGTCAGAGAAGCGGCCAGTAGGGTATGTATTTGACATCGGGGAAGCCCCCGAGATCTAGCCCCAATCCGCTGAATAGACGGGTCAACCATGTATTTTTTTGTTTTTAAACACCCCTGAGGTCTCCTTATTCGAGCTGGTCCGCCCCTCCTCCGTTTTTTCGATCGGAATGTTTTTTGTGTCCAACATGAGGATGCTCCAAAACTACCAGACCATGTTGACGGACAACTCCATCGATTTGTTCTTTGGACCTGCCTATGGCACCTGGAGCGAAGCTTGGTGACACCCGAAGCGACTATCAAGCTTGCTTTCGAAACCAAACCGGAGGGATGGGTCCCAATCCCTTGGAGAGGTCAAACGGAGTTTGGAGTTTGGAACCAATCCCGGTTTGGAGGGCTGGGTAGATGCCCGCCCTGATGCCGCCAAAGAGGCTCCCAAACAGGAAACGGAGAGGACTTGCTTGGGTGACCGCGGAACACACATCCACCTTGCAGACGGAATCCCAACTGGTCAAAAGGAATATAGAAACAAAACACCTCAGAGTGCTACCGTCCAGATTTCTTGAGCGAAAATCACCTAATTAACTGCCTATGCGTTTGCCAGGAATGATCCATCCTTTATTTTTCGTGTGTTGGAAGCCAGGGCGTCCGGGCAACGGCTCGATGCCAGCCTCCCTCCCTCCTTCCGCGGCGCGGGGGTGGAGCAACGAATGGATTCGTCCAGTTGCTCAGTTCTAAGTTGCTCAGTCGAATGCCCTCGAAAAGCAGCTTCAAAAGCTTTTAGACGACATGTGATCCATCGCTTTATCGGTAGCTAGAAACGGTTCCATAAAAAACCAACGGTTACGACGATGATTATGTCTATTAATGGACTCTTATCGCTTGGGCTGATGACTTCTGGTGTTAGCTCTGACATCGCGCGTGGAACAAACGGCTTTCGTCGAGTGCCTTTGCGGACCTGACACGCAGGGGGCTGGAAGGCTGGAACCAAATTGGTTCCCGACTATGAATTCTTAGGACGGGCAACATATATCCATTAGGATCCTTTTTTGGACTGCCTGATTATCAGAAGCAGGTTCTGCAAAAGGGTGACATTTCTGGAAACGTGTGTTTTTTTTCACAGGCATGGCCCCAAAAGAGGCGCTCGTCACAGCGGAAATCTAGGGCCTGGATACTTGGGTCGTGGAGTTTTCTGCTTTTTTTATTCCTGGCCGTTTCGTTTTTTACCCTCCACACCACTCCGACATGCTACAGTATAACTGGCATAACCTCGCAAAGAAAAGAGACACGACCGACCAAACCGAGGACTTTGCGGCACATGTGGTGAACAACGGCAACAAGGTCTTCATCGCCTGGTCCTTGGCCTACAACTTCTACCTGGCAGGCTACAGGAGCCCCGGGGAAACCCCCCCCGAGCGAAACTCGCGAAGACCGCCAGTCCTCAAAGGATCGAACAAGAAGACCGCCAGTCCGAGGATGTGTTTGGTGTGAGCCAGCCACCCCCCAACTGGCGAACCAGAACCTTCACTTGGTTTCTAGCAGCTTCTAGCACCTTGGACCTGGTTTGATCACCCTGGAGGATGGTTTTTCGAAGCTTGAGGGGTCGGTCTGCTTGGTTTGTTGGCTTGGTGTTCCGAACGATACACTTGGAGGAAGATAGGAATAACCAACCCGAACCCTTCTCCAATGGGCAGGAATTGCTTTCATGTCCCGACCCCCAAAAAAGGGATCGACGACCTCCCCATGACGACCGCCGCAGACCACGACCTCCACCATTTCTTCTTCCACCCGCCGGACGACGCGTCGACTGTCAGAGGACGGAGCTGTGTCCTTACTGCAACTACCAATGGTTCCGTGAAACCGACTGGCAGAGCGCAGGGCCACTTGGAAGATGGAGCGTGGCCACGACCTGACTTCGAAGTACGATGACTGGGACATGACTGGAACCAAAAACCAGTAGACCTGTACAATCTATTTTTCGAGCTGAGACTCCTTTGCATAACAAGTGGCTGTTTGCGGAAACATGCATTCATTTTCTGGTTGGGACTGGTTTTCCAGGTGCAATCTGCGATGGTATCTCCATGTATCTCCTCCACTGTGTTGGTTCAGTTCCTCCTGAGTTGAACTGGTGCTTTTGTTTGGTGTTTGTTTCGGCGTCTTGCTCAGTGGTTTTCGGAGTGCGTCTCCTTCGCATTTCTTCGGCGGAGACTGGACTGGGGAGCATCTGGCGAACGGGTCTTCTTTTTTTTGCACGGGACCTGTTTTTTTCCATTGAACATGAACAGAAAGAATCCCTATAGGGCTCCTGGCCCACCTCCGAAGTCGGTTCGGTGGGCCAGGGGTGGATGCCGGTCAGTCACCACCGAACCTGGAGATGGGACTGGAGCCCTTGGGGAATAAGACTAGGTCAACCTAGCAGGACTTGTGGGCGCTCCGGATGCCATGACGCATCAGCTGAATCAAGTGACGGCGTCAAGTGAAGCGTCAGACGTGCCGTTGCAAGACTTAGGGATCCAACGGGCGCCGTTTCAAAAGGACTAGAATGACGTCAGAACAGCCATTGCAAATCATTGCAACATTGTGGTGAATAGACAATGGTGGCTGTTTTTTTCTGCTCAACTCGGCCTTCGTTCTCCGCAGTTCGAGAGTCTTTTTTTCTCACCGATGCCCGTTCTGAGGACCTATTTCAACACCACGGAGTTCGACTTTCGCCGACAGGCCGTGTTGGACTTGTCTGGCGGAGGCCCGGGACACCGCGGGCTCACCGGTCTGAGACGGTGCTGCTGAGGGTTTGTCGACTGCAGCGGGTTCGGCAGGCCGCGGTTTTGGGCGAGTTCGAAGTCGCTGGTCATTGAGTTCTTGGCTCGTCATGAGCTATTATTGAGTATCTATCTTTTGCTACCAGGACCCTCCAACAGAGGTCTCCGAAATGGTTGTTAGGCCCTAACAGGTTTCAATTGGTGACCTGTCCTAGTTCTCCAGCCACTCGGAGCCTCGCCGATCGCCTCGCGGCCTTCGCGTTCGCGTAGATCGCCTCGGAGCCTCGCCTCTCCATGCGACGCGTTCGGTGTCAGAAGGTCTGAAGGTCTCGTCGTTTGAAGGTCCTGCAGCGAGGCTGATCTCCAACTACTGTATGTAGAGCCTCAAGTCGTGGGAGCAAAATGGGGACAGGTCTGAAGGTCTCGGTATTCGGCTCCTGGCCCTACCTCCGAAGTCGGTTCGATGGGCCAGGGGTGGGTGGTTTCGGGGGGTCAGTCCCCACCGAACCTGAGGATATGGGCCAGGAGCCCTAGGGTCTAGTCTCTCTCTCTCTCTCCCCAAGGCTCCAGTCATACCTTCTAAGAGGGTCCAACAGGGGTCCAACGGGTTAGGAGGTTTGGAAGTACTGTACAACCCCAGGGCTCCAAGTACCTTCTAAGGTGTTTGGGTTGGGTTTAGATTGTCGAAATACCTTCTGAGGAGGTACGACTGGAGCCCTGGGTCTCTCTCTCCCTCTCTCAAAACCACGGCTCTCCAAAACGTATCCATTCGCTCCCTTCGGCGGACAGAACCGTTTGGTCTCCGACCAACCAACCCGACCCACCCGTGGAAACAGTGCCGAACTCATCAAAGAGTCGAACACCATCACCGTGCCGAAGAGAGGGTGGCAGTGGATCTATCCCTAGGGCTCCTGGCCGGTTCGGTGGGCCAGGGGTGGATGCCAGGGGGTCAGTCACCACCGAACCTGAGGATATGGAACTGGAGCCCTAGGGCATTATAGGGAACACTTTGATTCGGGCCGAACTGCGCTCGTCGCGAACGCCTCGGTGTCCGCGGTGCGGGGAAGACAGGTGCGGTCCATGCCCCTGAGCATCACAGGAAAGCTCACCACCCGGATGAGTCACCATATCCCTAGGCCTCCAAGTACCTTCTGAGAAGGTGTTTGGGGTGGGTTTGGAGGGTTCAAATACCTTCTGGGGAGGTACTTGGAGGTGTAGGGTATACTATACTGCCTGTATCAATGCCCGCCCTACATAGTGCAGGTTTAAGCTGGTCGAACAACTGACTTCCTTGAGCTATAGTGTGTTTTCTATGGTTTTTCTATAACCAACTCCAGTAAATGAGGTCTCCAACCCATAATTAGGGATATGATCACCCATTTTTGGGACTCGTTCGCCTGCAAGTGATGGTGGCAGTGATGATGGGGTGCCTGCTTGTTTGCTTGTTTAAAAAGAGACAAAAACAGGCCAAACCAAAAGCTGAGTGGCACTTGGGACCACCCACCCTCCACACCGTTGGCCTTTGCCTGTCCCTCTCCCAGTAGAGGTCCGGATAGGTCCGGTCAGCCCAAACACAGGGGCTGGCTTTGGGTCACGCAAGCCTGGTTTTGCTGAAGGAGATGTGAATTTCCGAATCCCAAACTGGGTGAATCCCCTGGCATGGTGCATATATGTTTTGTATGTGTTTCCACGTTCCTGGACAGCCAATCCAAATTCAAGCTGCATGGAGTGCTCCTTTCAATGTTCCCTGGTTCCTGGACAGCCAATCCAAAAAGATGAAAAGGGAACAAGAGAGACCCCCTTCCGTGAGTCACACGCTGGTCGATTCTTGGGGTACGGGACCAGTGCAGGAACAGTCCTCAGATGCTCCGGATTTCTTTCCAGTCAGTGAAAGATCATTCTTGGGCGGTGAACGATACGTACTCAACGTGACATTCATCCAGTGGATGGTAGGTACCTACGGATCCTGTGGGATGTTTGACTTTTCCCACCCAATCTTTAGGGGCTCATGTTAAAGGATGTTGAATTCTAGGTGCACGAAAGGATGTCGCGTGTTCCCCTTTTTGCCCCCAGTATGTGGTGACATGCTGAGCATGTTGTGACATGCTGTACCGAACCCATCCCGTTTGTTTTCATTGGGATCCATCTGCCTGATCAACATGAGACCCGAACCACGTAGCCCACGAACCGCTGTCGAAAACAGCTCTTGGTTTGTCTTCATCAAAGATCTTGGGGCTTTCGATCAGGTCCTCGGAGCTTTGATAACTCCCTGGCTTCTTGGTGGCAAGCCTGGGTGGCAATCTTCGAGTTCTTCGAGTTCGCGCCCACCGGATCCGGAAGAGTAACCAGCTAGACCAGGTGTTGCTTATGCCCTAAGAATCCGGGCTCCTTCACCAACAAATAGGGTTTGTTTTGAGGGCCCGGACCCCTGCGTTTCGGTGGAGGTTAGTCCGACCCCTGCCATGGAGAGCCCGTTCGGATTCTTAGGGATAGCGAAAAACCGTCAGACCACTCGGACGGCGTCCGGACCGGGCCCGGTTTGCGAACCGGACTGTTGTTCCTGGAACTTCCCAAACCTATGCTGACTACTAATCCGCTTACTGTACTTCTGCGGGTTCCGTGGCCCGCAAACCGGGCCCGGTCCGGACGCCGTCCGAGTGGTCTGACGGTTTTTCGCTATCCCTAAGAATCCGAACGGGCTCTCCATGGCAGGGGTCGGACTAACCTCCACCGAGTTACGCGTTCGGGGTCCGGGCCCTCAAAACAAACCCTATTTGTTGGTGAAGGAGCCCGGATTCTTAGGGATATATGATGACCTCGACGCCACATGGGACGGTCCAGCTGAGTGAGTTCACCAGAGGTGAGTGAGAAACCCGCGGTCGACGGAGTCGACCTCAGCAGATTCATGGTCCGATCCCCTCCTTTGTGGCCGGTCGGGGGTTGAGCTTGTGAGGTTGAGCTCCATCTTGAGGGTTGGGTCAGTGATTTGATCGATATGGCTGTGGGTTCTGGCACCCGGAAGAATTTATGTAAAAATACATCAATATGACTTACAACTAATTCAACATACAGAAGACTAAAGCCACCACCCAAAGCATAAAATAGCATACAATATCAATTAATATATATCCCGTTAAAAACCGAGAAATATTCCGTTAAACATCCGTAGCCATTTGCAACTATCCAAGTGGTATGCTTTGACGTAGCACTCAGGGATTCTACAAGTCGAAGCCTGGACCCTCAGGACAGGAGGTGTTTCGTGACAAGAGGTGCGAAAGAGAGGCTCACCTAGTAGCGATGGCCTCCAAAAACCAAAAAGAGAAACACACAAATAAGGAAAAGTGGATGATGATTCGGGGCCATCACTCTTAGGTTTCTTGTGTTCTCTCTTTTCCTTATATTTGAGAGAACACAAGAAACCTAAGAGTGATGGCCCCATCATCCACTGGACCAGATTGTGTACACCCAAGAATGGATCCCTAAAGACAAGGGAGACAAGACAAGAAGGGGGACAAGCCAGGTCTGTCGTTACAGTCACCTATAGATCCTATAGTGGAGAGAGACAAATCTGTAGACGACTCAGTGGGTACACCCCCGGATTCCAACAACCAGTTATTTAATGGTCTTTACCAAAGAACCTAAACAAAAACCATTCCCAGACTCTCCATGTATGCCATATATGCCTACATTGACCCCCAAAACCACCCCAATGTAGGCATATATAGCATACATGGAGTGTCTGGGATTTGAATTCAGGATGTTACACGACAAAAATGCCAGGTGTTCACGTTTTTCATGCTTCCCTCGACCGACCGTTCCGTCCGATCGATCGGCTGGCCCGAATGCCGAGACCTTCAACTTGGGTCGGGACCTGTTCTTCCAAGTGGAGCAAAACACCTTGGCCGCCATGCGAAAGGTCTATGAGGCGGGGGATACAACCACAGAAAAGAAGGTCCACTGGGTCCGGTTTTGAGAGAGTCCACTTTTGTAGTCCAGTCCAGGTATTGGAAGGTATTGGAAGGATAGAAAGATCACTCCCAGACCATCCATGGGACTGGTATAAATGTTTATATATGGGTCATTTTCATGGGACAAATGTACGCAACCATTCCAATCCCATTCGTTTGGTGGGAGTGAACGTTCTCCCATTTGAGCCCACCACTCCTGGTCTCTCAATGGGTCCAGCAAGTTCGTAAAGGTCGACATGACCATGTTCCTAGGGCTCCTGGCCCATATCCTCAGAAGGTGGGGACTGACCCCCCTGGCACCCACTCCAACCACCTTACCTCAAAAGGTAGGCCAGGCCAGGAGCCCTAGGGCATGTTCCCATGGTGTTGTACTCGTGCCCATGGAAACCCACATCATTACCCGCTAGAACTGCTTCGGTGACGTTTTCTGTGGGGTGGGTGATCTTCAGGAGGGGAAAAGGTCACTGTGTTGCCAAAAGATACTGAAATGAGTACCACAAGTCTTCGTTCGCCCAAGACCTCGCGCCCGTTTGGCAATGCCCGCGCCCTGCGATGTCGGGTCCGTCACCCCCTGAGGATGTCGGGTCCGTCCGGTGTTCCTTTTCTTGGTTCCAAGGATGTCCTAGGGTACCATCCCGGCCCTAGGGCTCCTGGCCATCCGAAGTTGGTTCGGTGGGCCAGGGGGTGGATGCCAGGGAGTCAGTCACCACCTGAGGAGATGGGACTGGAGCCCTAGGGCATAAGCGATATCGAAACAAAACGTTCGACCTGATGACCTAACACTCCTGGCCCACCTCAGCTTCGATAGGGACAGACCCCCCCCCCAGACCACCCACCTCAACCACCAAACCGAAAACGGAGGTAGGCCAGGAGCCCTACAGATCATTTAGCCAGATAAACCACCAAATTTGGGGGCCCTTGTGCCATCTACTCTCAACCCACTTCAGCCGATGTATGGAATCATTTGCCGCCCCATGAACCCCGTGATGGTGTGAAGTTGGCGGTGAACCTGGGAGATAGGCGAACAGATGAAAGGGAGCACAGACTGTGCAAGGAGAATCTGATCAATTCATGCCAATCTCATCCAGCAATGGCATACTCCCCCGCAGATGAACATGGAACCCCAAAAGCGCCGCCGTTGGTGTTCGGAACATGGGTCGAAACCACCGGTCAATTCTCAGGTGGCCGGGTTCCATCGGGGGTTCCATCCAAGTTCGTTGGCCGTCGCGGAGCGGGCCGGAGGAATGGACGAGAAAAGGACTCCGATTTCAAGGGTAGTCCGTAAGTGGATGTGACGACGGAGCACCCCTACCTACGTTCGTGGATGGGCACCCCATCGACTGTGACTTCTGGTAGTTCTCCTTTTTGACATTGACGAAGTCGGGCGAACAAAAACTAAGGGAGAACAACAGGACGGAAGGACGGCTCATTGACTCAAAGTGCAGGTTTCTGAAGCTGCGGACTTACCTCACATGCTTACGTTTTGAAGCCTAGAGTCCTGACGAGACATTTTCACAGGAAAGGATGTGTCATGAAAGGAACACACCGGAAGTTACAAGGAAGCAAAAGGGTCATGAAAAGAAAAACACAAGAACATCAAAAGGAATGAACAAGGTGACAGCGCAGATTTGGGCTTGTGCTGGTGGTTGCGCGTTGGGGCTTAGGTGTGGGAGCAGGTTGAGTCTGAATCAGTCTGATTGGTGGCATGGCATGGTTGCTGCAACAAAGCTAAGTGCCTACCAGGAAAAGGAAAAAGACAGCCACAACAATTGAGGTGACTCTGCGTGTTCTGTTAGATGGGATGAAGGGGCACTCTACCACAATACGAGTTTTTCTTGGTACACGTGCCTCTTCAACCAAGGAATGAATGATTACATAATGGGTTAATATAATGCTAACTTGACATGACATGAGCCCAAAAACATCGCGTTAAGGTGTTATATAAAATGGACCATTTTTGGTGAGATCTTGCAGAATCTTGCACATTCGGAAGACGGAGACGCCGGAGACCCAAGACAGCGAAGCGCCTTGCATGCGTATCCTCGAACGGAGTGCATGAAATGTGGTGTCTCAAAACGAAGCCAAAACGAAGCCCCCAACGAAGGCAACGTCCACGAAAAAGTGTCGTTTGTAGACCCTGCCCCAAATGCCCTGTACTGTAAGAAGTTCCTTTGCTGTACTGGTAGTTTTTTTCTTTTAAGAAGTTCCTTATTGTAAAGGTCTAGTGGTAATCTAACTCACCTGGTGAACAAACAGAGCATAGTGGCCTAACTGGTGCAATTCCTTGGAAAATGAAGCAGGAAAACCAAAAACGAAGCCTCAGTAGAAACGATCCAACTTTGAACTTTAATTCTGAAGGTCGCTCACATTCGAAATTAATAACTTACAGTAATTTCTGAGAACCCAGAACTGGGAGGAACTTGTGATGCAACAAATCATATCAACTTGGGTGAGAGCAAGACGTGGACAAAACTATCCCTTTAGGAGACTGCTGACGAAGAGAAACCTTTCAACACATCTATCAAGACTCCCTAGGGCTCCAACTACCTCCTGAGAAGGTGGTTGGGGTGGGTTTGGGGTCTAACCACCTAACTTCTGAGTATATGGTTAAAGCCCTAGGAACTAGTCAATGGACAGAAGAAGAAGAAAAGAACATAATGATAAGAAAAGACGAAGAAACATATGATGATGACGATGACGATGACGATGAATGATGATGACGATGACGATGACGATGACGATGACGATGATGATGATGATGATGATGATGATGATCAATCTCACTTGATCATCAAGTCAGCTAGTCCTCCCTGGACCTTCCACGGCCACTCAACCTACTGGATTCGGCTAGTCCTGGACCTGACCCTGGTGCCTGATCCAAGTGTGTCCTTCCTCACCGAAAGCCTCAGAGGGTGGCAGTGGGTCCACAGGGCTTGAAACTTGATGAACCCTAAGACTCCTGGAGGCTCCTGGCCCACCTCCTGAGGTTCGGTAGGGACAGACCCCCCTGGCACCCACCTCAACCACCTTCGAAACGGAGGTAGGCCAGCAGACTTAGGCCTTGATTCATTGCGGGGAAGTTAACTTAAACTGGTCGTTGGCTCTAGAGATCTAACCAACTTGTCCCAACACACCGAAAACAACTATGTGACTATGTCATTATCTTTTTTGAGGAACAGAGTCCACGGCCACAAGCTTAGCATGTGTTTTTATTAGGCTTATGGATGCTTATGGTTTAAGTGTGAAAACGCATCCGGAAGTGACAACGACACACTGGTGAAGGCCTCAAAATAGGGGTGTGCATTCCTTTGTTTTCTATCCTGTGCGCGAATTGTGACAAAATCAGGATGGAACTTGGTGTGAAGTTCAGAGGTTGTATTTCGGTCTTCTCGTTCTCGATGGGCGCCCTTGAGACAGATGGTGATATCGGAGACGATGTCTCGTGTCTCGAAGTGCCTACCACAGCCTCGAGTCTCGAAGTGCCTCTTGTGCAAAATTGAAGTGAACGCAGCTGTTATTCATTGCTTCACCGTTCGTCTGAAGACCAGGTCTGAAACCACGTCTTCACTCTCACGCCGCCGTTCCCGTCGTTTTGGGACGCGCAAAACGACCGGTCACAAAAGCGGAGTGGTTTCGGTTCGACCCCGGAGCTCTTCCAGTCATCGGAGCGGTCGACAGGTGGGACGAACGCCATGCCTCGCAGCATCGGTTCCTTCGCAGGTGATCCACCCTCCGGAGCTCCCCGAGGCGAAGTCGGAGTGGATCTTCGCCTACTTCTCGCCGGGCACCGTGGGCGTGCGGGCGCCTAGGGGTCGCAGGTGGCGGGCACCGGGACCGACCGAGCTGGTTCGGTTCGGTTCGGAGCGTCGGAGCAACGAGGACCGCGTGATGGCGGTTTCAGAAGTGACGGGGTGAGGTGGGAGGACGAAAACACACGGCGAGGAGGGGAATTATGGGGTGCGGTGTGTATTTGTTACATCCGGGAGAGCTCCTTAGACGAGTCGAGTCTATTTCCCCAAGCAAGCAGGGGGGTTGTTGCCTTCTTGAGCTACCCAATTGGATCACTTGGCAGGGAGTGACCAAGGGGCCATCCACCTGCATGGTCCATCTGCGGCAGGAGGGCCCCCAGGACCCTCCTGCCAGCCAGGTCACCAAGTGAAGACCTGTTTGGGTCCATCCACCCTCAGCTAAAGACCTGACAGTGAGAGTCCAGGTAGCCCAATTGTCCTCCAGTCTCAAGGATAGACAAGCAATCCCAACCATATCAACCCCCTCCCATCACTTCTAGGTTGGAGGCCATCAAAAGACTCCGAAGGGTTTTGACAAACTCACGCGAGTTGTGCCCCGAGTTGTGCGAATGTTTCGACCATCTGAACGCAGAGGGCAAACGCCCCGAACCAAATACTTTGGCCTTTAATATTGGAGAAGGGCCCGGATTCTTACTGTAGACCCTAAATGGGGGGGTTGTGTGAATCAAGAGTCTACATAGGGTGGGTGTAATCGATCTACAGATCCCTTCGTTCACGTGTAGGAGGTAAGCTCCACGGGGGGAGTTGAAGCTCCAGCGTTGTTGGGCAGCATGTTCTTCAGCGAAAAGACACCGTCATGTAGACCGTTGATTCGTCATGTAGACCGTTGATTCAATTTAATCCACGAAGAGGTTTTACAATCCATGTTTGGAGGGATTTATGAATCAAGAGTCGATCATTAATCATGGACAACATACTGTTGCAAGGGTTACAAAACACTCCACATCCATGGATGCCACCTTCAGATGTCAATATATTCCATAGAGCTTGGAATATGGGAGGTCAATATATTTCTCTGAAGATATTCCAGTGCCTGGGAAACAGAGCGTTGGACAGTCTTTCAGGCATCCGGTTCACACCAAGCTGGGATTCCGAAGGATCATGGTGATCCTTTGAATCTCCGGGCCACCATGCCTATCCGCCCTACAACTCCTCAATTCAGACCGGCGTCACCTTTGACGCTTTTTTGCTGGACACCATGAGGGTCTTGATTTCGCAGTGATGTCAATCCCCTTCTGGGAAAATGCTTTGTTTTCCCAGTTACAATGGGCTGATTGTCCAGAGGGATCAACCAGGTCACCCAAGAGGAGCACATGGACAGGCTACGGCTAGACAAGACCTGTGTCTTTCACCAACGGCCAACGTGGTTTCCGCCTGCAAAACGGCCTGCATGCACTGGAAGGGACCTTATATATGTATATACCTATAGATCTTCCACCCGTGCAACATGTTTGCCTTTTCATCTATAAAACCAACCCAGTCCGGCAGAAATTCGACTTAAGTTGGAATATCCAGGTATATGGACCCGAAACCTACCAGGTCACCACCTGCAACTTTAAGTGATGGGACAAGGCTTAACTCGATACCCTCTTCGGAGTCACACCCGAAGGTCTCAGAGTGGTGCTTACCTGGACTCCTTTCCAGCCAGGTGACCCCGACATGAAGGTGCTGTTAGATAAGGCATACATGGCAGGTCGGACGCATGATCCAAATCGAACAAGGGGCGACCTCCGCCAGATCGCCTCCGGGTTTTCAGAGTGGTCGCTTCTACCGATGGATCGGTTTTTTGGGGCAGCTGAAAAGACTTTGACGAGTCTCGGTTGGTACCCCAGAAAATGGGTGCACGGTACAAGTACCTGTTTTTATAGGCTCCATGGAGATCCATGGAGTCATGTCCCAAAACTGGAGGGTCCTGGAGCCTCCATGATGGGGGCTGTTTCCTGGTGGCAAAGTCGGTGGTCAAAGCAGCTCCACCAGGGCAGGAGTGCCCTTTCATTGGCGTCCGAAAGCCCATTTCATCCCATGTCCATTCTCCCCATGAATCAACGCCAACGCACGCGGGGTCCCTTTGATGCTGGCTTCGGTATTGTACGCACCTCATTTGTACGCACCGTACGCACCGTACAGCTACCGCACGCCTTTCCGCTTCTCGCCAGGGCAGGAGTGCCTGTGAGAGGTTGCAGGTCCGAGCGGGTCGTGCTGGGGACGTGCTCGGGACGGCTCTGTAGGGCGTCGAACTTTTTCACCAAGCCAGGCTGGTGATCACCCAGCCGGCGGTTGAAGAACACCCACTGGTGTTGCGCATATTAATTAGCATGAAGCACGGTCAGTGACTCCAAACCCCTGCGATTCGATGTCGGCTTTGTCCCTGAGTTTGTGCCGGGTCCAAGGATTCTTCGTGAAGCCTCTAGCCTTGTTTGTTACGTTTGTTTGACAATTCAATACAGTGTGGCCAGGGTGGATCTAGGATTTTGTCGTCCAAACTCCTTAGTACACTGGTTCTTCGGTAATGACTACCTGGACTTGCAGTTTCTCCTAAACATGGGTGTGAGTATGGGCCTGTTGTGTATATCACCCAGGGCATCCAGTTACCACTATAGCTGGTAACCAGTGATTCCAAAGACTAAAACCATAGACCGAACGAATCCCTGGTTCCTTATATAGTGCTTTGCCTGGGATCCACTGGGCCTATATATATATATTTACATCGGTTCGTGTCCCATGTTAGGTTCGTGTCCCTGGCGTCGGGTCCAGATACATGCCGGCCAGTCTTCGTAGTAGTCTTCGTATACCGAGCCAACCCGTCATGTATCGAACAGGTCTTGTGCATTGACCTGTCACGGGTTGTGCATTGACCTTTATCGTCCACTGAGATCCTTAAAGCCTTCGAGCAATAAAACATCCAACGAGTGAAAAGCTTGATCGTGTCTATCCGGTTCACCTCAAAATTCATTCTACAGGGTACTTGAAGTCGGGTCCAGGAACACCAGCTTCGTTTTCCTGAATCCCCAACTCCATAAACGGACATTTTCTGTGCGCAATACCACGTGGCCAGGCGGAGTTGGACACGTGGAACAACACCGAATCGGACATGTTGATACTGGAGGCACCCGGAGAGGACTGCGTTTTTCGGAAAGAAACCCATGAAAAAAGGTCCCTTAGGACAAATATAATGAATTAATTATCATATATAAATATATAGAGAATATGGTCACCCCACCTTGTAGATACCCTGCCGACATGAACCCCAGGCTTTCTTCGGGTATTGGCTGTAAACAGTTCTACAATTATCAACTATTATCCATATATTGTATAAATATATATATATACGTACTACCTGGGCCCTCCAAGAGGTGTTTCCTGCTGACAATTTCGGTGCCCAGAATCATCTGTTTAGGGTCCAAAACCACCGATCTTGGAGGGTGCTGGTGTAGGTATAGTAAATATTGAGACGACGATAGACGTCAGCGAAAAGTCGTTCCCAGCACCCATACCCCAAGTAAGGACCTTTCAAAAGTAGCTCCCAGCACCTTCCTTTGGAGGTCAATGGAAGCTGTCAGTAATCACTCACTTCACAAATTTTCGTTGGACAGGGCATCCCCTCTCAGTGCACTACCAACACCATCACTGCACCTGCCACGAGAGCATGCCGAACAAAGAACCTGAGGCTTGCAATGTTCTGTGCGGGCCATCGCAAAGTTGATATGATCGCGAAGTTGGCAGCGACACTTGTGGGAAAAAATCCTAGGATTCCAACCACATTGATTTGAGGGTCTTTGCCAAAGAGCCGGAGCATTGCATTTTTGTTCCTGCCTCTCGCGTTCTCTTCTCTTCCCGCTGTCCTACCTTTCGTGTCTCCCTCCTCTCAAGTAAGTATTTACACTACAAAATCAGGTAAACCATTTGTTTAATGGTCTTTGAAGGCTGTGGGTATAGAACATGGAATAGAAACTTAATTTACATTTTACATTTCCCCCATGAACATTGACACATCCATTTGGTCGTCACATATTCCCATCCACTGGGGTTGTGTGCACTTTACGGTCGTCACCGAGCTGGACAGCCCGCACTCGCTGTCCTCAGATTGATGGCCTCTTCTGGGAGCCTTTGAACGTGGCAAGGTACAGCACCTTGGAACTATTAGATGGGAGCTCCTTTGGATCCACATGGGAGCTCCTTTGGATCCACAGCTCCTTTGGATCCACTTTACATAGGTATGGAGGGTCCAAATACCTACCGAACCTGAGAAGGTGGCAGTGGATCAGAAGAGCTGGTAACGTCCTGTGATTGGCCCCTCGGCCGGGGAAGCAAGAGACTGGCACGCTGCTGAACGACGTTTGTCACCCCCATGTTGAATCATTTTGACACATGTCATACTTGCACGAACTGGCCGGACGACGATCCCGGTGAAGTGAACCGCTTTTGCCTTTGAAAGACACTGATTTTGAGTGATGTTGATTTTGAGTGAATCCCCTGGCTGGGGGGAAGATAATGCTATTGTTCTTGGTTCCGAATCAACAAATATCCAAGTTTTGGTGTTGAAAACGCCATGCCGAAACCATCACAACGCCCCTGGCCCCTCTGTCCCGTCGTGCGCCATGTCCTCTCGTGGCGTTCGTTGGTTTGGGGGTCGGCGCTGCCGGGCAGCGGGGCCTTCTTTGGTCGGGGCTCTGCAGCGGGTCGGCTGGGGGAAACAAGTCCTTTTCAGATCTTCAAACTCTTCTGGATGAGATTTTCTAGAGGTAGACCCTATGCCTATAGATCCTCCCACTGCTGGTTTCTCCCGAACTGGGCTGGTTTCAATAGATGAAAATGGCTTCAACACACCGGCACCGTTGGACGATCCAGGTCGATACGGTACAGACGAATCCTTCTACTCTTAGTGGATGCTCGGGGACGGATCCTGCAAATTTGCCCTAAGAATCCGGGCTCCTTCACCAACAGATAGGGGTACCCGACAAGCCCCGAACCGCGTTTCGGTGGAGGTGAGTCCGACCCCTGTTGGGGGGTGAATAGTCTGAAGATGTCTGAAACCCCGAACGACCACTCCAGGGTCCAAGCGTCGTACACGCGTTTGGCTGAGAGTCTGATCTCCCAAAACACCCAGAAACCACCGAAACATCCCGAACACCCAAATCGTGAAGAGCTAGCAGCTAGCCTTGACACGGTTTGAACCCTTGCCGCGAAAACCAACACACCCAAGTTCCCCTGAGACCGAAGCAGCCGACCCAACCAGCCGACCCACAACGTCCGTGTCGCAAAGCGGCGCTGAGATGTGGACGTGTTGGTGCTTTGCGGGTCCACGTCCTTCCTGGGAGACTTCCTGATCCAAGCCTCCGCGATCAACCTGCGCTTTCAGGCGGGGAGAAAATCTCTTGGGGATGGGGTGACTGGTCTCGTTCTCGCTTTTGGGCTTTTGGGCTTTTGGGCCGGAGGATTTCTCCGGGAGGGAGGGTAGGAGAGGCAGAAGAAGCCAAATGGAATGCACCAGTGCGCCAGCATTGACCAGAGGATGGATTATTGGATAGAATAAACCTACAATTGACCCCTGAGTTTCCCCCTGTATAGGTAAATATGGTGCAATATAGGTGTATGACCACTGCAGTGTATCCCAGCCAGGCACTTAAACCAATAACATCATCGTTGAGAGTCAGCTGCAGCTCCCCCTCACTGGGCCCACGGAGCACACGACCGACGTGGGACTGCCATGATTTGCGTACCTGGAACCCAATTGACTCCTGTTTTGATAGGAAAAGGCCGTATTTTGGGTGGTTGATTTGGGTGTTGATTTGGGTTGATGCCCATACACGACCTGGGATGCATGTGGATGCCTAGAAGGACAGATGGCGATTACCACCTGCATGCTGGGTTTTATGACGTCTGGACCCGTCGGAAAGGAAGAGGCGAGAGGGAGAAGGTGTTGCAATCATGTTTATAATCAGGTTTATGAAGCATATCATACCCAGTTGGTGGATAATCAATCCATCAGGTGGAAAGTTTGGTTCACTTTCCTTTCCAGGGAATCCGAAGGGGCCAAATTTACATGTTATTTAAGCATATGGCTCACAGTCAGGGCAATTGCCTTGAATATGTCATGTCAATTTGTTTTGAACTACGTGGCAATGAGTACTGCAAACACTGTTGGGGTATGGGTTTGCTTGAAAAAACAGCAACACATGCTGCGGGAAGATTTGTATTTTCTTCAGTTTTTTGTTGGAGTTGGCCTTTCTTAATATAGATTACAGATGCAATACTTCTAGTGAAAGTTGTTTAGCTGTATTTGGGTTTTTGTAGTTGACGTGTTTGTTGATGCATAGCCTCAAAAGCAACCACCATGCCAAGTTACAGGAAACCACGGTTTTGACCCCCCAAAACAGTGGATTGTCCTTCAAAAAACATCCGTGGATCACCTGCCAAACCTTTTGGGTGGATGGTTTTGTTTCTTCATTCTCCCACAGCTGGAATTCGTTCGGCGAACACCGGGATCGGGAGTCAGCTTGGGAGTCAGCTCGTGCACAAGTGCAGGGTCACATCGGAAGGACCGTGCTTGGATGGTATTCTCCGAGTCAATTTACATAGATGCCGCCCCATTGAACCCCCCAAACCACCCCAATGTAGGTATTATATATATATATGGCATAGATGGAGTGTCTGGGACATGGGGCATGGGTCGTTCAACCTGGAGCCCTGGTCAGCCCGACCAGTCCACCATGTAGATGTTTAGAGCTTGACTGACACCAGGTAGTCAAGCACCTGGCTGAGGGGTTGGATCCATGATCCCTAGCTAGCATGCCAGCTAGCTGACACCAGGTCACCGAAAAACCGAACTCGGTCTGGTGCCATGACCCATCCAGGACGGGTGGACAGGTGGAGCTTTCTCACATCGAGAACAGAACTACTGACACTGCAAACACAACATGGAAGGGGATGGCATCACCTGGTTCCCACTCACTCCATGTAAGGAATATTTGCCGACATTGACCCCTGAAACCACCCCTGTATGTAAATATGCCATGCATGGAGTGTTTGGGGTTGGTATTTGCAAAATTGGCATCCGAAATCGGAGCCATGACTCAGCCATGACATCCGCTGCCATGATGAGGGAGTGTAAGAAAGATACACTGGAAAGCGGACTTCACAAAGGCCGCAGGTCATTGGACTTTGCAGTTCATAGGAAGCTGTTTGTGCCAAAAACTGCGTTTCTTCGACTTGACTCGCGGTTGAGACATAGTTTAATGTAATGGTTTTCTATTGTTATAGCAGCCATATAGATGTCTTATTTGCTGCCGATAACAGCATTCTACCAGCACCTTCCAGCAGGTCATCACCGCCTGCCACCTTTAAGTCTTCAAAAGCCACCAGAGGAGACCTGTAGAGTCGGGTGCTGGTATAGAATTTTTGGATGTGTCCTTCGTCCTTTTTTGCCTTTTTGAATCGATTGGCAGCTGCCATGATCCCTACCTTTCATCTTCGCTCACGTCACTTGATCAAGGCCTTGGTCACCAACTTGCCTGCAGGCAGGGTGGCCCTGGTCGTGGGTGGAGCCGAGACGGGGACGAACGAGAAACGAACGATGGCACACGAGCCAGAAGGATTGTGCTTGATAGAACATGGACAACACCAGGGGAACATCCTGGGACTAAAAGACACTGCAATTTCACGTGGTTCAGAACCTGGGGGGAAGTCCTTATCACTTGTCGTGTTCTTCGGTGGTCTTCGAGGACAGCTTGATGGTGTTGATGATCAACTGCAGGTCACTTGGTTCGGGGGGAGAAGTGAGAGGGCCCCACTCAAATCCAACAGGTGGAGTGGTTGGTTTTCGGTCATTGTGATAGGGCCGTCATTGGGAACTATGTTGCCCACCGTTTGCAATGTTCCACTGCTCAATGCCGTGCAGGGAGCATGACTGGGCAGACAGGAGAAGATCTGGTAATCATACAAATTGGTTGCGGACTATGGTGACTTAGGATGATGAATGACTAACATGGAAGCTGAGCATTTCGACACAGCACTTTATGGAAGTGCAGATTTCGTGGCAGGCACAGCACTTTGTGAACCTCGACGCTCTCGATCTCAAGACCTCTAGATCGCATTCTGTGCTATCTGACGCGTGCTCTCAGATGTGTGTTCTGATGATTGTGCTCTCATGTGTGTGCTCTCTAGACCTTGACCTCTAGATCTCCAGACCTCTCAAACTCTAGCCTCGAGACTGTTATTGTTGCTTCTAGGCCTTGGAGGCAGAGAACTTTTGATATCTCTCGATCTCAAGATCTCTAGATCGCTACACCTCTGGACCTGAGACCTAAATCTTGAGACCTCTTTGCATCGGAGCCGACCTCTCGGTTTCTAGATTTGTAGACCGACCTAGAGCCTAGAGACCTCTACAACTAACTGTCTGGATCTAGGCATAGAGGCTTTGTATCCAGATCTCTCTTAATCTCTAGACCTTGGATCGCTTTCCTGACCTCTAGACCTCTGTCGCCTAGAGAGTATTGTGTCTAGGCCTCTTGCGATTGTTTCCTGTTTTTTTTTGCAATTTCAACTTGCATGTTCTTTTTCGTTTGAAGTCATATGTTTTGCATTTGCAAGTGTTACCTATATCTCTTCCCTCTACCGCTTACTTTTCCCTCTACTTTCTTTTCCCCTCTGATCGTGGGCGCTCTACCTTGGACTCGTCTTTTTCGAGCTTTACACTGTTTGGGGTCTCTTGCCGGGATACTTTTTTCCGAAACGGTGACATTGGTGATAACTCGCAACAGCTATATGTTTTTGGTAGCCGCGCCTGCAAGGGGCCAAAAGGTATATTCATATTTTGAGCTTTTGTGGCTTTGACGTCACTTGTACGTACCTGCATACAGACTTGATGCTACGTCATAGATTGGGTTGGGGGTGGGGTGGGGTGGGGTTCTATTGATGTTTCTTGTACTTGCCTTGCAAACATACTTGATGCTACGTCATAGATGGGGTGGGGTGGGGTTCTAGTGATGTCGCTTGTACATGCAAACATACTTGATGCGACGTCATAGATTGGGTGGGGGCGGGGTTCTATTGGGGCCAACTGTACTTAGAAAATAATACTTGATGCTACGCCACAGATGGGGGTTTTGGGCGACGCCTGCTATTCGAACCGTTTTAGAAGGGCAAGGAGCTGACAGCAATTTCCTGTTTGTCCGTCTTGAAAACAATACAGGCACATTAATTGCTTAATTGCTCAAGACATCTTCATTGGCGAGCGGGGCTGTCAAACTATATGGTCTCAGCATTCAGCAGCTCCTCCTTCGACCATCCTTCGACCATGAGTACTACACCACAAAACAACGCTCTGTGTGGAGCACATCCATCATTGATGGATCGTTGAAAGAAGAAAAGTCATGTAGTCAAAACCCTTTTCGAAACTGTAGCGAAACCTCCAAAAACGAATGTTCCAAGCAACCCTTTCAGCACTTTAGCTGCCTCCCCAACAACACTCTCCGTGCAAAAAGACATCCCAAACGTGGGAAAGTGCACAATTCCTACAAAACAAGACGCTTAAAGAAATGATACAAACGCACGGCCCTTTATGGCGCGCTTACCACGTTTTTGCGGCCGTTTTGGCAGGGTTGTATTGTCGCAAGTTTGCTCGCAGCACAGTGATTTGGTTTGAAAATGGGTGCTCTTGGGTCTGAATGCTTTTTTCAACGGGTTGTTGGTGGTAAGAGCTTTTGGGCACCAGGAACTACATGGAGTTGAGTGGTGTTTGGACCCATCCATGGCGACCACTTTTCACTACCGGACCGATGCAGATGTGCCGCACAGTGCCGCACAGTGCCGGGCATGACAGGTGCTGGGAAGATCTTCTCCTATGGAGCCCCCTTGGTGAACTACATCTTGGTGTCTGGGACGTGTCAAGATTGGATGTGACATGATGCTTCGAACTGTGCAGCAATCTGATCGGATTAAATCAAGGCTACATATAACTCTCTGGAGGTTTGGGGACCCACCAAGCATGAATGGTTGCCACTTACTCTGAACATGGGCCATGGACATTTTAGGGTCTCAAAGGAATTAGACTGGGGAAGACTCTGACTGTGATGCCACCAGGCCCCGGTCAGTGGGAGAGGCTTTTAACTCGGGCTTTCAAACCAGGTTTCACTAGGTCAGACCATCCATGTATGGAATAGTTACATAATGTATCATAATGTTACATACATTTACTTTGGGTCTGTCCTCTCACCTGTAACAGTCAGTAAACAATTATCACTATTTTTCAACAAGGCCTGTACTAGCCATCATCATCCACTGTTACTAGTAATAGGATAGACCCAACATTTACTCCATGAAAACGACGCCAATGTAGGTAACTCTTCCAGTCCCAAGGATGGTTTGGGCGGTCAGGCTGGACGTCCGTAGGGGGCCTTCAATCCTGTGACTTGAGGATCCATCACCTACCCCCCTGAGAAGGAGGGTGGTTTGTGGTTTCGACGATCTTTCCGAAGACCCAAACCCGGGCATTCCATTCCAAAATCGGAAAAGGGAGTATCCCCAGTCCTCTTCGCTGGATTTCGTATAATACTGGTCGCTCCACACTGTTTGGTCACCAATGCGCCGGGGGCAGGTCACATGTGTCGGGACAGTTTTCATGATTCGGTTCCACTGGAGGGTGATGGGCTTGGCGGATGGGGTCGAGTGATGTCGAACGGGGTGAAACAACGTCCGTGCGACGAACGGGGTGAAAGGCCGTGAGTGAGGTCACGGCCTGATTCAGTAGACTAGAGTCACCGAACCAGGCCATACACTAGTTCCATTCAAAAAGGTGACGGTGTTTGCTTTTGTTTTGGTAGATGGTTTGATGTTTTCTGTAGTTCACTCATGTTTGGCAGGGTTACGAGAGACATGAGACATCGATATCCTGGCTGGTTTGTGCTGAATGAATGGCTGGTTGGACAAGGTGATCTTTGACATTGTGCAAACCACCTGGAACAAACAGATCCGCGCTATGGCATGCTATGGTCTTTGAACGATGTTCTGCTTTTGCCCACAGATCCACAGACCCTCTGAGAATGTGATTGGACACTCTTTGATGTATACCAGGACCATCCAATGGGTGTCCAATGGACTACCCATGACCACCCCACACTATTTCATACTATTTATAGAGATGTCCAGACAGGACACCCAGACAGGATGGTCTGCCGGTCGGTTGCCTTCGGGTTCCCGCGTACCGAATGGAGGTGGCCCGCGTGGCCGAAGAAACGGAGTCCGCGTTTCTTCTCCAAAGAGCAGAGCCATGTCACACCATCCGAGGAACCTCTACCGCTTGGTGCCATTCTGCCCACCGCTACAGATGTGGCATGGCGGAAGAGGGTTTCAGGGGTTGGATAGGGGTTGGTCGCAGGATCCCGTGTGAAACTTGGTGCTGTGGCACACCAGATCCAGCGCTTCCACTGTGGCAGACAGTGTTTCAGAATCCAAAGCACTAACCGCATGATGCTTTGGAGGCTCAACCGCATGATGCGGATGGTCCGTTCGCTTGGACCTCCTTCTTGTGGCTCTCACGGCTCCGGGACACACGACCTTCAGACGACACGCTCCAAGCGCTCCGAGACTCACATGGAACCGTGGTCGTTCACCACGTAATTACGTCGCGACGCTTGGTATTGTTGGGGTTGAAATGCGTATACCGTATACGGTTCATGTTCAGGGTCCATGTGGGTCTTTTTCCGGGTGGACCATGCTTATATAATCTTATATATATATATATTATAGTACTATATACATGGATGGGTCGTGTTCATATCGAGTTTCCAAACTAGACGGGACCATCTTGGCAAAACTGAGGCGGTCTTTGGCTCCTTGGAGACCTTCGCCCAAGACTTGGGCGACGAACCCGACGTGGCCTCGTTGCAGGCGCGGGCTTTCGAGATGGGAGTCGATACTTTCCACCTTGATTTAATTAATAATCCCTAAGGCTCCTGGCCCATATCCTCAGGTTCGGTGGTGACTGACCCCCCTGGCATCCACCCCTACCACCGAACCTGAGGAGGTGGGCCAGGAGCCCTAATGAATTTCCATCTTTCTGATGGATCGCACTGACTCATACCCTCCAAGGCTCCTGGCCCATATCCTCAGGTTCGGTAGGAACAGACCCCCCTGGCACCCACCCACCTCAACCACCGAACCGAAAACAGAGGTAGGGGGACTAACCGCGTCGGGAGTCCCAACCAGACACGACCTGGACCGCCTGGGACTGCCAAAGATTGGCCGAGAAAAGGCCAGGGCGGACCTTAGGTGATTTGGGGAAGGTGTTGTTTTTTGATGTTGTTTCTTTTCATGTTTTTCCATACAATACATGGAGGTGTTACTAGGTTGGTTCTTCTTTGCAGCCAGAATTTCAACAAGATGTCCAAGATCAAAGGGCTTCTATACATCTTGCCTTCTGGCCTTTGAAAGGGACGCCCTCAATGTATATGTCGAAGGTTATGCGTTCGATCCCATCCCCATCCCTATGGATCTGCCACCGAACCCGGTCGGTGAGGAAGGAGACTATGGCTTGGAGGGCCCAAAGAGCTTTTGAGGTTAGGTACGTGGATCCCTAGGGCGTTGTCTCCGATGCTCTCCTCCTTCGCTGCATTTTGCTGCAGAATTGCCCGAACTCACCTTCCGGGTTGGACCTGCAGAAGAAAGTGGACACTTCGGGGGAAGACCAAACGGAGAATGTAAGTGTGTTTGTTTTTTTTACATTAGGTTTTTCATTAGCATCAGGACATCCGGTATTTCAAAAGGACATCAGCATCAGTACCGGATGTCCTTGAGCGTTTGAAATATCTGGGGTACCTACGAATTCACCTGACGAACATCGTCGGTGGCGGTCGCGTTCTGGGAGAGCAACATCGAGATTAGATACGTAACAGTCACAGAGCTCGGGGGGGCTATCCATGGAGGTACTTGGGGTGCCCCCACAACACATCCACTCACTGGATGGGACTAAAAACCACCCAACTCCATGTGACTCCTAGGTATGTTTTTTATGTTTCTTCCTTGGACATGTCCTCGATCGAAAGTGGGTTTCTTCGCGCTGTGAGATATTCCATCGATCGCGATGGCAAGGGCGATCGCGTGTGAGAGCTGAGGTTGGACAAAAGAGGTGGATTTGATGTTTGATCCCTACCTGAAGCTTCCAACGGTGCTGAATTTATGCCTTTTCATCTATGGTAAAAGCCAGACATTTCACACAGTTGCAGGATCTAGCTAAGGATCCACTGTCACATTCTCAGCAGGTATGACTGGACTGGCGCCTACATACAAGCGTCGAAAACATCTTGAAAAGAGGGTGGCAGTGGATGCATCAGGGATCTTGGACAGCTTCCAAATGCCTCACAAAGAACAGCGAAGAAGAGGTAATGAAACCCAAACACTCCATGCAAGCAAATATGGCCTAAGACAGACTGGCCTAAGAGCACTCCACGATGAGACCCCCAGTCACATGGACATGCCTCAGGCAACCAAGAGGGGCAGCAAGAAGTCAGTCCTAGGGGTTCTGCACGAATTCCAATGTCGTTCTCAAGGAAGGTCTATTTGAGAGGCGGGTTTTGGATGCAGGTTTCTTTCGCCTGGAGTCTTCAGTTCGGAAAATGGGTACAAGTATAGCAACCAGCACCTTCCAAGTTGGGGTTTCAATGGTTTCTTAGACTATAGAGGTGATTTGGGGTGTCCAAAAACCGGCCGAAAGAAAGGTCCTGGTATAAACATGTCTATAGATTATAATCAGGAAGCTATATTTAGCATATTTTGTTTGTTCGGGTCAAGTCACATGTCCCATTTGCACATCTCGCAAGCCAGGCCACCGCCAAATCCGAACAGCTCCGACTCTCCGACCTGCTCAGACTCAGACCCTACCGGAAGAAGCCTTCACCTCCTCAACGCGCTCCGGTTCCGCGGAACGGCGTCGTCGCGCTTCGAACCGCACCGCGCTCGTCGAACCGCCGCTCGTCGAACCGGCGCTCGCCCGCGCGGGGAATGGCACGGAGGTCACAGTGGTGGCCTCGTTGTTCACCCAAGCGGTCCGGAGCGTCGGCCTCAGCAGCGTGGCTGGCACCATGAGGAGCGGTGAGACCGGAGGGAAGGTGGGTTGGAACGAAGGGAGGGAGCTGTTCAGTTGCAACAAATAGATCAGCTGCCGGTCATGTGTTTTTTTATTGGGGGGAAATACTGCGGAACATCCCACTCAAGTCATCTCAAATCCAACTGGTGGTAGATTTTGGTTATACCTAATGTTTTTCTATTTGGATTCTCCCGGCAAACTGAGCGAGTCACTGACTGTTGCGCAAAAATACATCAACCCCTCCCTACCTGGATGGTCAACCGGTTAACCTTTTTTTTTCCGGGAAAGTGCGGGGATCAGCTCAGATGGAAGTTCAGGCACCCAGCCAGGTGGAGCCATTGTGTCAGGGACCTGGGTCTCGGCCAAAATCGAGACCAGCCCAAGTTCCGAACCCCGGTGTGAACATTGCTGGTATACCTGTTTTGGGTTCGGGTTATTTTATCAGGGCTCCAGGCCCACATCCAGGAAGGTCTAACTGCCTTCTGAGGATGTGGTTGGAGGATCTGGATCTAAGTACCATCACCCTCGGAGTCAAAGACCATTAAAACAATGGTTGACCTGGTTTTTGTATTGTAAAATCCTTAGTTGATTGGGTAAAGCCTATTAAATCAATGGTTGTTGGAAGCCTAGGGATCAGAATGGTCCCTGAAAACGTCCAGATCCGAGCAGCGCCAGGGGCAGTTCTGTGCCTCCGTGAGGTGGCCTAGGTTTGGGGGCTCTAACCACCTTCTGAGGATATGGGCCAGGAGCCCTAGGGATATATGACCAAGTCCACTCAAATGAGGTCAGATCCTGACCGTAGGGCACCTGTTTTTGGGATTCCTAGCACCTATGGGACCCATAGCAAGTGTTCGGGCAGAACCTCCATGGCCTCTATGTTCGAAACCTCCAGGACGGGCAACTTCGAGACCCTCTTCGGCATCAGGGGCCAGTGGAAGCCAGCCTTCAGGTGACCGACGGGACCAGTCGTGATGCGAAAAAGACATGGAGGGAGGACCAAAACCCGTCCCCCGCTACACTCCAAGGACCTCGGGTGGCCCTTCAAACCCAGTCCCACCTGGCGTCCCACCTTCTTAGAGCACTTCTTGGACTAGCTGGAAACCCAGTTCCAACCAACAAGAAATCCAAAGAACTCGATGTTTCCCCAGTCCCAGCCATTTCCTATACAAAGGATCTCTGGCGTGCCAGCGCCATAGATTGGAACAACCGGGGTTTTCATGTATGGAACTCTTCCAGACATGGATCCCTAAAGGGATCCATGTCTGGACCGAACCTCAGGTTTCGGTACTGGACCTGACTGGGCACCGGCAAACAGCAGTGTCTCCTGCCTCACCGTAGCTCAGAGGGTATATGTGGAGCCCTAAATACCTAGAACATCCTAGAACCTGAATGACCTCTGGATCACCAACCACCCAAAAATCAGGTCTTTTCATATCAAAACAGAGGTCAAATTGGGCTCTAGGTAGGGGCTGGTCTGGGACTTCTCCCCCGAGTCCGGTCGCATCCCCACGCGTCCGTTGGGTCCGGTCGGTCGTCCCGTGACCGCTCGGTGGTGACCGCTCGGTGGTGACACGTCTGGAAGACGGAAGCTGAGGAACACATAGGAGCGCACACACAGCAAGCGGAAAGAGAGAAGAGTGGAGAAGAAGCTGCGATGGCTCAAGATGGCTCAATACGACTGGTATCCCAGAGGTCAGGTGATCGCTAGTGGTCACAGACTTCCAGTGCACTCCCGAAGAGGACAGACGTGGCAAACGCAATGGAGTCTTGTGGAATTTTGGCATGGGTTGAAATCGGACGTTCCACTTCCGATTAATGACCTAGTGACCCAGGATTGAGTGGAGTCTCAATTGTTTACATTCACTAAGCAAGGAATCCGTGTAGCATGCTGAATCTCGATCCAAAGAGATTACGCTTCAAATTGTGTCTCAAATCTGATTATTGTGCCTCAAGTCAAAATAATACCACAGCGGTATCAACACCAACCGACTGCTGTTTGAATCAGGTTTACTTCAGCTTTGGGGAATCACGGACGAACGCCGAGCACCGCGGTGGGTATTCAACGACCGCTTCGATGATTCTGGCTGGAAACACACGCCGAGTGAAGTTTGCCATCTAGGACGTCCCATGGAAGATACGAGCTTTGGCTGCATGCTTGGTAAAGCAGACAGGCCCTTCTGACGGTCTCATTGCAAGCTTTGAGGGTTGTGATGTTCATCCGACTTGATCATTTTAAGGCCTTGCAGGCCGGGCTTCGGTTTCCACTGCGACCAAGGGTTCTGGAAAGAACGGGCCCCTGATCAAAAGGGGCTATGCTGAAGGGATCGTGACCTTCTTCTGGCCTAATGCATCACCTCAAGAGAACAAATTGATGATCAGCATAGTCCTTGGCCAGAACAAAGGTTGTGCTCTCTTGGGGAAGACTACGCCCCAGGCTCAGGACATTTTACGTGCAGTGCAGGGTCTTGACCAGTGTAACATCCCGGAGTTTGAGTCTATGGCTGTTGTTGGGAAATCGACCTCCTCAAAGCACGGCCGAATCGCAAGCAAGGTTGGGTGGAGTCGCCTATGAAACAAAGTTGCACTTCACGCCTGCTGACATGAGAAGGGACTTGGATTCACTTTGCCCGCGGGGCTCACGAAGCAAGATTTACAGGCATGAGCCTTTGCGACGATACCAGGCAATCTTTATGCCTCCTGGACAAGGCGACTTAAACATTTGAATCGGTTGAAGAGCAACCTTTTGTTTTGTATACATGGTTGATTCATTGGGCCCAAGCAGGCTTCATGAGCATCCAGATCGTTTTTTTGCTAGTGCCTTTGATCGGAAGGCTTGTCTCAGTTGTTCTCCGGAATGCCTACAATGCAAGCGCGCATTTCCAAAAGGATCTAGTAACCTAGTATTGATGGAGTTCCGATGTGCATCAGCCGGCTTTAGGTCACATCAAGCACTCGAGCTTAGTTGCGCGTATCCTCGGCCAATTGCCAACAAAGTGCCCACCGCCAAAGTACCGAGGGGCATGGAAACTTGCTTGGGCAGCAGCTTACTCTTGGTGAGATTGATCAAGTGCTGACTCTATCCTGGCCCAAGGTGATGGGACAATTCTCAAGATGCTGAAAGTGACGTACTTTGCAAGACAACAGTGGAGTTGAAGTGCTCGCCAAACTTGCCTGGATCAGTACGAAACCAGGAAATTTATAGTTAAGATAAGTCGGCCTATGGTGGTGTGATGGACTACTTGCTATACACATACACACGTGAGTCTCACAAGATGCAAAAGGAGGCCAGCTGATGGCAGTGTTCTGTGTTTGAAGTTTCACCTAGAGACTGACTCGACCGCCTCGCGCTATGAAACATGTAATATACGTACTATAAAGCCTCGCGCTTGAGGCAACGTAAATTGATGCATCTTAGATGCTGAAAAAATCAGGACAAAGAGTTGAGGAACCTTCTTCAGGCAAAGACATGTTTTTCTGTAGAATGGTGGTGGTTCTTCGGGTCTTGTTCAGGTGTTTCAAGATCACAGAGATACTCTCAGAGCATCTCTTTATTGGTCAGGAACTGACCTCATTCGACTGGAGTTGGTCATGCAAAAAACAAACACAACTCTTACGGAGGTCACAAGACTGGACAGTCAAACTGGACTTTGTAGGGATTGGTTTTTCACTGGAGTTGGTGATTTCGTGATGGATCTCACCTCCAGCAAAAACAAACCATGCTCTGCACCGTGCTCCACTGTGGATGCCACACCACCGTGCACCCTTCATGCGTGCCGCGCGGCAGGCAATTTTTGCCCTCCAACGATGCGGCGCTCCTGCCCTATGATGCACCGCTGGCCCCAGGGCCCTTGAACAGCAACGTGATTCTCGTGCTCGGGATCCCCAGCCGGGCGATTCGGATGAAAACGGTTTGGAAACATGGCGACAGGAATTTCAGGGGTCAATGTAGGCATATATATATATATACTAGACCCGATCCGGACTGAACTTGCACCTTAGAACGGACATGATCCTATATCCAAAAGACAGGTCGCCATTTAGTTTTTTAATTATGGGTTACATCGGTCAATCCCTACAGTCAGACGTTTACTGATAGAATTTTTATGTGACCAACTCCAGTATTTCATGAGGTCCGTTCCTGACCTGGTCTGGGTGTAGGTCCGTGGATGGTCTGAGCAGATACCTGGAGTGGATGGAATTTTTGGGAAAGAAGGACAGGGACAGCCATGCGAATTCAGACGGCGTCCGTCAATGTTTGGAGACTCTACCCCAGATCATCCATATCCATGGGACTGGAATAGTTGCTTACATTGATGAGATCATTTTCATGGGGTAAATCGGTAAATCCCTACAAGTCCAAAGACGCAGTAAAACCTAGCCTTTGAGTCGTGTTTAAAATGAGGTCCAGCTGACCACTATGTTCAATTCCAGACATGGATGATTTGGGGACTTCCAGGATGCCAGTGTACATGTTGAGGTACTCCTTGCTACCAATTCCCAAACACGCATGGGACTCGCATATTTGCCTTCATTGACCTCCGAAACCAACTCAATGCAGGCAAATATGGCATGCATGCAGTGTGTGGGATTTGGGAGAGGCACAACCAGTTTGGTCCTCGGTTGTCACCGCACAAAGTGAATGGCAGGCCTCAGTATAAAAATGTATCAACGTGGGTTTGTGAAATGGACATGCATTTATGGGGCTGCCATATTTTCCGATCGATTGGGGTATATTGGGGTCAATGTATGTATATATTCCATGCAAACTTCCATGCATAGGGAGTGTTTGGGATAGACATGGACCATGGCCTCTTTCTAAAAGGAACATGGTCAAAGTTGAGGATCCATTTTCCATGTCTCTGTTCCCCTAGCCTTCGAATTCAGTTCGACCGTTCAAAAGAATTGTTGACCTTGTTCTTGTAGTGTAAAATCCTTAAACAATGGTTCTTTGGGATTCAGACCACTGTCAGTCAATGTTTGTTGGAATCCTATAGGGTTCATGTAACTATTCAAGACAGGACTGGTCTGGGGAGGCACTGAAAAAGTTCTTAATGGCTGCTGGCTGTTGTATGAATCCGTGGATTTTTGCGGTCGAAGCTCCTCTTTGTCAGTGGTCTGACTCTGACTTGATCATGAAACATTATCTCAAAAATCAAACTGGTGTTTGTACATGTTTGTACTCATTTTCCGAGGTACGAACTGAGACTCCAAGTGTATAGTATTTTTACATATTTTTTTCTAGGTTTAAAGGGTGAATCACAGAAACAGCCAGAGCCTCCAGAATAGCCCTGCATCCAATGGATCCCTGTTTCTTTTTTTCAACACCCTATGTCTGAAGGACCTTGCAGTATTGTTTGTGTTTTGGGAGCTGGTTGTCTCATGACTCTTGATTCATAAAAGCCCCTCAATTTGGATTGAAACCCGTCTTCCTGGAGTCTCAGTTCGTACCTCGGAAAATGGGTACCGTCGCACCTGTCTTTTTTTGTTCGGGTCATGTCCCATTTTCTAAGGTACGAACGAAGTCGGATCCAGGTTCATATGGCTGTGAGCAAAACCCGGAGCCCGTCTCCCCCTGGTAGGTTGACCATGGCTGGTAGTGTAGTCTGTTGGGAAAGACCAAGGTCGATCCCCAGAGGTTGGAAGACCCACATCTATATAAGTAGATGGCACAAGGGCCCCATCATCTACAGTTTCAGAGGTTCGATGGCACGTGCGGACCAGGGCCCCCAAGGAAACGGTGCTTTGTATGGACCCTCATCTACAAGACATCCTCAGGTTTGTGGCATCTCCCCCAGACACTCCATGCATGCTATATATGGGGGTCAATGTAGGCATATATGGCATACATGGAGTGTCTGGGTACTGTAAAGCCGAGTTCACACCACGGGGATTCGTTCCGGGTCTTCGGGCGTCCGACTGGGAGCGGGTCCTCCCAGGTCTCCCGAGGTGGCTTTGAGCTGTCAAGGTGGCGTTCTCCGGGGCGAGACGGGCGTGGGGTGTGTGCTATAGCCCTAAGGCTCCTTGCCCACCTCCTCAGAAGGTAGGGTTGAGTCTTGTTTGGTTGGGGGGGCCATCGCTAGTAGGTTGGAGGCCATTGCAAGTAGGTTGGAAGCCATCCCTATTAAGTGCTCCTCACTGTTCCATGGAAGTCAACTTTATACCTCACAAAAGATGAACAGACCCCCCCCCGGCACCCACCTCAACCACCAAATCTAAAACGGAGGTAGATCCACATGATCCACATGCGAGTCTGACGATTCTGGCCACCGAGCACGATTCAACGGATTCAGGCACAGGATTCAGCACGATTCAATTCCTCATCCCTCTCGATCCATTCAGGGCCACGGGTGGGATGCATCTTCGGAGAGACTGACTTGGCGTGCCGAATCCAGAAACGATGGGCGGAGGAGCTGTCTTCGGTCCCGGAGCCGACACTTCGGTCCTGGAGCTGATGTTGCTGATGATTGGCATCAGGTCTTCGATCGGTCCCGGAATTGGGGGCGGGCTTAGTCCTCTGAGAAGACAACCTTCATGACTCAGTCTGTCTACATGGATCGACACTGATGGCCGGGTCGAAGAGATTCTTGGCTACCTGAACTTGACAAACTTTGGCTTCTTGCTTGTCTTGATTACGCGTGGTGACATAGCGACAGAGGGAAAGGCTCGGTTGATTCGAGACTTCATTCGCCAGTTGGATTCAGTGACACAAATCCTTTTTTATTGACAACAAAGCCAAGGCTGATATTTTGGAGGAGTGCAGATCTTTTTCTTTACGTATCAGCACCGTTCAAGCAAGAGGCTCCGGGCCATCCTTTGATTTCGTCAAAAGAGTGGATTGAGGCTTGAGCTTCAAGTGCGTGTGAGAAGGATTCATCAATTTGCAGGTTGGGAGAAGGTGCCCAAACCAGTAACCAAAGCAATTGAGCAATGGCTGAGGTCGTCAATCTAAATGAATCACTAAACCAAACGGCGTTGAGTCTTCTGATGCCAGTCTGAGTCCGAAATCGGGGAGCCTTAGTTTCGGCATGTGTCGGCCGATCGCCGGGGCGGTGAGTGGCAGGGGCCGGGCGACAGCCCACGGGGTGATGGGGCAAATGCCGCCATCTCAACAGACCGGAAATCCGGCGTCTTAGTCCAAAGCACTCAGAAAGTTAACAGGAGCTTCATTTGTCAGATCCAGCAATCATAGCTCAAGCCAATGAAGCAATTTGTAAAGCCAATGAAGTAAAGCCCAGGAAGAAACAATCCAATATGTTGAGCGAGTGCAAAATAGACACGCAATCCAAGGGTCGCATACAAAAAAACACATTAAAAAACAAATCAGCGCCAAATGGATCGCATTCCTGCAGCGCCGCAAGCAACTAACCCTGAGAAAAAAGACAAAAGAAACATGAAACATAGCACCTCAGTTTCTTAAAAACTGAAGGACATCTAAAACCACAAAATCAACATTGGATGAAGGTATTGTACAGCTCCATTTAGTCCGCTAGGCTGGTTGTTGGGTTGCCAGGTTTGGCTATACAAAATCATGGATGCTTGAGTACTTGTCGCACTGCAACGATAGTGAGTCCAGTGACCAACGTGGCTACCTGTCCCTGTTTGACTGAAACCATATCGCTATAAGTATTTGATGACCTTTCCGGCACAACTCGAAAGTATCTCCGACCTTGGCACTGAAAATCACCGTTTGAGTGTTACCTGGTGTTATGTGATGATTTACTTTTTATTGTCACAGGTCATGACTGCAGCCTCTCATTCACCGCCCACAAAACCCTTGAAAACTAAAGTGTAGTTTTGGCGCCTTGGAAGAATACGTTCCTCACCAAACAATGCATTCATGATTGTTTCACCCAGTGTGATTCTTGTGATTGCTCTAGAAATCGTGAGGGAACCTTCGCAACATTTTAAGGGTCGCTGCGCAACCCCATTGAGATTAGAAGATCTGCCGCTCCATTGACCCCTGAAATCAACCTCACCCAAAGTATGTCAATATGGCAGTCCCATGTCCAGGTTGCATGTGGGACTTGTGCTCCTTTGGGGGTGAAAAAAACCGTCCCAACATGTCCCAACTGTGGTGTTTCGTTTGCACTCAGTGGCGGTCGAGGACCTTAGATGCTCCCAGGAAAGAAACGGATGTCCCCGGGGCAAAAACGGATTCACCCAAAAGAACGATAAAGACGCCCCAAAACCGCAACGCCACAAACCATATGTCAGTGACCTTAATTATAGGACCCGTCACCGGAGGTACCCATGGGATAGTCGAACTAGGTAACAGCCGCAATAGCTGAACCATTCTCATGGCGCCAAGAGACAAGACACTGGAAGGGTTGTCACTTTGGGACAACAGAGTTACAATAGCGTGTGTTTGTGGTGAGAAAAAATAGAGTCCTCAGTCAGGATGTCTTCAAGAGTCTTCTTTTATCTAGATTCTTCAAGAACAGCCAGCAAAGTTACTTTTCAAGCTGTTTTGCTTCTTGAGTTGTTGATTCTTTTCGCCAGTTTGCAAGGTCCTCCAAGCCTCCAAGCGTTTGCAAGTACAAGTGACGTCAACCCCACCCCACCCCACCCCATCCATGCCGTAGCATCAAGAGCGCTCGCGTTCGTACAAGTGAAAGAAATGGTTCACCATTGTGTTTGGCCATGAGGTCGCTAACACGGCCGTTGGGTCGCTCGAGCCATCGGGTTCTTCGTTCGGTCTGTTTGGAAAACCCCCGTGAGCTCCGTCTTGCTTGCCAGATCCCGCCACGGTGGGCTTGCGGCGCCTTAGCTTGAATTGCGCTCGCGTGCGCGGAAGTCAGGTTCTCGCGGGGGACGACCATTCCCAGACCATCCATGTCTGGAATAGTTGCATACATTTACCATCATATACCCCATTTATAAACTCAAAGTAGGCAACAATTCCATGATATATATATATAAAATATATATTCTTTAATATTATTTAAGGGCTTACGCCCGACAGCCGGCCAGGGGCCCAAGCAAAGGGGAGGGGGCAGGGAAAAAGGGCACGGGGGCTAGGGGCAGCGGGGGGACGCAGGGGGGGTCGCCGCGGCGGAGGATGGGGGTCTGGTAACGGCCAGCGGGCGGGACGGCGGTCGCGCGGCGCGGGCAGGTGAGGCACTGGTCGGTGGGCGGGCACGGGGTTGTTGGCAGAAGCTGCGCTGTGGTCGCGGAAAAGGGGGTCGTCGCACGGAGGGTATGTTTGGAGTCGTTGTGGGTGGGGTCGTGATCGTGCTTGTTGCAGTCGTGGTAGTGTTCTTGTCGTTGTAGTTGTCGTTGTTGCTCGTGTTGTTGTTGTTGTTCTTCTTCTTCTTCTTCTTCTTGGTGTTGTTTCTGCGGTTGTTGTTGTCGTTGGTGGTAGTGGTGGCTGTGGTTATGGGTGTTGCGCAGTTACGGTCGTTGTGGGGATGGAGTAGTAGAAGGAGCAGTAGTAGTAAAGGTATAGCGGGAGGACGAAGAGCGGTAGTTGGGCGTAGACGACGCGGTTGGGAACGGCGAAGCTTGGGGGTAGAAACGGCAGAAAATTGGTGGGCAGGGTCCTGGGCGGGGGCGCGGTTCCGCGGGTCGGGTCGCGTGGGTCGGCCGCGAGGTAGATATGATACGAGTGGCATGAGCGCGGTCGCGAAGGGAGTGGGTTCCGTGTCCGCGTGGGCGGCGGTCGCGGTCGTTTCGCGTGGGTCGTTGTCGGGGAGCGGCTTGGAGGTAGATCAAGGCAACATTTGGCACGTCAGCCAATCGCACCCCCTCTTGGTGCATGCCCTGCAGGAAGTGCTAAGACAGAAGAGAAGCACTTAAAGAAGCGATACTTGCTGTTCTGTGAGCAGCTTTGGAAGGCTTTGTCCAGTGACTTGGGGCAGGTACCGAAGCCGGGCTGGAACTACAGCTAGACATGGGGGCCGGTGTACCTCTTTCAAGAGACGTACCGGAAGGGGTCCCGCAAGAAGGGCAAGCAGTGGCAGGATGCCGCCGGAGTAAGCATGCCGGTGGACGGGCATTTCATGGAAATGGCTGGTGGCAAGGGCATCTATGCAGCGACCAGAGCTTGGAATTGGGCGCACGGCTTCCAGGAAGTAGCCATCACTGACAGAGCAGGCCTTTCAGGCCCTGCAGGCAAGGTTGCTCGGGGAAGTAACCGCTAGCGGGAAGAGGGTTTAAGCCAGTGCCAACCTAAATGGATATTTCAAATGTAATTGGATATTT
>CAXAMN010027361.1:982727-1017600 GCA_963970005.1 Durusdinium trenchii
ACACCGGTTTCCGTCGCAATTTACACGCAGCCCAAATCGCTATGTTGGGGCTATGTTGGCCCATCTTGGGGGCTATGTAGGCCCATCTTGGCGCTATCTTGGGGCCATGTTGGCCCATCTTGGGGGCTATGTTGGCCCATGTTGGGGCTATGTGGCCCATGTTGGGGCTATGTTGACCCATCTTGGGGCTATGTTGGCCCAACTTGGACGCTTTTTTGGGCCTATGTTGGGCCGTGTTGACCCGCAAGAGCCGAAAAATGGGACAAACCAAAAACACTGTAAAACGCGGTAGCTTCGGTAGGTCGGCGCATGGTCGGCGGCCGGCGGCAGGGCAGCAAGCCCCTCTCTCCTACGGAGAGGAGAGAATGCCTACGGCAAGGACACGGCCTTGGGGCCTCGGGGGCCCCTAGCCGGATTTATAGATGGCGAAGCAATGCCAAAGACCATTATTGGCAAGCCTTTTCTTCAATCACTATTTGGGAATTGAACCAAGAGTCTTGAGGGGGTATATCCGATCTTCTCCAAAGGTCATCGTAGGTTCTATGACTAGACCATCCATGTATGGAATACTCTTGTTCATGGGGCATTCAATTTGTTGGGCACTAAGTGTTGTCTTTAAAAAGTACATAAACCATCCAAAAAGGATCCATCCATGTGGTAAATCTTCCAGTCCCGATGGCTAGGGCTTTACGTTTCATTTGCCTGAGCTACCAGGATCGACCATGGTCGACCACCCGAGTCGATGTCGAGTTTTGTAGATTTGTTTTTTGCTTAAATATGGTTCTCGTTTGTCGCGTTTTTTTGTCGGAGGTGGCTGATGGATGTAATTATATGTGGTAGGCCACGTATGTTCCAGTGGTTTTAGAGAGACGCCACCTAAGTCACATCTAAAATTAGCCTCCCAACACCCGTGGAAGATCGCGGAAAGTGAATGGCCATGTGATCCAGGACAGATCATGTTTTTGTGTTGGATCCCAGGCAGCTGCTGGGCTTTTGGCCGGTTCTAGTCAGAACCACTGGTGACCACGACTGGGTTGTGGTGACGCACTGGAGGATGCCCATGCTTAGCAACAAAGGGTTGTTTACCTGGACCCGACTTCAAGCACCTTGGAAAATGGGACATGACCCGGACAAAAGCAGCTGCTTGGGGCCCTTTATTCTGAGGTAGCAGGTCGACTCCAGGTAGTCACTTGGTTTTGTGGAGCATGTAGTGTCCCCATGGGTGAATCCCCTTCAATGTTTGTGAGTTTTTTGCTTGCTGAACAGCGCATCCAAGCTCGCATGGGTGGTGAAATGGATGTTTGTGATGTTTGTTGCTTCAAACAGCAGTTTCAACTGACCACCCCTTGTGATGGCCTCATTCTGCAAGGATTCAGGAATTCCATTCTGAAAAGGAGAGGTTCTTGACTGTTGAAGTCAGGGTGAAACTCTTTCTTAGGGGGAGGGGCTTAACTGCCCTATAACTAAACATGTTCGATCTTGCGAGGGCTTTTCTTCTCTTCGGATCGAACGACCTGCTCCGTCTGGGGGTCCTAAACAGAACACGTGCATCCCTCGAACAGTCACGGCCATCGTTCTGGCCAGCGCAGGGTATGCCAGCCGCCAGTGATGACGAGTGTGGTCTACCCCATGCCCTTTGAGCACCATGGTGAGAAACAGGGTGTGGCAGTATGACACGGTGATTTTTCTAAGCAAGCTGCTGAATGCAGAGGGTGAAATCCTGAGAGGACATGTACTATAGGCGTTTCTGTTTTTCAATATGCTTCTTGGACGTGCTCAAGACCGCAGAAAGAAGAACAAACAAGCATGGAAACACATGCGCGGCGGCTGCGGCGCTTGACACATGTTGAGCTTCTAGAGCTGTGGAGTTTAGGATTGCCCAAACATGAAAAGATGTGGTTGGGACTGTGCTGTGCCGGGTTGTATGATTTCCTGGTTTTAAGATGATTGAAGTTGGATGGGTCGTCCAAGACTGTCCCGGACAGACCAGGATACCAGAATTGTTTAGGTGTCGTTCGACCCTACAATACCGCGCGTTCGACCCCAGGGTTTTGGGGTCTAAAATGCAACCACCGAGGGGTCCCAGCAAGTAGTTGAGAGTATTTTTGGAAAGAGCACAGGACCCAGCTGGCACCGACTGACAAACATGATAGCACAGAGTGCAGGAGGCCCCAAGGACTTCTTTTGCAGATGGTATAGTGTCTAGTTTGTGTTTCATTGTTCTTCAATACAACAACTCAACGAGTGGGGTCTTTTCAAGGTCAACCTTTCTTTTAAAGGTCTTGGAAGGCTAGGGTCTAGTCATACAATAGGATCCGACAAGATGTGTCGTTCAGCTCGGCACCCCTTAGCAATGCCGCAGCATCTCTTGTGATGGGCCTAGAGGCCATCGCCGCTGCATAGCCGACCAAGGCAGGAGCGCTTCCAGAAGTCGTACCTTTGTCCTGTCGGGAGCCCTTACGGATTTGGGGAGGAGGTTCCCATCGAGAGGTACCTGGAAGTCGGCCCTGGAAGTGGTTCCATAGCCCAGGAATGGTTTATCATGGTTATCATATAGCTTATCATATAATGGTTATCATAGCTTATCATGGTATCTTTATGGCTTATCATGGTATGGACCGCCCTGGAGCACCCGATGGTTCCTTCCCTCCTTCGTTCGTACCGCTCGAACATGGCCGGAAGGGACCCCCCGCAGTCCGAAGGCATCCCGCTACGGCAACGACTCACTCTGAAGACCAGGAAGACGGGAATCGCTGTTCTCCGCTCTTCTCATGCCAAGGGAGTCATCATATCATCAGGTGTTGGATGTTGCAGATGTTGTAGGCATCCAGTACTTTGGTTGCGCAATTCACAGTTTTTGAGAGACAAGTGTCTTTGTCGATGGCATGTAAAAGCACCACTTGGGAAGTTGTGGCCATCCTGCCCAATTGATTGACTGTCGCGTTTGGATCTGCTGTTTCTGACCTGGCCGAACAATTCCTGCTGTGGGTTGCTGATCCCCAACAATGCGGGAGGTCATATCACACACCTTCACACATTCGCGCACATTCGCGTGTCACGCCAAAAGCCCACGCAACCCGTTTTCCGTTCGTCTTGGGCATAATGGCGCCACCTGCGTGCGCAGCGTGTGCGGCGCCGTATCCGTATGGCGCCGTGCGAGGAAGGCACCAGCTTGCTGAGCTTGACCTGCCAACCCTGCCGTGCGGGCTACTACCGCCGCGAGGCGGGGTCGAGACGAGACGGTCGGCCTCAGCGGACGAGTGGCTGGGTCGCCGTCGCATCCTTTCCCAGACACGACCCGTCTGAGAACTGCCATATGCCGCCCCAGACAGACCCCCTAGCACCACCCCTGGCCGTTTCTCGGCAGTCCTATGGTAGTCCCATGGGTCGTGTTTGGGTTTTAATTATTGCCAGAGGCGACCCATGGAACTGGTATAGGACTGCCGAGAAACGGCCAGGGGTGGTGGTGGTGGTGGTGGTGGTGGTGGTGGTGGTGGTTTGGGATGTGAATTTGACGGCATATATGGCAGTTTTATGGAGTGTATGGGATTGGTTGAGGAATACCTGGAGTCGACCTGTTTGTACGTGGGGAAAATGGGTATAGGTTTTTGTACGGATTTCTTGGGATCATGTCCCTAGGTATTGGATGGTATTGGGTCTTATTGTAAGTCTTGGTGAAACACCCCAGCCGGATCCTCCCAAGTCGCCGAATCGCCCAGTCCTTGAGGACTGTGGGAGGTCGATGGACTGTGGGAGGTCGATGAAAACCAAACAGATTTGTGGGGTGGCCGTGTGTGTTTACCTGGTTGAGCTAACAGACGGCCACCCTGATCTATTCACAAGTTTGCGGACATGTGCGGACCTGGCACCGTCGGCACCATGAATTGTCCATGTTCATCCACCTATCGAGACACTGGTCGAACAGTTGCGGTAGATTGCATTTGAGAATCTATTGGCAAGCCCTAGCCTTTAAAGACCAGTAAAAGAATGGTTGACCTGATGTTGTATTCTAAAATCCTTCGTTTTAAAGCGGTTAAGCAATCGTTCTTTGGTAACATAACATAAGAACAATGGTAGGCCAGGAATCCCGTATTAGAGTTCTTGAAAAAAAACCGGTGGAATTCCATCTTGTGGCCAAACCACCAACTGTCCTAAAAGTGCTGGTGAGACTTGGTCCTGTTGGGTTCGGCAAACCGAGTACGGATCCGTCCACACTCACCGATAGTCGTTGGACACCCAGCTCCCAGTCCCAGAAACACATGTTTCCCCAGTCCCAACCATTTCCTATATTGGAACAACCATTTCTTTTTGGTTATTCCAGGTACGAATTATGAGCTGTGCTGAAGTTCCAACCCAGCCCTCCTGACCAACTATCCAGCAGTTTGCCAATGTGTCCCCCAAATACACATCATGTTCATCACACACCTTGGGACACGTCGTTGTTCAGCCTACCGCGCGAGAGTTCACGGCCCGCAGCCGTGCCTGTCAGGGAATGCTGCATTGCCAAGATTGCCCGTCTGGATACTTTCAGGACCTGGCGGGTGCCTCTGGCTGCCTGCGCTGCGCCACTGGCAGAGTCTTAGGACGAGAACCGAGAGCCACCGGTGAAGACCAAAATGGCCAGACCAGGACAATGGCCTGTGTAAGAGGGAGACCTGGCCCTGGCTGGGTAGGCTGGTCTATTTCCTGAACCGAACCCAGGGGGTGGTTGCCTCGCCGAAGGGTTCGGTCAGGCCTAGTGAGGTCCCTGGAAAGGCGTATGAACACGTTTTTTTGTGCGAAGGCCGTCTTTGGACAGAATTTATCGGACATGTTAATTAACGACTTAGCGTATTTAGCCGTATATAGACAAAAAAAACAATACCGTACCCAGTGGGTCAACGCACCAGTTTAACCAGTTCTTTAGTAACGCACCAGTTTAACCGGTGCTTTAGCAAAACTGGGGCTGGAAGCTTAAAAAGGCCGTGAAAAACCCATGAAAAGGACGTGAAAAACCCGTGAAAAGCCCGTGAAAACAGGGTGAAAGGCCGTGAAAAACCTGTGAAAATTAGGTCTTGGAAGTTGGGAGGTGAAATGCGTCCTTTATGCTAACGCACCAGTTTAACCCGTCCTTTGGACTTGCTGGGGTACAAAAGCGTACATATGAAACCCAAACTTGATCAACAGTTCATTGACAAAAACCCAAACAATTATATTGAAAACACCGGATCACACCCAATATTCGGAGGAATTCCAGCAAATTTGTCCATTTGCCAAAAAAGGTCGGATGCACGGATTTTTTGTGCGAACGTGTTTGAACAAAAAATATGCACATTTGGGTTCCCTGGTCGCTACACACCCAAATTGGAGCTCGGATTCGGCACAAAGGAAAGTCTAGACGTGTTGGTCTTCCAAATACATCCAAATACGACGTTCAGATCTTCCTCCCTAGCTGGCTACATCCCTATAGCTACGCCCTTCCCAACATAGTCCTAGAATGTCATGGAGTCGTGTTGACATGGAGGCGGAGGAGGAGGAGGAGGAGGAGGAACCTCCAAGTCCGGAGGAGGTTGCATCTCGCATGCCTTCCATGGTGATGTCTATTAGAGTGATGTCTATTTTCCCCCATGGTCACCTGCCACCGCTCGTGCGGCTTCGGCTTCAGCCACCGCCAGGTCCACCGGTGAGTACGAGCTGTGACAGTTCCACCTTGCCCAAACTGGAAGAGGGACACTTCACCTTTACAGGCCGTGCCAACGTCGGGCACAAGACGGGTGGAATGGTTGACCCAGGCCATCCAGTGGGAATACCCAGACGCTCCATGGAACTGGTATGTTTGCCGATCAGGCCAGGGGTGGTTTGAGGGTCAATGTAGGCATATATGGCAGACATGGAGTGTATGGAATAGTTACCTATAGTTACCTACATGCAGAGGTTTCATGTTCACGGGGTTTTCATGTATGTAACATTATGTAACCTTTCCAGTCCCATGGATGGTTTGCGATTTTAACACCTACACGCGTGTGGCGTGTGTGTTGCCGCGAGTGTTTGTTGCCGCGAGTGTTGTCAATGGGCTAGGCTTGTCAATGGGCCGCGGTTGATGATGGTGCATATGATGGTGCTCGAACCGACATGGCAAGTTCTTGCTGTGACCCAGCAGAGGATCCATCCCAGACCAGCCATGTAAATAGGGTCACGAACACTCCCAGACACACCCAGACAACAAGTACTCCAAATGCCCAGCGTTTCACGCGCGCGTGACCACCGCGTGTCTCCCTCCGTTGGTGCAATTCTGATCTGTGTGTGCATTCAGGTTCATAGGTTTGTCCGATTCCCTTTTACCAGGTGGTTTCGGACACTCAAAGTACTTGTGTTTTTTTAATGGGATGATGTGCAATTTTCCGAGGTACAAACGGGTCGACTCCAGGTATTTGAATGGACATCACATCCATTTGTTGACGCGACCCACTCCCTGGGATGGCCATAGCCGATCAAAGGCCAGGGGTGGTTGAACAGGAGGTCATGATAGGCAAATAGTCCTGTCCCATGGGGTGTTTGGAATTCAGAAGTGGGTGAAATGGGTACAAGTTCAAGTCGATACAACGAGAAAAGAGACTGAGGCGTTGCATGTCCTTGGGTTGTGCAAACGATATCATACTGAACCACTAAGATCCATGAATGGATGTACTATTTCCTAGAAGTCACTGAGTTGGGCCCAAAGCACCCCATGGTGTTCCATTTGGTGCAGCGTTCGCTTGAAAACGCCGCTTTGACGCGCGGATCGCCAGACCGAACGCCGTTCCTTCGTCCGTTTACGCCGCGCTGACGGCGCTGACGCACCGCGCCAGATAGCTACTCCTTCTTGTCCAACAACTCGGGTTACCCTGCTTTGCGGCCTCTGGGACCGCAGAAGACGGGACTGAGCCGGTCGTCAGGTGCCTTGGACCTTCTGGAAGTATAGGATTCCAAGCACCATTACTTAATAGGATTTAATAGGCTTCACGGTGAAGCGTTTACCGAACCATTGTTTTTAGTCAGGATGTTAATTACACTACAGAACCAGGTCAGTCTTTTTTTCAATGGTCTCGGAAGGCAAACGGGCCATTTTCATGGGGTAAACGGTAAACGGCATGAGCATGCGGCTTGGGGATTGCTGAACGGGGTAGCATTTTGACAGTCAGATGTGGTCACTGTGAGTTCAGAGAGCATGGACAGGGGGGACATTGTAGAGACGCTCAAACAGGATACTGATGTATGTAGACACATTGGAGAACTCATGGAGGACCTCCAAAAAGGATCAAAGAGGTGCATAAGCTCTATAGGCCTTGTCTCCCTTCTTCTCTATTTTGAACATGGCCCTGTTCTGTCCAATTTCCCTGGGCGGAAAGCCGAGACTGGCCCAAAACGCGATCTGTTTGTTCCTCCCGGCACCTTCAGTTCGTGTCCGCGACGGAAATCGGATCTCGGTCACTTGGAAGGGCTGATGTGTTGTACCTGGACCCTTCCAACAGGTCTCCGAAATGGCGGGTTGGGAAAGGCCCTACGAGGTCTCAATTGGTGACCTGTGAAGCGACCTTGATGTTTGTAATTATACCAGTCACATGGAGAGCACCACGACATGGAACTGCTGGTATGTGTGTTTTCTCAATGGCCAATATGGCTGATGAGGACCCATCCGCACTGGCCGATCACCAATGAGGGGCCCTCTGTGGAGCAACCGTCAGACACTCTGTTGCCCCAGAAAGACCTCAGTTCAACCACTTCTGGCATCATCGGCCAATGGCAGGGAGTGGGTTTGTGCTTGGGATCTAACCCAACCATATTTACATGGCTATGACCATGCCATCATGCACCGGGTAGACACTCATGGCCTTGCCCGGCTTCCCCAAAAATGCCACCCGGCCCGGTCACCGGGAGCCCGGTCACCCCTTTCAACCGGAAGCCGTGACAGGAGTGACCACGGGACGTTTCCTTGAAAACCAATTGCTATTATGGGCAATGTTGAATCTGACACTCTCAGAGCAGTAACTCCATGTGTTCAAGCACCAGGTGATACGGATCCTCGGACTGGTCGGATCGGATCCATCCCTCAAATCATCCGACCTCCCTGTCCTTCATCGCAGGGACTTTGTCTTTGACTTCGTCGGCACCTTCAACCTCACGAACACCAACGATGTGGCGACCGCCGTCAGCTCCACAGGACGACCTTTTTCCGGAAAAGGGGCGGCTTTGGGCATCGCTGAGCCACGGAAGTGAAGCCGTCTCTTCTTGCGCATCAGACCTGGACCCTCCAAGTTCTGGTCATACTGTACCAGGTTCCTCTCTCTAGTTCATGTAGTTTCACCTGTACTTTGACCACCGGTTTGCCGAAGAGGGCCCGGCCCAGGCTGCAAAGGTGTTCCAGCAAGTTGCCTGAAAAGATGGACCAACAAGGCGGCAGTCTGTGCACTTGGGAGCTATTTTTAGACATTTGCAGGATGAGACATTACCCGCTGCATGTGCGTACGGCTCTTGATGCGAACGGGTCACGCCGAACGCCGGTGCATCGCCGATGCATCACCGATGCGTAGGATGCATGGACAGAGGGAACTACCTCAGAGTATTGCACAGAGAGTGCTGGCAAGGGTGCAGAAGGAGGTGATCGAACCTTTTATGGAGGTCATAAACACCCGGAAGAGTGTGAATGTCATCCTTTGGTTTGGCAACTGCGGCATACGAAAAGTTTTTGAGATCCTAATGCTAGACGATCTGACAACCGCTGCCAGTGATGGGGCTGTTGTTCATCCCAGCTTGCCTGTTTAAAGGGACACTAGGTCCGACCGCCGTGCTACAGATTTTTGTCTCAAAGCTGACTTCGACCTGGCGAGAAGGTCATGAGTCATGATGCCCATCCTGTCAGCCCATCGGTGGCCAGGTGGGTATGTGCACCAGGTGGCCATGTCGGCCTTGATGTCATCAGCGTGATGACGGTTACTGGTTCATATCATCGGGGAGTCGAGCCTTCCCAAGTGTGACAACATCCACAAGCAGTCGAGGTCCCGTACGCCGTACAATTGGAAGGATTGAACAGGCTCCGCCGATGCAAGAAGCAGCTCCGCCTGGATGGTCCTCCGCACGGAGGGTGATGCCCCACCCAAGAGCTTGAACAAGAACAGGGCTTGTCAAAAAGGTTTCATCTTGCAACCCTTTAGTGAAAGCTGGCATTGGCAGGTAGATGCTGGCACAAGCTTTGATGACCTCCTCAGAACTTGAGAAGGGAGTTTCTTGACCTTTACTTGGAGCCAGCCTGGTGTCAGCCTGCAATGTGTCTTGGCAGATCTTTCTGACCTTGACATACAATGATAGAATTTCAGATGCCACCACAACTTCAGCACAGAAGACTATGCTGGCCTGGCCAGATCAGTGAAATTGGGGCTTCGGTGTCAAGGCAACAGCGCACCAAGAGCCTTGGCAGCTTGTCTCTTCACAATTTGACCCACACTTCACCCTTGACAAAACATGATATATCAGAAGCATTTCCATGCAGCATGCATTTCCCACCTTTCACAAAAAGGTTGGGAGGCTCACTAAGCCACTAAGCTCTTTGGACAACAACTGTTCATGCAGCTGCATGGTGTATGTTGGTGCACTTTGACAGAATGGAAAACAACAGAGTCAGAGCGTGTCTATTGATAACAACATATAACAACAACATATTTGATGTTGGACATGTGCAATTTGGATGGTGCTGTTCTTTTTTTGTCTTGCAGGCTTCACAATCAAGGCACAAACACACACTGAACATTAATCTATAAACATGAGAATCCATCGCCGATGTGCAAGGGACCGTGCATTTGTCGGCAGCCGTACTGCCTGAGAAAACCATGCCTCGTATCGTAAGGTAACTCGACAATGACGTGTCTAAATACGAGACCCTGGACACCCCGAATGGATTGTTCAGAATTTGTTTGTGCTGTGTTCTGAAAGCGCTGGTGGTAGTCGATTGCCCACAATCATCAGCATGTTTGTGTGTATAGTAACTATAGCACTTAAATGGACGAGCTCAGATATGGTCTGAGAGATGTCGACCTTCCTTCACGGTATCACAGCCATGGGTTGAATGGCGGAAACTGGGAGGACGTTTCCAGACTTAACCGATGTGTGACACCGGAGGTTTCCATCAATGGGGGCGCCCCCCAAACGGAGGGTTTATGATAAAATAACAACCATCAGATGGATGATTTGGGGGTCTCCCCATTGATGGACACCCTCATGTGACTCCCGACATAGGGCTTGTGAGTCACAACCCTGACAAACCTCTAGAGTCACCTCGGCAGTCAACCTGTTGTCTTCGCTCCTGTTGGGCCTGGTGGAGTCAAGAGCTGTGTATGGGGACCCAGGGACCGAAGGACGTGCATGGTGGGTGTTTGGAAAATGCGAAGGAATGCGACACTGAAAGCTGGTCGGTTGGAGCAGCGTTTTTTTTGCGAAGCACTGCTAGTTTTGTTCTTTTTATTTGTGTTCAGTTTCTACAGGTGGTTCGCATTACTGTTCACCTATTTGGAGGAAAAACACCCTCGATGACTGTGGGTGATCCGCTGGGTGGATGTTGGTCCGGAGAAACCCGGAAAACTTCCCATTCATTGCTGTGCCTAGCTACCTGGTTCCTGATGTTCCTGGTTCCAACCGGTCCTCATCAGGCCCATCACCCCTTTCTCGGCGTCTCACCGCCGGTCCGTTCGACCGCGGTCGAAGCTTCTCACGGTCAGCCACTTTCGGGCACCGGGGCGGCTGCGAACACGCACGGTCCGGGCGGTTCGACCGGGTCGACGCCGGTTTCAGCCAGGATTGCAAGCTTGCTCAGAGTCATGTGCCTTGGAATTCTCGCTGGTCTTTGGGACCTCTGGACCTCTTCCATCTTGCGAGAACCAGACATCATCCAGTTTTTGCCGTCGCGTCGAGAGCTTGCGACCCCCTATTTTTTTTTTTTTTTTCGGTCCCTCAGAGATGGTACTTTTAACATCTTTTAGCAGGTCAATCCGTGACCGAACCCACCAGGAGATCAAGTTCGGTCTGAACCAGGAAGTTCTATGTCCCTCCGATTGGAAGAAGAGCCACATGAAGGTCATGAAGGGGTCAATGGGAGGCTCCAAAAGCTTCCAGAAGGGTCCCTTACAGCCCTTTTTGGCCTCGTGGCGAAGTCTAGAAAGGGTCCTGGAGTCGGGCTTGGCTGACGGATCCAGCAAGACCAGGGCCAAGTACTTGTTGACAAGGTACCAACTCTTCAATTTGTAAGTGCCCCTTTCAAGACCTAAGGGACCTCAGCCACTGGGATCTAAAGCTTGGTCACTAAGAAGTTTCTGGTATGTGGATCCCTACCAGAGCCCCCAGACTTCGGGGTGTTTATGATCAGACACTCCATGTCTGTCATATAATATGCCGCACCATTGATCCCTCAAACCACCCCAATGGGGCGGTAGATACCAGTTCCATGGAGTGTCTGGGAATACCAGCCCCTTAAAGAGGTGATTCCGATGGATGCGCGTTTTCGCTTTGGACTTCGATCCGTAGAAGTCCCGTGAAAGACTTACATACTTTTTTACCACCAAGTGGTTCAGGAAATTCCCCGACTCGAGTCACCCCAGCCAGACCGTTTTTGAAAGAGTCGAAAGGACTTCGTGGTTGATTGGGAGTTACCTTTCTCCATCTTGGCACTATAGGGCCATGAAAAAGGCCTCAAGTTGCTGTCACGTTCATGTAGCTGGGAAGAAATTGGTTGAACAGTTGAATATCAAGAAGATCTCTACAACTCCCCCCTTTGAGTCCTTGTATTCGCCCTGCAGAAAGAAAACAGGTTTTGGCCGAAAAGACACATTCAGACCTTTGCCACGAAAAGATGGCGGGGAAACCGTTCGTGTGTCTGAGGTTACTTGTCCAATGAGTGCGCAGGGTTTTCCTACAATTACGTCACGCAGGAATGCTGGTTGATGGAGGACAGGGGTGACAGCGGTGACCGCGACTCTTTGGTTCTCCAGAAACCACCCGGTGACAGCGGTGACAGCGGTGACAGCTGGGTCCCCCCAAAGCACCGGACGAGCGCAGGGTGGTCTAGGTGTGCCATGAGAGCGGCACTCTTTGGGACCTTTTTTGGATCCCCAATCCTGCAATCTTCCGACCTCCCCACACCCACCCGGAGAGCCGCGAGAACTGGACTTCAAGGAAATAGGAATTGCAGAGGTCTGTGAAGGGTTCTTCTAAGACTTTTGCTCAACAGTTCTTCTTTCAGAGTTTTTTCCTGAACTATTCAGAGGTGGTGACAGTGATTTTTTGTCTGCAGACGTGGATACCTTGCTTGTTTGCTTGCTTCTTGGCCTCTTTGCTTCTTTGTGTGTTGTATGTTTTTTTGTTTGGGTCTCTGACATGTCCCATCTTCGAGGCTTGCCTGGTGCCTAATGTGTCCAAAAAAGCCCTCGCAGGACGAGGTGATTTCACTTCAGCGTGTGGAGGGCCCCTTCTACCACTACTGGCGACAGGCCTTCGCCCGCAGCCGAAGCAGAGATGCCCGGCCTTGAGAACAGGTATCAGTTGCCTATTGGTTGTTCACTCGGGGGTCTTCTCACAAGGGCATAGGTCAGGCCATCTATGAGCAGGAGCCCATTGAAACGGATGGACGGGGTGAAGGCATGGGGGTTTGCCGAACCTGGAAGTCTTCCTTTGACTGAACAAGCTGCTCTTCACCAGATGAAACAGCTAGTGAAACAACATCCAGTAAGATTCAGCAACATTCAGTACATGAGGTATCATGAGACTGGATGGACCCGACAGCTTGTCCCTTTCAAATGGGCGATTCTGAGGTTGCTTTCCGGACCAGACTTCGTTCGTACCCTAGAAAAAAAAGGCCCATGACCCAAACGAGACAGGTCCCAAAGGACACATGTCTCGTCCGGTGCCGCGTGGGGCTTCGTCCGGTGTACATCGGCATGGTGCCAAGACTCGAAGACTCAGAAGCTGTATCTCAGCTGGCTCGTGTGTGTTTGTTGGGGGATGTGTTTTACATGTACCAGGACCCATGCCAGGAGTTGGGTGGTGAAAGGGACACCCCTTTCTCACCTCTTTTCGGGGCTATCAATACAAGCCCCTTAGAGGGTCCTGGTACTTGTTATGATAAAAACATGGCTGTCTTACAATGTGACTCCACAAGCCCCCCCCAACCCACCTTCTCAGGAGGTAGTTGGAGCCTCACTGGTGATGGTGCTGGGTATCAACCTTCCCCTTTGAACATGTTTCACGAGCCGCAATTCGGAGGCAGCCACGGCGGCCGTGCCCGTTCACTTGCTAAGGTTGATTCGATCATGGCTTTTCCCTAGGGCTCCTGGCCTACCTCCTGAGAAGATGGTTGGGGTGGGTTTGGGGGGTCTAACCCACCTTCTGAGGATATGGGCCAGGAGCCCTCCAGTGCTATCCACGGAGGAAGGAGGTGCCGGGGTGCCCCGAGGACATCCTTCCCTCGCGTTTTGGGACGAGCCACCCAACTCCATGTGATTCCTGGATTTTCCAGAAGTCCTACCAGTCGCAGTATACCCTAGAAGTCCAAAGACTATTGTCGGCACCACCCAAGTAAAGGAAGTTCCTTTTCGGATCACCTAAAGACCGTTTTAAAATGGTCTTGGACTCCCAGTATATAGATGACTGTTCCCACGAACTCCTTCTCCGGCTGGACTTATGTGCCGCCCCAGAAAGACCTCCCGTTCAACCACCCCGAAAGGCATATAGCATCTCGCCCCGGCCATTTTTCTGGCTGTCACAGGGAGTGGTCGTGTCAGTGACTTCCTGGCTGGTCTGATGTCCAAGTCGCGCGGTGGCTCGCGCGTCGCGCGGGGCGTCGCGCCGCCAGTCCAGCCTTGAAGAGCTGAACTTGTCGTCCTTGAGCCCAGCGCTCTCAGGGCAGGCGAGGCGGTTCGACCGGTGGGTAGGTGGACGCCGTTCGAAGAAGCACGTGAATGAGTTGGAGCTGAGGTGTTTGCTACTCAGTTGGAGCTTATTTGATTTGGAGTTGGCAAGACGATGCAATACGCAAACACTAGAAACACTAGATCAAGGAAGTCCCGGGCCAGACTGGACTTGTAGGATATTTGCTGGGTGTCTTGAAGCCGGAGCTGGTGTGAACTGGAACTGGAGCAAGTCGGAGCCATTACCAGGCATCTGAGTTCCAAGCGGATCACCTGCCAAACCCTTTTTGGGGATTGGGGTCACCCCAGTCAAAAAGCAACAGGTGGAACGTCGTGTGCTTATAATCTCTATAGTTCCAAAGAAACTGAGTGAGTGAGCAGGTATCTTAGTTGTAGTTTGTGGTATTCTACGATAAATTGATACCCCGTTTTACAGCTGCCTGTAGTTGCTTTCATACCATTAGGGAACCTATAGGACCTGGATTTATCAAAGAACATGATTTACTTATATATTGTCTTCTTTCATACAGCCAGATACACGATTCCACAGGGAGCCTCCACCCTTCGCAGCTCCCAAGCTTGGGAGCCTCCCAACCCACAGGGCGCCATGGGAGTCCATGGGGGTCATCATGGAGGTCGGAAACCCTTATGGAAACTGCCTCGGGTGGTGCCAGAAACCATGCCATGATCCAGAACGAGCCCAAACATGCCCCAAACCAGCCCTGAAACCTTTCCATCCCAAGCCTCACCAACAAAATAGCTCCAGCCCACCGGCTAAGCCGGGCGCAACGGTCCGTGTGCCAGTTTCCCGTGCCAAACTTTGGCTTGGAATACGCCCGGGGCTGCCAGATGAAGGGCTCGAAGCGCGGGTGGCCATAGGGTAGCGGATTCTTGACCCGCACGAAGTGTCAGGCCCAAAAAAGTATTCTGAATGCTATGCACCTGGAGTTTCAAGATCAAGTACATCGGAAAATGGATGAAAGTCGGTACGTATACCTGTGCTATCCTGTCCTTGTAAGGTCATGTCCCATTTTCTAAGATACTCGAAGTCGGGTCCAGGTACTTCCGTTCGTGTTGCTAGGCCCAGGCCTTTTCACAGGAGGAGGTCCTCTCCTCCATAATTCTCCTCGGCCTCGCGTCGTGCCCGAGGCGAAGTGTTTCGTGCCCAAGCCTTGTGCCGGCGACACTAGCTGCACGACGGCGGGACTCCTCAGCCGGGGGGAAAGAGCCGCGAGTCCGTGAGCTGAGCGAAAGCGAGCGCGATCGCTGGGCGAAAGCCGAGGTTTTGGCCCTAACCCTATAGAGGTCAGTGCAGTTTTGGATTTGGTCATACAAACACACGACTCAAAGACTCAAGGAGGTAAAACACAAGGTTTAACGGTCTTGCATGGAATTAAATTCCTGGGTCAGACTGGACGTACGACGTGCGTCTGGCGAATTCGCGTGTCTTCGCGTGTCTTACGGTTCACCGGACTGGACCGGTTCATCATGTCGACCACAACAAACCCCTACAAGTCCAAGACCTCATTTTACTGGAGATGGTCATACAAAACCGATACTTGAGGAGGTAAAAGACAAGGTTTTGCTCGGTCTTTGGACTTGTAGGGAATTGTCGAAAAGAGGGTCCATCGTGTGATCGGAGTTGACGGGCTGCCGCCCAAACTCGCCGAACCCGTTCAACCAGTAAAAACATGAAATCATGGCAATATATTAATATTTACGGCATTATATGGCTACATTACATGTGCAAAATTAAGTGTGGGCCAAGAATCCTAGGGACGGGTTTTGTTCTTCGCCCTCACCAGCACGACGTGACTTCCAAAGACATGGCTTGCGCTTGCATACGAGCTTTGATGAACTCAATTGCAGGTTGGATCAAGGCATCAGCTTCCTCAGATCATGCCCACACCAACAAGGGCATACACCTGGACAAAGGGCAAAATTTGTCGCCCGGAAATGGTAGGTCTGAACACCAGCCAGTTTCCAGTAGAATGATGCCGGACCAGTCAAGAGGCACAATAGGAGTAGGTGCCGATCCAAGATCCAAACAGTAGACACGCGTGGGCTCAGGCTGACCTTGGAAATGATTGGGAAGAATTGAAATGTGCGCAGCTTGACGCTGTTCCAGGTGCCGCTGACCATGTCACTTCACCCTCTGAATCGATGTTCTCAAGAATATCTATCCTCATGGGTCCTGGACCCTCGAATCCCATTACCCGACTTAGTCCTTGTCCAGCCAATGGCAAACACCCTTTTTTAGCACCGAAGACATCTCATCTCCACCTTGACCCCGGGTCGCTCCAACCACACCAGCTCATCGCAGTCAAGGCCAAATCTCCGGTCGCTTGTGGGTGACCCCTTTTTCCTTGAAAAGCATGCTGGGCTTGTCAGCCCTTGGTCTAGTCCGGCTGGACTTCATCACGGCTGGACTTCATCCTGATCCACATACACACACATGCTAGCTCAATCTTCAGGCAGAGCCTTACACGCGTGCAGGATTCAAACGGTGCACATAAGCGTCAAAAACCGCAGCAAGCGCACAGTTCATCCTTTCCGGATAAACTTTCACCCTCGCTGTCCTAAAACTTCCCTTGCATCTCCCAGACAAGCCGACATGCGCGCCTGGGCCATGTGCGGATCGCCCTCCAACACTGAGCAACGTCAGCTCCTCCACTGACGGCAGCCTCGCTCAAAGTCGCATAGTCGGATTCATCCCCGGGGCGTCATAGATAACTTAGATAACGGATCAAATGACACAGCAGCTACTGAATGCTGCGAGAACACGCAGCATTCTGAGCCTCCACACGGATGGGTGCCGCACACCCATTAAATTTAGAACTTGCAGGTGCTCTATTGGAGCAACACCCCGCAATAAAAGTTCAACAATGACCTCAAGCAGACATGTGCCCACATATACTTGGCCATGTTCTTTCTTGGAGATCCATTATAATCCCCATCATATGGTCTATGAAGTGCGTCCCACCAAGACGAGGCTTCCTTTCTTCTCTTAAATCGATGCAAACTGATAGAGGCTTCCTTTCTTCGTTGGATGAAGGATTGACTTTGGCTTCCCAGTCTTGGGCCATCCAAAGCTGAAGTCTTCCTTGCCCCATTTCCCAGATCAGCCTCCCCTCTGGTTTCGGAAAATGGCAGCAAGCAGGCGACATTGCCCTCCCAGTGGATTCCAGTGAGGATGATTTTGTCAGTATTGAAGGAAAGACTGGATCTGGCTAGTTGATTTCTTCGTCACTTGCCTCAGTGAGGATCCCTGGGGCCAAAGGAAAATTTATTGTTGTGACAGTCCCCAATCGCCTTTCGGCCTTGGCACTAGAGGAGACAGCAAACTAAAGATCTCAGCGTCTACTTGGCAAAGATATAGCAGGGTTGTGGATTGGTGGAAGAAATGCCATCCGACGAAAGGAAGGCCACCAGATTGCCTATGTCATTGATGAATCACACAAACGTACCCAACCACGCAGGTCTCATATGTGATGAGATATCGTCATCAGATTCTTGTTGTATTGATGTCAGCAACAATTTATCCGAAGGAATTCTCGTGCTGTTTGGTGTTGAACGTGTGGTAGCCAGGGGCGTGCCATTCAAGATCAATGACATGTCGACGCTAGAACAAGTTGCCGTTCTTGATGCCCCAAAAAACAATCCACGAGAGGCGTACTGACACCCATCACGCTGTTCTTTGATCCCTGATGCAACTCCCTGGCGAGACTTCGTCTTGGAAGAATTGCTCGAGCGAAGCGTTGGTAATCTCCGGGAGTCTTTCCAACTCTTGATGAGTGAATCGGCGTCGGTTCCAGAAGACCCGGAGCTGAGACGTGCTTGTCCTGGGGACGAACGAGTTGCAACATACTCTTCATGATAACAGGACATAAACCTGGAAACCCAGTCCCAACCAGAAATGAGTTCTGGATGGAACTCCACGGTCGCAAACAACCACTTGCTAACTCTCAAGGATCTCTGGAACTGGCGCGACCGAACTTGGAACATCAAGCGTTTGTTTCTGGTTGGGACTGAGGTTTCAGGATCGCATCAGGTGCCGTGTGGGCCATGTGTGTCCTGTTTTGGCTGGTAACTGTCCCTCTTCTTCCGAGATAGATGTGACCAACCCTGCGTTTTGTGTGAACGTTCCGTCACGTTCCGTCACTTGAACCAACTGCGAGGCGTACAACTTCGGACTGTTCTGCTCGCAGTGCATCCCAGGCCGTTTTTGTTTGGACTCGGGGGCCCCAAGGGATACCCCGCCAAGGGGCCCAGGCATCAGGTGTTGGATCTTCAGATCGGGGCCTTCAGTCTTTCTGAAAGCCTGGAGTCGACTTTTAAGTACCTTGGAAAAGTGGTCAGGACCACTATACAATCATCAACATCTACCGGGACATACCTGGACTCTCCAAGAGAAGAGATGTTTTTTGGTGACCAGAGGTGCCCAGAAACCACCTGTTAGGGTCCAAAAAGCACCAGACTTGGAAGGTGCTGGTATAAGTACTCAGGACCCTATTTTCCTAGGTACGAACTGAGGCTCCAGGAGTATGTGACTGCTTCCACCCACTGCCTCATACCCCAAAGTCCTGTTTGACGATCTTTCGTACTGATGAAGGTCACCTAGCCAGACAATTTTTCAAGTCGTCGACTGGTCCCAGGGCTTACGTGCTTATGATCATCATTTCTTGTGTTTGCCACATCATTTGAATCTGACCAACATTTGAACTTGCCCACATCCTGGTTTTCTTCAAACTCCCACAGGTACCAGACGACCTCATGGAAAGTTCGTGGCGTGGCTCTGAGCCCTCAGTAGTAATCAGACAGACCCAATTTGTTTCCATTTTTGATCTCAAAACATCGTTTGTGCCGCCGGGAACAAACCAAACGATTAAACCATCCATTTCACCTGCCTTATAACTTAGGGGCCTTAGGACGGAAAAGGGCGCTCTGTGAAGGAGCTCTAAGAAGTTTGTAGGTTTCGCCGGCGAAGCTTAGACACCATAGGAATGGTTTAGTTTTTAGTCCCATCCAGGGGGCCTTGGATGTGTTTCCGTCGGGCACCGGCACCTAGCTCCTTCCTCCAGCACCAGCACCGGCATCCGGTCCTCCGAACTGCTGACGCATGAACTTCGGCTGCTTCGTTGGGGCCGCTTCAGCCGCCCTGCAGGTTACTCTTTCGATGGAGTGTTCCCCGCGTCCCGTGTCTTGGCAGCGGGGCATGGCGGGGCAGGGTTCCTGGTGGCGAACAAGGAGGATATGGGCCTGTCCCAACACTATGTCGGGGTCCTATCCATGGAGGTTGGGGGGGGTCCCTGTCACATCCACTCACTGGATGGGACTAAACACAATCTTTTGTAACTCCTGGTCGGCCGGGTCTGCAGTTGTTTTGTATGCCCTGTTAATGGATACGCAAAAACCACTATAGCGGGACTGGTTTCCCCACTGCACTTGTACAGAATAAAGGTTGAACTACCTGGACCTTCAAGGGGTGTCCTGGCTGGAGGTCCCTTAGTGGTGGGCTGGGGCGAAACCAGCCAGGTGACCCCGACATGAAGGTGCTGGTACGGAGTCAGGCCTGAGTTTGATTGATTCCTCAAGGAGGTGATCGGCCCCTCGGCTGCCGAAAAACCTCTGAAGAGAGGCCAAAGGTATAGAGACCAGGCCTAGCGTCTTCCGTGGCGAGCGATCTCCGCACTCCCCATCTTCTTGCTTGTCAGACATGCTGAATTCGAAGCTTCAGACTGGCAAAACCAGGCCAAACCGCTTCTCCATGTTGGAATCAGCTGGGCCAATCCGCCGCTTCTCTGCTGGGAGGTCTCGTGCCGAAGAGGACGTCGGCTCACCGGTAGCGAAGTCGTGGCGCTCAAAAAATGCGATGACATCACAGTTGCTCCGACCGAAGCTGCTCTGGCCAGCGCGAGGTTGTCCTTGAGCCGTCCTTTTGAAGCAGTCAGTGCTGTCCTGTTGCCACTGGAGGTGTGATCAAGCATGTGAAGAAATGTCTTGGACATTTATGCCTTTGCGGAAGACCTTCTTGACAATTGCCCCGTGAGAAGACGCACATGTTCCATTCTGCAGCTGCACAGCTGTCAGCAGAAGTCTTCCACACTGGCCAGCGGGGTCAGGGCAGAAGGTGGCCCTACCACATGCCCCAGGACCTGTCTGGGACTGCCATATTTGCCGACATTTTGGGACGGTTTCGGAGGTGAATGTAGGCAAATATTCCAGTCCCATGGAAGGTTTGGCTGCCGACTGTTGCTCACACACTCCCACGCACACACACAATCACGCACACCCCTACACCACGCACGCATGCACTTCAATGCCCAAAGCGCATTGATATTATATATATAGACCCCCAAATAGATAGAAAAGTAATGAAAAGTAAATCCCCGGGTAGAAAATGTATTGGAAACCGTGCCACGGTCATCTATTTGGGATCTACAGTTTTGTAGGTGTGTTCACTCTAACTCCAATACCATGCTGGGATGGAGGGATGCTCGAATACCGGTGCGTTTGGGTCAAAAAGGGAGCATTGCCACCATGTCACTTATGAGGTCCAGCACATGTTTAATCTTTGGATTGCGTGCATGAAAGCTGCTTTTGTGGGGATGTCCAAGTTGATGAGAAGACAACCAAGGTGAATAGACGGCATACCTATATAACAATTCGGTCCCATGCTGATAACCCCATCTTATTCCCAGACCCTCCATGTATGGAATTGCCCTTCAACCGCCCCAATTTAGGCAAACAAACGCATTCATGGAGTGTTTTGGGATTTGTTTGTTCCACCGACTTTTCCCTCAGACTCCGGGCCAGACAGGACTTGACAGGTGTGGTCCAGCCGGTCCAGCCGCAACCCGCAACCCTCCAAGATCGGTGCTGAACCGATCGGACCCGAGCAGATCGGTGGTGGTTCACCTGGGCACCAAGACCAGAGGTTGAGAGACCAGGACTAGGTGACGTTCGGACCCTTGGTCTGTGGTACATATGGGATGGGCGACAAAGGGATGTTCAACCTCTCTGGGTGACATAAACTCTCTAGGCGTTTAGGTTTGGACAGGTTGGTGTTTGGACAGCATGTGACAGCGCGCGCGCACCGAAACTGCTCGGTCTCACGCCAGAAAAAGACCAGTTTGACCACAGAGCAATTGGTTTGGGCTTGTCATGCTAGCAATTGGTTTGGGATGTACCATGATGTACAAATGTGCTCTACTTTGTATATCTTTGTATTATTTTTGTGTATAAATTACTTCAACCCCAATTGGTTTCTTGTATAAAGGCTGTTTGAGTCCATCCCAACCAGATGTTTCTTCTGGCTTTGCAGCTTGGGTTTGATGCCATCCCGCTTCATCCCGCGGTGTAGAAGAAAAAACACACTTCACACCAATCCTCGCAGGTCTTTGCAGCAAATGCCCCAGCTCGGCCGTGGTGTGCGGACTCCAAGCGAGGACTCGCGTCAGACCGATGGACTCGCGTTCCTAACATTGTTGTTCTGAGATTCAGAGCATGTTCAATGCATTTCAAGGCATTCTGAATTGATAGTTGAGAATAGTTGCTGTTTCAATCCATATACCCCATGAAAATGACCCCAATGTACTGTAAATCTAAGAAAGTCCCATTCGTTGGTTCTGGGTGTTTGATGACCAAACAATCCTGTGCTTCCACGCGGGTGGAACTTCCACTTCCGATTAGTGAGCCCGGAGTGTGGTCAACAGCGAACGAAAGAGGTGGCCTACCAACCTCCACTTACTGGTGTAGTCTATATACCTTCAAATGTCCATTCCATAAGTTTCTTTGGTGATAATCATGACTCTGGGATCACAGAATAGTGTTCCTCTTCAGGAATTTTGTTACCTCTTCCTACTCTTTTTTCCATCTACCCATGTCAACTGGATTTAATAACCCCCACTATTCATTAATGATGGTGGAAATCATGTGGATAAGCAAAGGGACACGAAGACTACAAGTGCCACACAGCAGCTTTTGGAGCACTCAGAGGAATTCTTCCAGACAGAAGAGTAGTACCGAATCCAAGACCGCTCGGGTCTACTAGGTGTTCTATGCAAGCATAGGAGCAATCAATCCTCTTGCATTTGACCTGGGACCCCTCTTACTCTTGATGGACGCATTGGTTTGTTGCTCACAAATAATATTGAATAATATGCTTGGCATGCACAGCAAATACTAATACTGGGACACTTATGGTTATGCAGAAAGATCTTCTCGAGCAGAACGGCAACACGTTTTCAGTCAGTAGGTTCTTCCCAATGCTTAAACCGTAATTATGATCATGCAAAGAGTCCAACACATGATGTAAACACCTACTGGAACAATAGGAAAAAGCCTGCTGAGACTAGGAAACGAAGAGTGTTGAGGGGAGTGGAAGAGATAAAGAAGACTGTGATATTTCAAACGTGATCAAATCATTTGTATCAGCAAGTGGGGAAACTGAATCACAAGAAGAGCTAACAAACAGGAGGGACAACCAATCAAGAAGGAAAGAACCATTATTTAAGTGGGGGGAGTTGCCAATGTAAGAACTCTATGTATACCAGGTGAATCACAATCAATGTCACACAAACCTGATTCTAGAATCACTTAATTAAGGTTTTGCCAAGGGAACAGACTCCTCCGATCTGAGAACTTGTTTGATATGTTTTCGCTGACAAAGATGCATTGGGCAAGTGAAGATTAGCATTAGAACCCAAATTCTCAATCCAGCCCTTGCAGGGGCTCCCGAGCGCAGTGGGCACTATACCGGACCTCAACGGCAAGTGCCAGATCGCAGTGGGCACTATACCGGACCTCAAGATTAACAATCCCAGACCCGAGGACCCACAAGCAAAATCGAAAGCCACAGAACTCACGACCGTGCCAACATGCTCTTCACCATGGCCTGAAAACAATTGGTTGAAGTGTCATGGTGGGGATCACTCGAAGTAAAGTAGTTGTTTCTGAAGTGAAAGACACACCCGCCAAGCACATCCAAGCACTCCATGTATGCAGTGGTACCTTTTGACCGTATCAGTCCCGTCCCAGGCAAGTGCGCACCGTGGTGTGGGCGCCCAGATGTTGGTCATGCGGCGAAGACTCTATCCTCGCCACCCATGGGACTGGAATAGTTACATAGATTGGGGTCATACATGGGATATGTCTATGCAACTACTCCATACATGAATGGTTTGGGATGTTTGCCCAAGCAAGATCAACACTGCATGTCCACAACCGGCTGCCTGACCAGATGCATTCCGGCCATGACAGGCCGGGCAGTCTGAAGTGATGTGCGATGAAGGTGAACAAACATATCTTGGTGGCAATTGAAGGTTTAAACTGATGGTTTCAAGTCTGAAACACTTTGATCCCACTGAACCCAGCCACGATTTGGCTGGTTGTTTCCGCAAAAAGCCGACTGTGAGTGGGCCTTTCTCCTCACTCCTCGAGAAAACCTCTCATGTTTGGCTGAATTTTCGTTACTCCTGGACTCACTAGTGGCCAAATCAAACACTTCAAGAAACTTTCGGCGCTCCGGCCGAACATGTTTCCTCCATGTCCAATTCCATTCGGCCGAAACCACGGGTGGGTCCAGCACCTAGTGCTAGGTGAATTCGACGGAGCTGAATTCAGGTTTGAGCAGTGACCACTGTTACAGTGGAAGTTTCACTGCAAACAAGATGAAACAAAACACAAAAGAGTCGATGCCATTCAATGTTGAAATCATGCATGGTTTCAGAGAGATTGTTGGTTAAACACAATGTTTTTTGGCATGAATCAACCTACTGACTTATGATTCAAATGATTTGGCAGCACCAACCAGATATCCGCGTATATTAAAAAAACTGTTAACATTGTGTTGGAATGCTGAAGTTTGGCAAGTCCCGAAGTATCCAGGGTATGTTTTGGGGTGCTACTTCTCGGACGAGCTTGGGAACTGAGAAGAGCGTTTGATAAGGATGTTTCGGTGGAAGTGGCCCGTGGCCCCGAAAGGAAGAGGATGTTCCTTTTGCGTTCGGAGGGGCCTTTGCCACTTTCATGATTCCCGAAAAGTCACTCACCTGGACTTTGGTAGAGGCCGGCCACCCGTCGATTTCCTCGACTGCTGCTCACCTCGGGGAACGTGGTACGCGGAAATCGACTGTGCGGATCGTTTGACCAGCCGGGTATATATATATATATCCCATGACCGGCAACAATGGATGACGATGCTTAGTTGCAGACCTTCCTGTGATATAGTGACAATTGTTTAGCCACTGTTACAGGTAGTGGGACAAGCTTTACTGTTCTGATATATGGGAGGGTCGATGCAAAAGATGTCGGGCCCTTTTTGTTTGCAGATGTTGTGAACCACCACATCTGCAGATCTTTTTCATCGGTTGAACAGTGAAACTTTAAGCATCTCCTAGCTGCATGTTGGATCATGCTTTCTCGGCAAAAAAAGAGGGACCTCACTGCAAGTTTAGGTTCATGTTGTTAAAGCCCGCTATGAGGTAGGACCTGTTTGTTTCTGTTTGAATATGTGTACACCGTTGGAAAGTCAATGAAGATCTAGTTGGACCAAAGACTTCTACATGTGAGTGGTGTATTTACGTTGATTTCCCAGTTCCTTCAAAACATCAGATGGTTTTAGATTCCAAAAACTCATACGTTTCTTGGATCCCCTTGGGAATTTGTTTCACCATGTGTCACCATCCCTACACATCGATTTTTTTGTTTGAACGGCCCGGCGCCTTCGGGTCGGGTATCGAGTAGAAACTCAGCGGTTTCCCGGGCCCCTTCCCTTCTTAAGACTCCCGACGTCAGACCATTGATACACTGGAAGTTCAACAGGGTGCTGAGTAGCTTGGTGCTGAGTAGCCACTTCAGGAAAAGAATCATGGCCAGACCTTGGTGTTTGTTTCAGTGGTTCCACACCTGGAGTCCAAGTACAACTTGTAGGTGATTACCTCGAGCCTCCAAAGAACACTAGAAAATGGGACATGACCCTGTTTAAACAGGTAGTAGGTGCTTTGAGACTCCAGTTAATTGCTTTTTGATCAGCGCTCCGCAATCTTCCCATTGGGAACTAGCACCTTGGCCGATGCTGGGCTTTCAGAATCGGGTGATGATGATGGGATGTTGTTAATTGTTTTCCAGGTTCCTTAAGCAAATACAATGGATTGGTGTTGCAAGCACCCCTACCTGCCTTCGGTAAAGCAAAGCGGCTTCAGGTGATCCTCCTGCTCATGGCCCTCTTTATGCTGGCAGTGGCACGATCGGTCTGTTGGCAACGTTAAAGCTTGGAATGTCCGGGGAAACAAGGCATTGAAGGGAGGTGTCATTGTTCCCCAACAGCGAAGCTTAGGGGTCTTCGTGGAGTAGTTACCACCTTCTTTGGGGCCGGGGTCATTGTCATGGGGTAAATGAGGTCTGGGAATTTCAGACTTCCGAGCCGTAAGCAGGATGACCCGTTTTTTTTGGAATTAAGGATTTGCATGTGATTTGGGGTCAAATGTATTTGATTTGGGGTTAATCACATGCAAATCCTTAATTGCAACTATTTGAGAGGCCTATGACTCTCACCCAGCAAGCTTTGGATCTGACGGACCCTTGGATCTGACGGACCCGGACATCGTACCGAAACGAAGATGGGACATCTTACCTCTCATGAGGGTACTTACCCTACACCTCCAGTCGTACCTCCTCAGAAGGTATTTGAACCCTCCAAACCCACCCCAAACACCTTCGAAACCAAGGTACTTGGAGGCCTAGGGTTACTGAAGAATCCATGCTTAAGTACCCATGTTCTTTCGGTACGCAGATCGTCCTTCCTCCCGCCACCTCCCACATCGTAGATTGGAGAAACATGGAGATCACGCCGCGCCTTTTTTGGTGTATGCATCATGGAACCCATCGTTTTCCCGGATTTCCAGACAGGTCGTTCGACAGCTCCTCACCTCCCTCGTTCGCGAATAAGGCCACAGACGTGGCGAAGGGTTCTTTAAGCCTTGTCCGGGAGCCCGCGCAGTCGGAGGATGGCGTGTGTTATTTGTGAGTGTGGGTGTGGAACAAGCAGCCAAAAACACGATTAAAACACCTTAAATTATAAGGGCAGATGCTTGGTGTGCAAGGTCAGTTGGGTTGTTGTTTTTATTGCTTGAAGGTTGGAATTGTCATGCTTGCAAGGTTATATGTTTGAATCCGTTAAGCATTTGAGAAGCATCTTGACACCTGTTCCATTGTTGTGGGCCGGCGGCTAGAAGTCGACTGGTCTTCGTCGACCGGTGGTGATACGAAGCCGTAGCTGGGAAACATGGGGATCTACCATGGATCTATAGCTCCCTAGGGATCCAAGTACCTTCTCAGAAGGTGATTGGAGGCACTGTTATGTAGGTGCCAGGAGGGTCCAAGTACCTTCTCAGAAAGTACTTCAATCCCTAAGATGAATCTATAGCTGCTTTTATGGGTTCATGGGGGTCATGTCCACTTCCAAGGTACGAACACAGGAGGCTCCAGAGAGTGTTCCATCCGAACTGCTTTGAGCTGATTGTACTGTCCCACTTGCGAATTTGGGGCTAATGCAGCTAGATGCAAATGTTGATTGTGTCCATCCATGCATTTTTCTCAAACGTAACCACCTGTACATGGAACTTGAACGACTGACGTGGTTGATCAGCCGTTGCCAAATCTAGCTGTGAGCCCTCAAGCGGTGTCTGGCGGGCAGTGATCTTCAGGCCGGCAAGCAGACGAAGGATGGTGAAATTAAGTTTGGCTATAAACCTTGAACCCAATTGGCCCCTGTTTTGATGGAAAAAGATTGTCTTTTGGTGGTTGGTGGTCCAAAATAGAGGTCATTAGAGGTCTTTCCGGTTCTAGGCAAGATTCAGGTGCCATCCTATACTATATTTAAGGGCTGACGCCCGACAGCCGGCCAGGGGCCCACCACTGGTTGTCGTTGTCGTCGTTGTTGTTGTTGGTGGTGTTGTTGTTGTTGTCGTCGTGGTTGTGGTTGTGGTTGTGTTTGTGGTTGTGGTTGTTCTTGTCTTGTTCTTGTTCTTGTTCTCGTCGTCGTCGTCGTCGTCGTCGTCGTCGCCGTCGTCGTCGTAGACGTGGGCCTCTTGGGCCTATACGGCGGCCCATCTTGGGCCTATATGTTGGGTCATCTTGGGGACCTCTGTTGGATCATCTTCGGTCACAATTTGCGCAATTTATGTTGACACGGGCCCATCACCCAAAAAATGCCGATTATGCATGTCCGCGCGGCGCGCATTTCCGACACCACCCTTGGAAAACATACGGTTTTTGCATTTCGTGACCAAATTTCCCACCACGAAAATTTTTGATCTACCACCGCTACAAAGCCCTATAAAGCACAGTGCTTTTTGAACACCACGCGCCAAAAACACTGTAAAGCACGAGGGTCGGAGATCGCCCCCCCTGGGTTGGGGTGGGTCGGCGGCAGGGGGTGGAGAGATCCGGGATGCCACGGCTGGGGCCTGGATTTTAAGGCTTACGCCTGACAGCCGGGCGCCGGCCCAACAGAGGGCAAAAGTAGGACGGTAGAGGGGATAGAGGCAAAAGACATGAGGCGATGGGGGCCGGGACGTCGGGCATCCCGGCAGCAGCCTTCAATGTGGAAGGGGGCTGACCGCCCGGGTGTATGTAAGAGACCGCTCTCTCTCTCTCTCTCTCTCTCTTGTTCTTTCTCGTTGGCTTGCTGAGGGTCTCTTTCCCTCCATGTCTTTCTCCCTCTCTTTCCCTCTCTCTCTCTCTCACCTTTTGTTTCTGTCGAGCTCTCTCCGTCTGCTTCTCTCTTTTCTTTCTTTCTTTCTTTCTTTCTTTTTTGATTTCATTCTTTCTTTCTTTCTTGCTTTCTTTCTATCTTTCTGTCTTTCTATCTTTCTTTCTTTCTATCTTTCTTGCTTTCTTCCTTGCTTTCTATCTATCTATCTATCTGTCTGTCTGTCTGTCTGTCTGTCTGTCTCTCTCACTCTCTCTCTCTCTCTCTCTGTCTCTGTCTCTGAAACGCCTGGGTTTTTGACGTTCTTTTTTCGTGCTTGTTGCCCACGATGGGTCAACATAGCCCAACATAGGCCCAAATAGTGCTGGAAGTGCGTGTCGCACCGGGGTGCTTCATCTGCATCGTGGGCCTTGCTGTTTTGGTGCGTTTTTTGTTTTTCGTTTCATTCGTTATTTTTCGATGTTTTCATGTCAACACCGACAACAACAACAACAACAGCAACAGTAATAGCAACAGCAACCGCGACACCACACCCACCATGAGCAACAACGCCACCAACAACAACAACAACAACAGCAACAATGGTCGGCGGATGTTTGGCCGATGCTGGCACTGCGTTGCCCCATCTTGGCGTTATCTTGGCCCATCTTGGGGCCATGTTGAGCCTATGTTGGCCCATCTTGGCGCTATCTTGGCTCACCTTGGGGCTATGTTGGCCCAGCTTGTCCCTATGTTGACGCTCGAAGAACGGCAAGTGCACTTCTTGCTCAAGCTCCAGCACATTGTTGTGGCCTAGGAATTTCGTGAGCATGACAAGGGATCAATGTATACACAACAACAACAACCACCACAACCACAACCACAACCACAACCACAACCCCAACCCCAACCACAACCACAACCACAACCACAACCACGACAACAACAAGAAGAACAACAACAAGAACAACCACAGCAGCAAACAACCACAACAACAACAACAACAACCAGAACAACAACAATAACAACAAGAAGAACACCGCCAATAGGTTAGCTTGCACGCTTTTTTATGTAAAAAGGACCGCTTAATTCCTTCTTAGTGATGTGTAGTACAGAGTCCATATCTTTGGCCTCGCGGCAACAGCATAGCACCTGTAGCACGTTGTACACTTACCCTTGAATTTTCGAGTGTACCCCAAGCTGAAAGCATCGGGTACAGGGGGGTGGTCAACGTAAGTGCAGTCACAGGCACACACTACATGTACAGTCAATGTAGACGCGTGAGACAACTGCCAACCTTTGGCTCAAGGACCCATTGGCGGAGAAAAGAAGCGCCTTGCTATGCTCAATGCTTATGGACACATAGGACAGCGAGGATCATTCACTGACCCGCAGTTAATATCCACACGCATTATTTATATAAGAAATAAGTAGGAAATAAGTAGAATTAAGTAGAAATAGAAAGCCTGAAAAAGGTAAACACCAGCCAGGAACCTTTGGAAGAGGGTGTGGTATCAAAAGATGACAGTGCACGCGACGAAAGGTAAACATATGCAAGGGGGTATGCTTCATACAAAAAATACATTTAAAAAACATCTCTTCCACTTGTAAGGGGATCCTTTCCATTTTGCATGTGGCCGTCTGGTTGTTTGGGACGTTTCATTGGACCCGGTGGGATGTTTCATTGGACCCCATGATATTCACATGCGCGAGCTTGCCGTGCGGATTGGGTAGACAACGCTCGTTTGCCCCTGTATCGTGAAGTGGACCCGACACAGCACACCCTTTTCATCACGACCCCTCCGCGATGTGTTCATCAGAAATCTGAAACTGCTTCTCAGGGATTGGTGCTGAGAAGATACCTGAGATCCGACGAAGAACAAAAAATGAGATGGGAATTTTTGAAGGTTTCAATTCTAACTCATATTCACCAAAGCTGCTTTCGCGAGCCAACTGGCCGGCTGCTCGTCGCTCTTCCTTTGAGATCCTTGCCACCTGTGCGGCCTTCCTTGGATTTGCATAATCAAGTTCACAACCAACATGGACAGCTCAAACACAAGACTTGCCAGCAAGGTGCAGAGTGAAGTTTCTTTTCGCACTGTGTTTTGGTTCTCCTTGCAGGCTTCCGCTTAGGTGACGCGGTTGCCCTCTTCCTTTCCTTGGAAACCCAACTCTTTTTGGACTTTGACTTTGCTTTCGCTTTTGCGGTGCCTGGCCTTTTCATTTTAGGCGCTGCTTTTGGCTTCGCAGCAAGCATTGTAGAGCCAGTCGGTGGGGTCAGGGCCACTGGAGGCTGCGGATCATCCTTTGTCTCTTGGGAACTTGCCCGTTCCTCGCTGGGAGTGTGCTCAAAATAACTTATTTCTTTGGTGAGACATAGACTTTTCATTTGTTGAACAGATTCTGTTGCAACAGTTTGAACCCCGCAAAACATTTAGATACCTTAACTTTGTTTGCAATCTTTTGCGTTACAGTAATAGTTTAACTTAGCTGGTAGCTTTCAAACACCGAATAATCAAGACAGAAAGCAGCAGGCGGCGATGAAGAAGGTTCAACTTCAGAATCTGAAACCCCATCGATCGCAGCCTTGAAGGTTGAATATGGAAGGAACTTAAAGGAGTTGGCTCAAATCAAGTCGCTTCACCAGGCTTTATGTAAAGCTGCGCTCGCATGCTGAGGCAAGCCTCATCTCTGACTATGTCAAACACTGCATGGTCGGGGACGCAAGGCGTGTCGGACAGCAAGAGAATGAGCGAGAGACGGGAATGAGCGCAGAGAGAGAGAGAGAGAATGAATGAGAGAGAGCGAGAGAGAATGAGAGAGCGAGAGAGAGAGAGAGAGAGAGAATGAGAGAGAGAGAGAGAGAATGAGAGAGAGAGAGAGGGAATGATTTCTTGTACCCCTACTTGCAAGATCCGACCTGCTGGGACTCACACTTGTCCCCTGGCTCCGGGGCCCCCTGCAAGCCGTCCGCTTTGCGGATTATTGCATTTGCGCTGGTATCATGCCCGAAGTGGCTGATACCGAGCACTATGTGCGCAACAGCGAACTCTTCCTCACCCTCACCCCCGACAACTTACGAACAAATCGCCACACTTCTCCAACCACCCCTACGCTACCCCGTCACATGGCGCGACGCCAGCACCTCTGCCTGCATGGTGATCCGCCTCATGGAGTCTTACCTCGCCGGCTCCACCCTCGGCAAGGCGCGCGCCACCGAGAGAGAGGGAGAGAGGCAATGAGAGAGAATGAGTGAAAGAGGGAATGGGAATGGGAATGAGAATGAGCGAGGGAAATGAGCGAGAGAAATGAGAATGAGAATGAGAATGAGCAAGAGAAATGAGAATCAGGATGGGCGAGAGAAATGAGCGAAAGAATGGGCGAGAGAAATGAGCGAGAGAATGTGCGAGAGAAATGAGAATGAGAATGAGAATGAGCGAGAGAATGAGCCAGAGAAATGAGAATGAGAATGAGCGAGAGAAATGAGCGAGAGAATGAGCGAAAGAAATGAGAATGAGAATGAGAATGAGCGAGAGAAATGAGCGAGAGAAATGAGAATGAGAATGAGCGAGAGATATGAGAATGAGAATGAGATAGAATGAGCAAGAGAAATGAGCGAGAGAATGAGGGAGAGAAATGAGCGAGAGAATGAGCGAGAGAAATGAGAATGAGAATGAGCGAGAGATATGAGAATGAGAATGAGCGAGAGAAATGAGAAAGAGAATGAGCGAGAGAAATGAGCTAGAGTATTGAGCTAGAGAATGAGCGAGAGAAATAGGCGAGAGAAATGAGAATGAGAATGAGCGAGAGAAATATGAATGAGAATGAGCGAGAGAAATGAGAATGAGAATGAGCGAGAGAAATTAGAATGAGAATGAGCGAGAGAAATGAGAATGAGAATGAGGCGAGAGAAATGAGCTAGAGAATGAGCAAGAGAAATGAGAATGTGAATGAGAATGAGCGAGAGAAATGAGAATGAGAATGAGCGAGAGAAATGACAATGAGAATGAGCGAGAGAATGAGCGAGAGAAATGAGAATGAGAATGAGCGCGAGAAATGAGCGAGAGAATGAGCGAGAGGGAGAGAGAAAAAAGAAAAGCTTGCCCTGACATGCCAGGCCAGGCGCGTCGGGAGCCAAAAGCAGCACGGGCCCACAGGGTTGGGTTCGGTTGAGGTGTTCTTGTCGCGAAGGCGTCGCAGCCTCACCTGGGGCTTCTTGGCAAACCTTCGAGTTCAATTTCGGGCATCTGACACCAAAGGGAGAGAAAACACAAAGGAAGGCAACGCTGTTGAGTCTTGAAACCCAAAGGCGGGTTGATGTGGATGCGCCCCTTCACTGGAACTTGGTTCTCTAGGACAGTTAGAGGGTGATATGATTTTCTCAATATGACACATTGTGGCTCATGGTGGGGCCCATGAATTCATTGTAGCCGCCTGATCTACCAGGTCTATGTCGGTGTTTTGGTGAATGTTTTTTTCATGCGTTTTCCAAGGTGCAGGGTGCCAATGGCCACAACAAAGGCAAGGAGAATGTTGGAGAGGGTGAAGAGGAAAGAACCATATCCTTCCTAGTGACGCATTGGGAGAAGGTGCAGTGAGTCCATCAATATCCGGAAACCAATGGGAGGTGAGCCTTGAATCTGAGGCATCCAGCGCTTGGAGTAGCGGCGGGGGGGCCCAACAGCGCAGATCCTGAGATTGATGGGTGACCAAAACATCCTGAAACAACACCCCGCTGTCAGCCTGGCACAGCCTCTCGTTGACCCTACCCTGCCAGAGTGGTTTGTATCCGTCCATCTCAAAAAAGATTGATCTTTCCTTTGCTTGCCATATGTTTTGCAATCCCGAACGGACAAAATCACTCCTGTTCGTATTTTACCACTCCCAACGTCGAAGCTCTCCACTCAAGTCTTCACACTTCACACCCTGCCTTCGTTGCAAAAGCAACATCTTCACAAAATCTTCACAATTTGCTTGCGTTTTGATGGTAACAGCTTTAAAGAAACTTGACATTTTGCATGCATTTCGAACACAGCAGCTCCGGAAAAGGGTCAAAACACCATGGCACAACCCAAACGAAAGCCATTTGCTTTCAAGAAAACATTTCAAATCTGGCAATGTGCAACCTATTCAATAGCCCAAATTTGAAAAAGCTGGACGAGGTAGCGCTCTATCGTCCGGAGGCTTGTTGCCCGTGAGCTGACGGAGCGCGCTATTACTGCCGCTTTGCCCATAAAAACCTCGTCCACGCTGCAGCTTTCAGCCAAGCAACAGTAACTAAAGACCCATCACCACCGGATTTTACACCGCCGCCATCAGCGCATATCGTGCCGACTGGCCCCTGGCCCTGCATGTCTTTCAACCAGCCAAGGCAGAGCGCCCAGAGATCACACCATCCCATCGTCCCATCATCCAATCATCACAATCATTGAATCGCATCATCGCACCATCACAGCATCACACCATCACACCATCAATATACACAGAAGATGTAAAGAATAACAATATAGTTCCATGTAGCAAGCCACTCCAATCCGCAAGCCAGAGAGCTTTGGGCCTTTGATTCACGAGGATGAGATCTTTCCGACCAAACAAGGAGCCAGACCTGAAATGACCATAAATGGTTGAGTTTTTTGGGCGAGCCTTCTTGGAAAAGGACCAAATGCAAACTTCAACCGGATTTCGGACACATTTTGCGACTTCACAGTGGGTTTCAATGGGTTTCACTAAATGGCGGGTCTCCGCTCTCGGGCCTCAAAACTTGCGTCCGACGGTCTACCAGCCAGGCGAAGTAAAGCCAGCGCGCCCGGACGCGATGAGACTCCGGGACGCGATACCTATAATTCAATATGTTTCATTTGCAACTGGCTTCGAGTTTTCTGAAGGCGACTGAAGTCTCCATTGGAGCGGCAAGCCGTTTCGCAGATGGTTTGCATCCCCTCAAGAAATGTTTTGCTTAACTTATCATCATAATCATAATCACAATATATATATATAGATATATAGATATATTATTATAGATATATTATGTTTTATAAACTAGCACCTGACTCTACAGGTCTATTCTTCGCTCCGGTGTTTGAGGACCTCCAAAGTTGCCACCTGCTGGAGGTTCTTGGTCATACCTAGATTAGATGCTTTCGCTGGTGCTTTCACCCAGCAATTTCAAGGAGCATTTCTCGGGTCTCCATTGGGTCAAGCTGCTCCAAAGAAGCTAAACCAGCTGTGCCCCTTCCACCGCCTCTTCCAACGAAGCCCACGCTCTTCTTGGAACATGGCTCAACGACGTCCAGGAGAGACTTTCAATCAGGCTATAGCGATAGCCGACCTTGACTGACGGAGGGTTGCCGTTCGCATTTTTTTCGTCAGACCTTCGGGTGCCGCGCTCTCTCCGGGGGGCGATGCCATCGGTTTCTCGGTTGATCCGTTGCGAAAGCGCCGCAGGTGGGGATGTGTGATGGCCAAGTGCCCGGCTTTGGATGCCCTGTGGAGGTCCTCACTCGATTTGGCTGGGTCTCTGGAGAGGCGGAGAGGGGATGGAGAGGGTGGAGAAAAAGCGGGGCGGGGGAGGCAGATGATGGTTTTGCATTAGGGTGAGTTCTATAGTGTCCCATGATCTCAAAAATATCAATTATACCAGCATTGCACCCGACTCTACAGGTCTCCGAAATGGTGGCTTTTAGCGACTTACAAGTGGCAGGTGGTGACCTGTTGGAGGGTCCAGGTCGATTATGTTGTTGTTGCAGTTTTTGTTTGTACCTTGTTGGTAGAGACAAAACAGCTGCCCAACATAGTTGTCACATGTTGCAAGTCAGGGGTTTCAAAGGGACACTGTTAGGGATAGGGTCGAAGGTTTGGAGAGATGTTAGTAGCTGGACTTCTTGCCGTGCAAGTCTTGGTTGGTTTGTTTCTTGTTTTTTGATGTGTTTTGGGGTGTTGTTCTGGGCGGGGGGTCAAAAAACAACGGGGCTGCAGATTTTTGATTCTAGGGGGGGTAGAGACAACAACATCTTTTGAGGGGGAGTACAAAAAACAACAACGGGACTGCAGTTCTTGTCTCTAGCATGTGGTAGAGGTTCTAAGTAGAAGTTTTACAGAGGCTTGACCGGTTGCTACTACTACTATTACTAGGCTACTACTACTTCTACTACGTCTACTACTGCTACTACCACCACCACTACTCCTACTCCTACTACTCCTACTACTCCTACTACTACTACTACCACTACTACTACTACTACTACTACTACTACTACTACTACTACTACTACTA
>CAXAMN010027361.1:1023343-1057343 GCA_963970005.1 Durusdinium trenchii
GGCCGGAGGCAAAAAAATTGATGCGGATTACTGTAGCTCCAATCAGCTCCATCGCTTAGCCCCAATGGGTCGAAGACAGGGTCCCTCCGTAGCCCCGCTCCTTTGGCCCGCATCCTGGGTGAAGAATCCTATAATCCGGGGATCCAGAGCGTCCAGGGAGATGGTCTTTTGGGTTTTCAACAACAAGCTGAGCACCTGCAGTTCGTGACCGAACGAACCATCCCCTGGTTTGACAAACGGTCACCTGGAAAAGATCACGGACGTACTCCAACATGAGGTACACATCCAGGTCTACCCGTCTTGGGTTCGGGTCATGTCCCCTCGTTTGAACCGGCGGGTCCAGGTACGAACGTGGCCCGGTTCAAGGTTTCCGGTCCCCTGCCCTGCATGCTCCTACCGCAGTCCAGGAATTTGTTTTCACTGGGGGATTGAGAAAGCACCTACCCCCAAAGTGGATCACTTGTAGAATCACCTTTTATTTTGGGTGATGTGTTTTTTGTTGTTTTTCTCCAACTCAAAGCGAACAGTGTGGAAAGTTCGGTATTAACCTTTATATTCTCGATCTTCGGCTTGGGAATCAGAGGTTCTTATGACTCAGCGTGGCAGGTGTCAGATCCCGTCGTCACAGATGGCTCACGGGTCACCGTCGAGTTCCAAACCCAAGGCTTCACTTGCACCTGGACCTGAACTTCCTCCGTTGGACCTGACATGAATGTGGAATGAAATTGTCAGATGTCAGACAGCCCGCAGGTTCAGTCATGTTCTTGCATTTGATGCATTTTTTAGGGGGGTTGGCACCCTAGCTTTGAGCCAGAGCCACTTTTGTCACTTCTACATGAAGTGGCCTAACAATCCCATCGCCTGAATGGATTGAAATTTGAACAGATCGATGGCCTTTTGCCGCTTTGGTCGGTTGGTTAATAGAGGGGATTCACAACCCGGTTGTGTACAACCAAGTCCGATCAGGTCTTTTCTTTTGTTTGTTGTTGTTGTTGTGGTTGTTGTTTTTGTTTTTGTTTTTGTTTGGGGGGGGGGGCGGACCAGATGCAAGATTCATGTCGGAGCTGGGGTCGGAGGGTGTGTCGGAGCTTCGGGCGGATGGCGGAGCTTCGGGGTGTCCAAATCAAAGAGTTCAAGAAGGTTCGGCCGAGCAGAGGTTTTCGATGTCCATGTCAATGTCCATTTCTTGGTACCGCGGTACCATGAGGGGGTTCAGCATCTAGCACGGTGAATTGGGCTGTAACATTGCTGTAACATATTTGAATTGACAATGTTAACGAAGAACGTGTCGCTGCAAACAAGATGAAGCAACACACAAAGGAATCGAAACCAATTCGATCGTTAACATCATGTGACACTGGGTGACAGTTTCAGATATGTTGTTTCAACCTCTATTGGAGATGATTGATCCCCAATGACTAAATGTTTTATTCAAGTGAGTTGAAAGCATTTTGATCCATGGGGGGTCTCGGCTATTGAGCACGGATTTAAACTATATTCGTTACTATTGAACACCTATTTAACGTGATTCGTTGCTTTAATGGAGCCTTATTGTCAAGTTATTTTTACCCTTGGACTCCCACAAGAAACTTAATGATCAATCATGGACTTGGTGTGTTCTTGGGGATGTTGAACTGAGTGTTCCAATCATGGCTCGTACTCGGACAAAGCCAACAGTTGTCACCTTGGAAGCCAAAGTGCTCTCCCTGAGGCCGAAAGCATGTGGACGTGAACAGCAGCTCCTCTTCTTCACATCTCAGGCGATTGGATGAAGTGGAATTGGACGTGGAGGAAGAGCTGGAGACCTTGCTTAGATTAAAACAAAGACTGCCAACCACTAAAAAAATAACAACAACATTGTGATATATTCATTTGGAATCTCCAAACAACATAGGGATAGCCCGGGATAGCTGTATTTACCATTGTATACAAAAGTAGGACAACACATTCTAAACTGCTTGGCATCCACTATTTGTCCATCCATCGCCAAGCTCAGGATCCAGAGCTCTTCTTTGACGACTGTTTGAAAATGGTGCGAGGCCACGGGAAAAACATGAGAGAACATTAGTGAAAACCGGGAGTCACAATGTACCTGGGAAAATGGGTAGGAGTAGCTGTTTCTTGAAATGGGTCATGTCCCATACTTGGAAGTCGGGTCTTGGAAACGGCACTCCAAAAAGTACCCATTTTCCAAGGTACTTTACAGGTCTGAGACCTGCAGATACGCACTCGGTCCCGGCTGGATGGCTTTCAGTCACCCGTGACGTCGCCACCAGCTGTGAAGTCTCCGGTCGTTCGACCATCACCGGTTTCACTGGTGAAACACCAAATTGCCAAAGCACCAGAGGCTTGACTCAAGTGTCGCCTGAATCCCAAAGAGCCATTTAGTTTTACGGTTTTAACAGCACATGAGATCTGCCATTTGAAACCATGGTTTTGGACTTGCTGTAGGGGCATCATTATAAGGCATAGATGTAGGTAAATGGATGTAGATGGCATATATCCGTAGGGCCGTATTCCAGTCGGACAATTGGATTCTTGGGGCATGGATCCACCTGCATCTCTTTCGAGTCGGCTTCGTTGGGTGTGGAACCCGGGGGCCCCACGTGATGGGACGTCGTCCAGTAATGTCCTGTCATGCCATGTGGAGCCCCTAGTAGCGTTCTTGCTCCGTTCGTAGCGATGCCCTTGGTTCCGTTCGTAGCGTCCGATCGCTCCGTTCGTAGTAAGGCCAGGAGGAATCTTTAGTGGAAGGATGTTTGGAAGTGAATTCAGCCAATCCAAGTAGCCCAGACAAAATTCTAAATCTTAGCATGGCTGGAAGTTGTTTTACCCCAGACGCTCCGTGAAAACAGCTTCTTCCTGGTTCGTCCAAATCTTGGGATTGGTGAGAACCCCCAGACCCCGAGGATTCGGGTCCGGCCCCTGCTGAACGGAGGGTCCATGAGCGTTTGTGGATAGGCTTTACCAAAGAATCACTGCTTTGCTGTTTTACTATGGATTTTACGCTACAAAGTAACCAGGTCAACCTTGTTCTTAATTGACGACATAACATGAAATGCTCCAGATCAGATCGGAGTTGACCTGTTCATACCTCGGAAAAGGATGGAAAAGGAATGCTTTTTACCTGGAGTATCTCGGAAATGGGTACAAGATGTACAAGTACCTGTGTTTTGGGTCATGACATGTCATGTCATGTCCCATTTTCCAAGGTACTTTTGAGACTCCAGGTGCCTTTGTATCTTTTTTGGACAGGCTCCTGTCCCATTTTCTAAGGTACGAACGGCGTCGGGGCCAGGTAAGATCTTTCTGACCACTGTTCAGGCACTGCTGCTGCTGTGGAAGCTCCTCCGCCGAAGCCAAAGATGGTACAGACCACTTGTGTGCGCTGTGGAAACACCAATGCCACCAAAGAGGAGCGCACCTGTTTTGCTCGTTTGATCGAACGACACCCCTTGGTGTCCTATAGGCAGCCAGATCATGGGAAAATAGAGATCCTGTTGAGAGGTATTGGACCCTCCAAACCTACACAAGAGTGTCTCCAATCGCCTTCTCAGAAGGTACGACTGGATCCTGTTGAGGGGTAGGCCCGATTTCACAGTGTCCTTGTTTCCTGCCATTGATCGTCCTCCCAAAGGCTTAAGTTGACCAACTGGGAAACAGCCAGAGCACTAGGATCCAAGAGAAGAGTGGGGATTCAACACCAGTTGGTTCCAGTTTCGAATTGTCCTTGGGCAACTTCTCAGCAGCTTCCTTGTGGCAAAAAAGGGCTCCTGGCCGCCCCCGTCAGCTTCGGTTGGCCACCGATGGGTGGTCTTGGCGGGTGAGTTTAACCACCGAACCTGAGGAGAAGATTCCGATTGAATCCATGCCACGGTCACTTGCACAAGTTCTCTCCTGCCAAGTGCTGGTTTTGGTTCAGAGGCTTTCAATCACCGGACTAAAGGACTACAAACTGTGTGGTGATTTAATGGGAGACACTCCAACGAAACGACTTTGCTTTGGGTCTATCCGAACTGATGTTGAAACACTTGGTAGGCCCCAATGGTCAGCTGTTTTAGAGATGGAAAGGCCTTCAACTAGGCCCCATCATCCACTGAGCCCTGGATGACATGGAGTCGACTTGATACTCCTGGCCAAGTCTCCAACATCGGCACCGATGCGATGCACGTTTCGATGCGCGTCACACAGGAGGGCACCACGCACTACAAATGCCCCAAGTGTGGCCGCCGGTGTTCCTTGGCATTGTAGGTTATCGTTTTGTTATTTTTAGAGTTATGAGGATCTATGAGCTATACATTTTAAGATGTTGGTTTAAGATGGTTTAAGTTTTTTTTCAACAGTTATGTTTGAAATTGTTGCGTTGTTAGAATATACTTAAAGATTAGTTGTCTATTTTTTACAGCTTGTTTTAACTAGTTTAAGAACACATAGTTTCTACATATATGTTTGGCGCGAAATGTCTAACTTTATGTAGGGTTGGTGTACTAAGTCAAAGGTCAAAGAGTAAGCAGTCAGGCAGGCAGCTAGCTAGATAGGTAGAGATAGGTAAGATAAGATGGTTTTGTGGTTGTACCATGTTGTACCCCATCGGCATCTCAGATGAGAAAAGGATGGCAGGTCTTTGAACCCAAGGAATCTTCAAGCCAGTACCTGGACCCGACTTCAAGTACTTGGGAAAATTGGGACCCTGCAAAAACGCATGCAGGTGCTGATACCCATGTTCTTGAGGTGCTTGGAGACTCCAGGGTTGTCCGACTCCGTTGTTGTACTGGGAGTACCCTTTCGTACCTCGGAACATGGTTCGTACCCGACTGTACCTGTTCGTACCAGGCAGTGGGTCATGTCTCATTGGGAGGGTCCAGGCAGTGGGTGGGAAGAGACATGGTCTTGAGGACTGAAGTGAAAAATACCCTATAGGGCTCCTGGCCCATATCTTCAGAAGGTTGGAACAGACCCACCCCAACCACCGAACCTCAGGAGGTAGGCCAGGAGCCCTAGGGAGATATAAGACTGCCAGGCGACACCGGGTGAAGCATCCAGATGAAGCTAGCTTTTGAACGACTCCATCGGCTTTCCCCACGCTTCATCATCGGCGTTGTTCCCCTTGAATCAACAAAAACGGTCTGAACACCGTGCCTTGACTCCGTGTTCTCTCTTTTTTGCAGGTATGAACAGGACATGAACAGGTCTCCAAGTAGATTCGGTGTTTGATGTGAACAAATACCACTCATTTCCATCCATTTCCATTCTCCACCTCGGAGGGAAAAAGGAAAACACGACAAAACCAATTCGATTCACCGACAAATTCTGTCGCGATCGAAGTGCCGAGATCGGAGCCAAGATTAAGGCGAGAAGTGCCGAGGGCTGTATATTGTGGGCTCGAAGCATCACTGTGGCCTCAACAAGGAATTTCGAGATGAGCTCAAGCAGGTGCCGGTCCGTCCCATCCCCGCGACCTGTTTGGGACGGCACCCATTGACTCCCCAAACCAACCAAACTGATCGGCAGTCCGGAGTCCCATGGAGTGTCGGGGATACTGAGACCCAGACATGACTGCTTGAGGTAGGAGGAGTCGGTACTCAAAAAACATCGGGAGGGTCAGGGCCCGGATACTAATTAGATTCTATATAATTTACATTGATTTCTAGTTCTTGTTTCTAATAGCTTCTTGTTCCTATAGTAGTATGGTCAGGAGCCCCTAGTAGCGTCCTTGCTCCTAGTAGTAAGGCCAGGAGCCCTCAAAACCGATCGGGATTGGTATCGAAGCCCCAGACTTCGCCATTGGTAGAGAACCGATGCTTCCGAATGGTTCGGGTCCAGGGTTGCGTTTTGGGATGGATGAACCGCTCTTGGTCCCATCGAGCTGGACTCGGGTCCGCTGGGGACTTGGCATGTGTTTGGTGCCAGAAGAAGTCCCGCTGGACTCGATTCCACTGGACAAGCTTAGGATGGTCCTTTGTTGTTCACAATTCCCCATGGCAATGGGATGCATGTTGAGGGTCAATTCGAAAGCAGGCCCCCAGAATGGGCTGATGACCGAGTTGGTTGGGCACAACATGGGCGGTTTCATTTGGGCGGTTTCAAGTCCACCCCCAGGCCCGTCCATGTATAATCAGTATGTGTTATCAGTATACATATATATATAGTATGTTTTTATGTTTAATATCCCAGACATATCCCAGTAGGGCATATTTACCTACATTTGGGGTGGTTGAAAAGGGGTCAATGTATCTAAGTATGTCATACATGGAGTGTTTGGGTATGTCCATTGACCCTTAATCATTCAATCAACCACCGGCCTTTTCTCGGTCAATCCAGCTTGATGGACGGTGAACATTGGTGGACTGAATGGTTTGTGGCTGTGGATTCCATGGCGATGTCGATTCCATGGCCCTATGGGTAGGCTACCGGCGAGACCACATGGCTGCATGACGCAGAACAAAAACTGGATGTTTCCAAGGATCTCAAGCAAGGCATAGTATTGGAACACCTATAGATCTATATATTTGTTTCTGGTTGTTTGCGCTTCCAGCTATGAATCCACACAAATCATTTCTGAGAGGGGTCCACGGGACTGGAGAACAGTTCCCATACATAAAAAAAACAAATGATCCAGCGATGTGAGTAGTCGTAACTCTTCCAGTCCCATGGATAGTCTCGTTTGGTCTGGGAGTGTTGTTCTTTTGGCCCTGCCCTGGACCTCAAACAACCCAGCCGAGATTTCTGGGGCCCAACGGCCCCTAACTTGGCCCAACTCCGAGCGCAGCCGCTCCGAAAAAGAAAAGGCCCAGACCAGACGATGTCTGGGACTGGAAGAGTTACGTACGTGAAAATGACCCAGTTTCAAATGACCCAGTCCCATGGATGGTCTGGGCTTGCTCCCTCAAAAGTTAGGGAAGGGCTTGACCTCGTATCAAGGACCAGCCCCGGCCCGCGCAGGGCCACTTTGGTGAATACCTCAAGGCTCGTGTGCGGATTGCCAAGGAGAGAGGTCCGGTTTTTGCAGGGAGTGACAATGGGAGGACAGGATTGGAGGGGAAGATGCTCAGTTGAATCTCCTATCGCCTTTCTTTTGTTGTCGGTCAACGATGATGTACATTGATTAATATATGCATGTATGTATACTGTTTTTTTTTCATAGACATGCCTGCAACTTAAGAGTCATGAGTCACAATCCACTCTCGTACTTCTGGTTTTGCTATTTAAATGTTGATTCTCCTTGTTCCTGTGTGAATTTAGTGGCTTGGTGAAATGGTGAATAATGGTGAATATGTGTTTGATGTGTTTCCCTGCCTTGCAACACCAGCAAATCCAAGTTGCTGGGCCAAAAAGAAGCAACCTCAGAAGACCATAAGAAGATATAGGAAGGCCAATTCCAGTGATCCCAGAACAGACCAATGAATGGGACTGGAAGAATTATAATACATTTACCCCATGAAAATGACCCCTACAAGTCCAAGGGCCAAGTTCAACCTGGTCCTTGACCTCATTGAGTGGTTTTGCACAGTCAAATGAGGTCAATCTGACCTCTAGGGGATCCCAATTGTAGCTATTCCATACATCGATGGTCAGTGGATGGTCCTTCCCCGCCGTCGAATTCGGGACAGAAGGGAGGAGCTGCCAAGACGATTCGGCCAGAACTCGGGATCACCTATCACCGAAAAGAGGATCACCGGTTTCCACCTTATTCGGGGAGGGGTTGGTTTCCACACTCAAAACATCTCAAGACCGGTGGAAAGTTCGGCAACTCAGAGAGCTCAGGGGAAATTGAGAGAGCCAGGTCCAGGTCAACTTCCTTTTGAATTATATATACCTTTTTGCGCCATCGGACACTCCTGTTTGGATCTCCATTGAATCTGATGGTTTTCACTCCAAACAGGCAGTCCGTTGCGTGGAACATGGGTACGACTTGTTGTTGTATTTGTTCGGGTCATGTCCCATGATTCGTAGTCGTACGAACGAAGTCGTACGGCATGGACTCCAGCCGCGCTATGCAGGAGCTGAAAGATCCCAAGGAGGAGTTCATCACAGTGTGTCCCAAGTGTCTGCAAGGCCGGCTCCGATTCCACCGGTCTGAAGCGCGTGGGCGGTCTGAACCGCGTGGGCGGTCTCCGTAAAGGAACGGAGCTGATAGTGCCCGGAGCGCGTGGGTCGGATGCTCCTCACGGTGGTGAGGTGTTGTTCAACCGCCTGAGTCTGGAGCTGTAGATGGTTCGCATTACGTGGCCGCCCCGGGATCCTAGGATCCTAGGATCCTAGGGATCCTAGGGCCTAGGTTTGCCAAGTTTTGGTTTGTGTACCGAGAAGGGGTGTCCTGGACAGGGAGATTCCGGATAGTGTAGGGCTTCCATTGGTGACCCCTTTGAAGGTGCTGTTTTGTTGGAATTGGTGTTATTATGTGTTATTCATTTTCAGTGATGACCTCTTGGCTACAGTGATTTGCGAATCAGGGCAAGTGACCTGCAAAACCTGTTTATTGGTTCTTTGGTGGACATGTTTGCCGATTCTAATTAGCTGATTTTGCCTGTATTTCCCATGTTGTGGAATATTTCTGGTGCCTCGAGTCAATACTTTCTATACCCAGACACTCCATGTATGCCATATGCCTACATTCACCCCCAAAAGGTTCCAAAAGTGATTGATGAATTTCCCACGACTTCGCAACGGCCCAGGCGGCCAGGGTGTGTATGTTTGCATCTCCATCCCAGTTTCCCAGCATGCGCATGGGCTGGGCTTTGAATCATTTGGAACCATTGGACCGGGATGGGTTCTTTCTTTTTGAAACTTGATCAAGAGATGACTGGCGACCGCTCCTTGTTCAGATCTAGCAAAAAGACGAAAAAGAGCAATGTTAGAAGGATTTAGAAGGCCTTCTCCCCGAAGTCCTCCTGGTTCTTCAGTTCTTGACCTAACTTGATACCCTGGTTGGTTCGGTCACATTCCCAGGGACTCCAAAGTTTGGTCACAAACAGGGACTCCTCGTTCGGTCACGAACTGAAGAAGCGGGGGGTTGTGTTTTTTTCAATCGAACACCAGCTGTCCTCATTTGTCCTCTTTCAAACGACCACAGAGCAGAACCGCTGCCAATGCTATTCTTCAGACTTCAGAATGCTAATCATTTGACCTCATCTTGTGTAGGTTGTGCCTTCTCCTGCAGATTGTTTCCATGTGTTTCCATTGGTTGGTGCTTCAGAACACAACGGAAAACGTGAGCCGATGTTACCAGACAAGGCACCGTACAATGGCCGGCAAATTCGGGGGAGCAATGTCGGGTGAGAAAAGAAACAGACGATGTCGAGTGGGACTGAAAGATGTATAGTTACCATACCCAGACAATCCATGGGACTGGAATATTATACATTGACCCCTTTTCAACCACCCCTGGCCCTTTCTCGGCATCTATACCAGTCCCATGAGTCGTGTTTTGGGAGTCCCATGGAGTGTCCTCCCAGCTTCATCACATGACCCATCCGGTCTCGACCGTGGGGTCGTAACTCCTCTTCTTCCATGTCCCATGGAGTAGTAGTAGACCAGTCTGCTGGTTCGGGTCTACCGAGTCTCGTCGTGACGCGACGGTCGGTCGCGGAGGCATCATGAAGGAAGACGACGACCAATGCGATCACATGGTCTCCCAGACCGAACACATCGGAACTCGCGTGCGAACATCGGGTTTGGAGGGCTTACACAAAGGAGTTGAAGAGTGAAGAGAGCCCCCCAGGCTTCCAAGAGCATTAAAAAACCAGGATTGACCTTTTACGTGCCGTCTAAAATCAAACATAGTAAAACCATTGTTGTTCGGCAAACAACTATTGAATGAATGTTGGGCCAGGAAGTAAGTGGAAGCAGTGGAAGCCTAGAACCAGTGAGGATGTTTGCAGTGTTTGCAGGGAACCTTTGGCTGAACTCACCCACAAAGTTGCCAAAACCATCCTGTTTGTGCGGGCTAGACTACCCTGACTATCCAGGATCTTCAGACAGGACACCCAGACAGGAAGACAGGACGGTCCAGGTGTAGGTTTGATATGATCTGGGGAAGTTTGGGACTCACTATGCCACCATGCACCTGACATAGAATCAGAGGTAACAGGGACGACAACACAGTGGGACATTTGGAGAAGTGACCTTAGCATGGTCCCATTGTCAAGTTGCCTGAAGCTTCTGTATACCTAATCAAATACTTCTAGACCGTTACACCCTGGCAAGGTACCCTGAAATGGGGACATGAGCAAAGATTTTGGGACTTGTCCAAGCGATTTGATTCGTGACCAGCGATTTGAGGGTTTCGGGGAAGACGGCAGGGATCTTCAGTGAACACTTTTAAGCGGTCTACAGCTCATGTCTCGTGATATGGGTGTGTCTTACCCAAAGACTGAAACCATAGACCCAGAAACTCTGAGGTTTCTTATACAATAGCTGCCTGGGAGTTAGTGGGATCTTCCAAACAAAATCCCAAAAACGATTTCTGTTGAAAACACGCGTTGCCCGGCCACCGGTTTTTCTTTGTGGCCACACCGGACGGTGGTCACCGCACCGCGCGGCCACCACTGAGACCTGCTTCAATTGCGGCCACGAGTTCTGCTTCGCCTGCCATGCGGACCGGACGGCCATCAAAGCGCATGGAGTCTGGGTTTTGAGGTGGCCCTTGGTTTGGTGGAGAGATGATGATTTTTAATTTCCCCATGCAAGGGATGAAGCTATGATTTCCCTATTTCCTTAAGCAAATCCAAGAAGCTGTTCCAAAAATGACCCCTGCACCCCAACACTCTTGGGACTGGCATATGATCAATTGGAGTGGTTGATTTCAGGGATCAGCTCATGTAGCAGTGGGACGTTCTGGGCACCCCTCCAAGATCGGCACCCGGACGAACTGCGAGCTACATTTGGCCAATCCCATCCCGAATCCACACGCATTTCTGCGGGGGCTTGGAGGCTCCAAGTACCTTTATGACGTTGGCGGATCCCGGTCGGACCCAGCCTTTGGGGTAGTGATGACCCCTGGAAGGCGACCCGCAGTTCCGACACCTCTTTGTTTGGGTCATGTCATGTCATGGCTCGTTTTCTAAGGTATTTGGGAGGGTCCAGGTATATCTTAAGAAGCCCAACGTCGTCACCCCCAAAAACCGCAGTTTCCTGCCACGTCCACACGGACCTTGACCATCTTTGGGAGTGCAGAGAGGTCTAAGTGGCTGCTTCTCCCCAGGAGCAGGTGGTTGAAGTGGGTTAAGGGGTCTGAGAAGGTGTTTGGAGTCTTAGGGAGTCTTCCTAACCCCCCAGCCCCTAGGCCCTAGACATTCCACTGCCACCCTCGAATGACCTGGTTCGGTCTCCTTCTGGACCCGACCCGGGAGAAGAACGCGAAGTATTGAACACACCCGCCGCGACCCGAGTGTCATGTAGATCCAGAGTGAACGCGTTTTTTTGGCAATCCACAAAGAGAGGAGTTGAAGGCATTTGAAGTTTTAATATGTTGTAACTATTACTTTGGGTGGGTGCATGCTACTGAAGGAGATCCGAGTAGCATGCTTGACTCACTGCTCAGCGAGTTTTATTTGGCAGCGAAGTTGGGAACCTGATTGCTTGCCTCCGGTTGCCTTCTTTCAACCGAGCAGGGTACAAGTCAAAAACATTCGACCTGGGGGAAGATAACCATTTATTTTATGCATTGGGCTTTTGTAGGGCTTGAGCCAGACCCACATCCACCAGTCTAGGTAGATGTTTGTTATTTTTTGTTATTGCGAGCAAGGATATTTGTTGTTTCGCGAGATGAGAATTCTCAGCCAAGGAAACCACTATCATCAGCCCACTTGCCGGTATCATTTCCTCTACGTTTCTTGGCCAAATTCATGGCAAGGAGTCAAGGAGTTGCTTCCGTTCGACCCTGCTGCGAGAGTCATATACTTCAAGTTCAAAAACGACAACGATGCATCAGGGAGGAGTGCTCACAAGAGCAACAACAACAGCAACACCAACACCAGCAGCAGCAGCAGCAGAAGCAGAAGCAAAAGCAAAAGCAAAAAGCAGCAAAAGCACCAGCAGCAACAATAACTAGCTTGATACAACCACTTCAAGGCCTTCCCCTTCCATATCATCCGGCGGGTTTGATTTTGAGAAAAATGACTCAAGTGTTCAGGATCTCTTGGTTTTCCATGGGGAGATGTTTAAGAACTCCTGCACGAGCACTCTCATGTCCCGCTGTTGGTCTCAAAAACGGATATCGGATATTGGCTGTGTATGTTTCAGAAAAAGATCCCCTGGCCCACTGAGTTTGACATGGTTAGACGGGATATCCCGTTCCCCGAACCGAACATTTGATGGTCGGTCCTCCTGAAGATGGGACCAGACGCACCTGGAGTCCCAAAACGGATTCTCGGCATTTCGCTTGTGTTTCTTTTTTCCCTCCGCCGCGGCAGGGTTTCGCGTCCCACGACGGTCGGTCGAGCGCCGCAGTTTGGAAGAGACACCTACAAGCCGGACGAGTGCCGGCAATGCCAACGCGAGGGGCGGATGTGCCATCGGCCGCTGGGGCAAGCCATCTGGGACGAGTATGGAGTCTCGGCGAAGGCTTCTGTCGGTCGGTGGGTGAGTTGGAGGGATCAGGCGGCAGTCCAAGTCGCAAATCGGTCGGAGAACCTTTCACCAGCATTGGGGGCATTGGTTTCCCCACTAAACGAACGGGTGAAAAAAGGGTTAACCGGTTAACGTTGGTCCGGACTTACCTGTAACACTTGCAAAACCATTATCACATCCATTGTTACTGGTCATGGGATATACGATATACCCAACCCAGATGATCCACGTTGGCAATGACCAACATTCACCACCAAAAACCACCAAATTGGCCATATTTGCTTGCATGGCCAGATTCTAGATCATCCATGTATTGAATTGTCACATATATGTTGCTCCTTTTCATGGAGTAACATGTATGTCGTAACTCTTCGAGCTCCCATTCGTTTGGGAAAGCCCAGCAGCTCGCCATCCACCGAGGCGAGCTGTTGGCTGCCGGTAAGATCGACGAACGGAGCATCTATAAGGACCGCACCGGACCGCGGATGGGAACGAAGCAGTGACTGACTGGAGTTCGAAAAAGGCCACCGGGGACGACGTCAGGGTGTGAAGACCCTAACGTCAATCAGAACACCAACGTCAAACAGAAAAAAGAGGATGAAAAAGGGATGAAGACGAAGCTGCACGTGCGTGTTGGTGATGGACATGGTTTGCTTGAGAAGTACATATATACTTGTGATTCACAGCTGCCTCAGGTAGCAGCAGGTTGACAGAGATTTACCATGCATGATTTGCCACTCACTGTCAACACAACTTGATCTGCAGTAGGGTTCGGGGTAGACAAGAGAACCTCACATAAGTACGTGCAGTTGCAGCTTAATCATATCAACAACTATTTGCATGTACCAGCAGTCACAAAGGGGTGCTTGATGGAGGCTAGGGGTGCCCAGCTACTCCACTCACTGGATGGGACTAAATACCACCCCGACATGTGACTCCTGGTATTCGCTTTTTGTTTGGCTGGGGGTTTCCCACCTGCCAGATCAGACATGGGCCCTTGCGCTGCAGGCGTACGGCCATGACGTCCAGTGGTGACAGGCCCGGGTCCGACTGGGCGGTGGATGAAGTGTTGGCGCCTAAAAGGAGGGAAGATCAAAAGAAGGGTGTTGGGGGGTGAAATGAGGGTCATGTTGTGTTTTTTGTTCTTTCAAAGTGACTTTTGGTGTGAAGAACATTGAAGAACCTTTTTTGAAAGTGCCGATGAATCGGGTGAGTTGTTTCTAACATTGGAGAATGAACCCATGTCCCCCCCTTTCGCTGTTGAGATCCTGAACCTGGACCGCTGCTTGGGGCTGTAGCTGCCAAGCCAGACCCGAGGTCCCGGTGTGGAGTGGACCAGTGGAGTCCGTCCAGAAACCGTCCAGGACGTCCATTCCACTACCTGTTGGAAGGTCCTGGTATGATGCAGTTCGACCTGGAGTATTCGTACTTGTACCTCGGAAAATGGGTGTGGTCATGTCCCAAATGGTACGAACGAAGTCGGTGACAGAGCATGGTCATGAGTCATGAATCATGAGTGCATGGTCATGAGTCATAGGTGTTCAATGTCCCAAGTCACGAAGGAAAAAGGGAGACTGTCTAATTGGCCAGTCCAGAATTCTTTCTGTACCTACTCGAAATCAGGATCGGTTTTAAACCCAAGCTCCGAAACCAGGTTCTTGTCAATTGGTTGCTTCATGTTGCTTCATGTTCATTGGATAGGAGATCGCATGTTGGGTTGCGATGATGCCAAATATGAGGCCACTGACACTTCCCAGCAGACTGAGATGACGCTACCGAAGATGAGTGCCACATGTGGGGCGGAGCCAAGTCACTGGGATTTGCCAAGGCATTCCGGTGCACAACACCCGGACGCAATGGGCAAGAGCCTCATAGTTTATGAGCAGTCTTGGAGTCTTCTTTCCCGGCATCTTTATTTAAGACGATGAATTTGCTGTTGGTGAGAATGATTCCAAGAGGCCTTCCTGAGTTCTTATAGCTTGGGTCTGTCCCGTTGCCTGTAGCAGTCGCAAAACACTTATCACTGTTTTGGAGAAAGGCCTGCAACCTAACCATCATCATCCACTGTTACTGGCAATGGGATATTAATATTAATATACCCAATGCCAATATTTATTGCACTATACTGACAAATTACTGTATATAAACATATATAAACGGTATTAACCTATACCTAAGGATATTTTTTTCCGATCTGTTCCAACTGTTCCCCAGAAGTGAATGGTTGTATTTGCTGGTGTAGCTGACTAGCTAAGCCAAGCTGTAACTCAACACGAACCGGGACCATCCAATGAGTGTCCAATGGAGTATTTCACACTGCTGAGGGATCTCCAAACAGTGGAATCTTCCCTGAGATCCTCCAGAAACCGTACTCCGAACATAAGGTGTACTGTAAAACTGTTTCCCAAACCTGTACGGTAGAAGTCACCGTCCAACAGGTCTCCTTTTGTACGGTAAAGAAGCAAGGGGTGACCTGTGGATGGTCCAGGTATGGTTTTTTTCTTGCCTCACATTGACCCCTTTCCAACCACCCCAACTGATTAGGTCATATCATTCGTCCATGGAGTGTTTTGAGTTGGGTCCCATGTACTCGCCCGGATCAACGGGTGTTTGTTTTCCGAGCTTTCGCACCTTGGCCAATCCAGTCGCTACGACCTATCGTTTTTTCGGGCAGCTGTCCGACAGTCGCGGCATCTCTCCGTGAACTTCCACGGGATGTCCGGTGGGCGCGGTTCAATCTATGCGGTAGTTCACTGCACGGGTCGGGGGCCAACACATGGCGCAAACGAATTGAAAAGCCAGACCAGACGAATGGGACTGGAAACCTGTTGGATCTTAATTAGCGTAACCTGTCCCCCCCTCTAGCAAACAATCGAGGGAGTTGGATTTGAAACCTTGAGACCAAAAGTAATGGTGGTAGTAGCAGTAGCAGTAGTACTAGGACTACAAGTTCTCCTAGTACTACTAGTACTAGGACAGAAGTAGTAGTAGCAGTAGTAGCAGTAGTAGCAGCAGTAGCAGTAGCAGTCGTAGTGGCAGTACGTAGTAGTGATCGTCGTTGCAGTAGTAATAGTCGTCCTTTTCGTCGTCGTCGTCGTAGTAGTAGCAGTAGTAGGGGCAGCAATAGCAGAGGAATAGTGGTAGTGCTGGTATATAGCCATGTAGCATGTAGTTTGGGATACTTTGGGCCTTCCACGGAACAACCCAACCCACCGCTGGATCTTGGGTGCTCAAGATCCGTTCAGAGGATTCCGTTTTGAAAGAAGTCGGTTGATCCTGGTTTTGTAGTCTAAGATCTCGTAGAACCATGGTTACTTCATGTTACTTCATCACAAAAAGAACATAAAAGTAAATCAGTGGCCTGGTATCCTCATGCATCCTCATATATCCTCAAGACGGCTTCCTGGTTCTCAACACGGTTCGGGCTCAACACGATGGAACACCTCTCATGAACATCGGGAACCCGCCAGGTGATGTAGACTGTTGATCAATCAAGCAACCCAGTACCAGATGGTTATACTTCTGGACCAAGTCTGGACCGTTTGTACCTTGGAAAATTGGACATGACCTGAACAAAAAAGACAGAAACCATGTTCCACAGATCTAGAAAACCTGATCAATGCTCACCTGGAAGACTGTGACCGAACTTGATCTCCGGGTGGGTTCGGTCACATACAGGCCTTCCAAAAAGGTCGGTCAAAGGGGCTCCAAAATACGGTCGGACCAGCATGGTGTCTATGCAGGCTGCAGGATTTCAATAAACAACCGTCAACATTTGGTGGGTTCTAGTTGGACTTCATACACATATTCTCTCAACATCGAATGTGACCATGTTTTTTGCTCCTCGGCTCAGCTGTGCCTACCTTGCAAGTGCTTGGAATTCGTGAAGGCCAGTGGATCTGAGCTCAGGATCTTCAAGGATTCACATTCCTGCCCTGGAGAAGTAGGATAGGTGATAGGTGTGGATAGCCTCTAACCTGTACGGGCGTTTGACACGCACAGGTGGAAATGGTCAAACTGGTCTTTGTCAGTGAAACGGCTTGTCAGTCAGAAATGCAAGACTACAATCTTGGACGGCTCGGCATGGTGACATACTCACTTTCAATGGCTGGAACTAGTTCTCCAAAATTGGGAAGAATGAATCCCGCGAAGCAACATGTGAGATGCTCAGTCTTCATCTTGATTCCTGCATTTCACCCCTTTGGATCCAGTCGTACCTTCTCAGAAGGTACGACTCTCCAAACCTAATTAACAGTGTGTCCAATCTAATTACTTCTGAGAAGATACGACTGAATCCCTAGGGGTCCACCCTCTTCGAAGATACGACTGGACTCCCATGTCGCCTACTTGAAACGTGTCGAACACATTACCCTCTCAGAAGTTTTCATCAGTGGATCCATAGGCAATAGTCAATCACGTCCTCAAATCAGACGTCTGTTTGATCCTCGGGAAATGGGTACGTCCACAAATACCAGTCTTTGGTTCAGGTCATCATATCACCATGTTCCATGTTCAAAAGTACGAACGATTCGTCGGGTCCAGGTTTTTCCCCACCTGTCAGATGAGGCTTGTTGGATTTGATGTAAGCTGCCGTCGTCCTCCTCGTCCTCCGCCTCGTCCGCCTCGTCCTCCTCCTCCGGACCTCAACCGCAAGTGCAGGATGGCAGTGTTCCCCGCCGGACCTCAACCGCGAGTCAGAAGATATGCCAGATAGAACGCCAGAAGGAATGTCAGAAAGAATGTCGGAAGATATGCAGAAGATATGCCAGATAGAATGTCGGAAATAATGCCAGAAGATGTGCCAGAAAGAATGTCAGAAGATTTGCCAGAAGCATGTCAGAAGAAATGTCAGAAGATACGCCAGAAAAAATGCCGAAATAATGTTTCAATACATGCCAGAAAGTTTGTCAGATTGAAGTGTCATGGTGGGGATCACTCGATGTAAAGTAACTAGATCAGTGTTTTTTCATCCCCAAGACACAATCCACTGGACGAGGCGCTTTGGACCGGCAGTGCGCTGTCGCTTGAAAAGCGGAGCTGAGACTGAGGGTGAATGGAGAAGAAGCTGAAGAACACATCTCCAGCGGAGAAATCCAACCAAACATTCTGATCTTTGACTTTGACCATGTATGACATTTTTCCGGAAAGGCTTGGGGGATCTTCCTGGGACGGCATATACTCCAGTCCCATGGATGGCTTGGATGGCTTGATCCATTTCAACCCATAAGGGCCTGGAAGATTTGTTGCCAACAAAAAACTCCCCCCACAATCTATGATGCAAAAAAGTGGCAGTCCCATGAGTCTTGTTGAACTGCCCAGACGCGACCCTGGACGCTTGGGTGCTTCCCAAATGGGCCAAGTTGGGGAAATGTTCCCCCTCCATAAAAGCGTGGTGTTTCATGTATTTCATTGGCTCGGATCGTGTCCGAACTCAGAGCTGCGGATGTGGTGTCAAACCCGGTCAGGACCGGCCCACCCGGTCGCCTGTGGTGGCAAAAAATAACACGGAACTGTTTTCCGGCAGAACTGAACCGGTTCAGGGAACGGTTTGCTATTCTTTTTCTAAGGCGATAGTGCATAAGACAATGTATGTGATAGGCAAAGAGTTGACTTAGGAGTTTTTTTGAGTGATATTACATCCGTCAATCAAAACAATGTCAACACATCTAGACATATCTAGACTATATTACTGTATGTTATTCAGCAAAGATTTCAAACCAATACATTGTTTGCAAGTACCATGCATTTGACTTAATCTACAGTTTTTTTGGTTTGTTGTGTGGTTTGTGCTCTTCTCAAAACACATGCCCAGGGTATCCAGTTCCCTCTGACACTGCTAACCGGTGTTTCAGTCGGACGTACGAACCACGGAGTCGTCCGAACGAGCCGTCGCTGCCTGGGATCCTTTGCGATGGCAGTCTCGGTGGTCGCCTTCATCCTCAGAACGGTCTGCCGGTCCGGCTTGGTCCGGCGCGGTTCGGAGAGTTGGAAAAGAGCCGGTCCGGTTCCTCTTCGCTTTCGTCGTTTGCAGTAGCCTTCAAATGAAGTGAACCCGGTGGGTTCATTTTCCGGGAAGGTGAGGGAATTAGGCACAAGTCGTTCATGTGCATCTCTGGTGTGAGTGAAACCACTCAAGCAGAATGAGTAGGTCTTAAGCGGTTTTCAGTCTGGTGATTTTCTGACCAATTTCTGGCGGTCAGGGGAGGCTTTTGTTCATGGGCATTGTTTTGCGGTGTACAGCCTTTTGTGTGTAGAGGCTTTGAGGACAGAGCTCCTGGCCTTACTTTAGGGTCTAGGGATGTTTAGGGTGTAGAGTTTAAGAGGGAGTATAACCTCATTTCCTGATCTCCCAGTTACACCTTTTTTGCATTACAATCAGTTGCAGTGTGGTCACATGGATGCAAAAAACATATCTGGCGGTGTTTTACCTAGACGCTCCGTGAACATCCCGATGTTACTTGACCCTTTCCCGATCTCGACCGGGATTGCTTCGACCGGTTCGACCCCTCTGGATTCGGGTTTCGGGCGTTTGGATACATGTTCAATGTCCAAAACGTCCCAGTAGACGGAAGAGAGACCAGCATGCCATGAGATGGAAACCCGGTGGCTTTGAACCGAGGGCGCAAACCTGTAGACGGAGACATCACCATGGTTTCGTGGCGTTTAGCTCCTGTTTGTAGTGGAAAAAGGTGGCCTTTGAAGGGACCATGCCATGCATTTCCATGTTAGTGTGTCATGTGCAACATTAATTCATCAGCAAAGATATGCAAGTGTAGCTTGTGATTTTTGTATGACTGTATAGACTCTAGACGTTTATCCCAACCTCCAGTTGTCATATAGACGTTAATCACAGCATGTTGTGTCTAGAATCCAACCTCCATCCCACAGAGCGGTCACTGTTTCTTGGATCGATCAGCGCACCTTTCCGGAACAACATCAAAAAGTCCTGGAAGGCTTAATGTTAAACTAATGTTAAACTATATATGTTAAAACAAAAAATGACGGCGGTATTTCGTGGTAATGACTGTAGTATTTCCATGTATTTCCTGGTAATCTGTATCTATTGTGTTCTTCAGTGACTCAACCAGGGTCCCCATGTTTTGACCCACTGCCAAATGGGTGCAGTGTCTCCATCCTTTGCTCTCAGAACGCAGCCCTTCATGCCCTGTTCCCCCAGCGTCCGCGGCGCTGAGACACTGCCAGCGGTCAAGCTGCTCCACAACTACCTGCTGGTCGGCGAGCAAGATGGATGGACCCTATACCCTATTAGGGTATTTTGGTTGGTGGCCCCTTTTCCATCTTCCAATCTTGCTAGCAGGTATGAAGAAAGCCGCTCCGGGAGCGTAGAAAGCCGGGGGGTATTTAGACATCGGACTGTTCCAATAGGGAGCCGTTTGGAGCGAGCCAGGGGAGTTCCCCAAACCCTCAGGGCATCCAGTTACCACTATAGCTCAACCAGTGATTCCCAAGACTAAAACCATAGACCTAGAATCCCTGGTTTCTTATATAGTGGTAACTGGGATCCACTGGGCTCTATAGTTGGGACATGAACTTTGCAGAATGCGCTGACCCAAAAGCTCCCAAGTGAAAGCGCTCCTGAAATGGTAGTCACCCGTCCAGATGATCACCGAGATGTCGGCCTATCCATGTGGCGAGGTGGAAAACCCCAAATCCACATGGTACCACTAGTACTAGTAGTAGTAGTAGTAGTAGTAGGTAGTAGGTAGTAGGTAGTAGGTAGTAGGTAGTAGTAGTAGTAGGTAGTAGGTAGTAGGTAGTAGGCAGTGGGTAGTGGGTAGTGGGTAGTAGTGGGTAGTAGTAGGTAGTAGTAGGTAGTAGTAGGTAGTAGTAGGTATTCGTAGTAGTAGTAGTAGGAGTAGGAGTAGGAGTAGCAGTAGCAGTAGTAGTAGTAGTACTTAGTCTACTAATACTACCAATACTGGTCTCTTCAATCTTACAAGTGTCTCCTGTCACCCCCCTCTCTAATAGGGTAGGTGTATCCTTGAGCGTGGCATCCAACCGGCGAAGACTCAGCTCCATGTTTTTTCTTGTAACCCTTGAGCTGGCATAGTTTTGATTACTGTGTCTCTTCAGTGAAAATTCCATTGAGGCAAACATCAAGCCGTTTGAAGATCCAGGATTGTTGGTCGTGGTACTTCGCCTGAGTGTCCCGGAAAATCTGTCATTCCAAAGACCACTATTTGGAAGTACTTTCACCTCCAAGAGCAGAAAAGGAGGTACCTGGACCCTATATGGCTTCACTAAGATCTTTGTCGATTTATTACATCATTTACGACGGCACAGCATATTATATACTACACCTCCAGTCGTACCTCCTCAGAAGGTATTTGAACCCTCCAAACCCACCCCAAACACGTTTGACATCGACCCGCCCCCCATTCGGACGGCCGTTCTGGCGCCAGAGGAACCGGGCCGAGCAGTTCGGCCGTTTCGCAGGTCGTGGCGATGCTTTTGGACATGAACTTCTTCCTGGTCTCTGCAACTCGATCTCACTCCGCAGCTCCGCCGTTTTAGAGCTGGACTGACCCGACTTTTGTGCCCGTGGAAAATGGAACATGAGACATGACGCGTCCTGGCCCTATGAATCTTCCGAGGTACGAGACTCCCGGGCCCATTTCTGAGGTACGAACAGAGTCGGGACCAAGTACCGAAGGTGAATCTGGTCAAGTTCAAGACAAGTCGACTGAATAAACTGCCTGGACCTTCGGGTGTCCAATGGAGATCCCTAAATAGTGTAGGGGCTTCCGTGGTGACCCGTTTGAAGGTGCTGATGGTGTTGAGTTCAGATGTTCCATGATTCAGACATTGGTATACTGGACTTGCAAGTTTGACAGTCCGAGAATGATTCAAGTCCAGCCACCCGGATGGGCATGATCCGCTCGTTCTTCGACATGTCGCGGCTTTTCTTCGATTCCGTCTACAAACACGATCTCAGCAGGGTCGACTGAAGCAGCGGTCGGGTCTACACCCGGTGTTTGAGATCCACATGGAACCGGGCTTGGCACGGACCCGACTGAAAAAACCAGGTTCCTCTACAAGGCCCCAGCGTCTAAAAACATCGAGAAACGGGTTGGTGGTGTAGGGGACGATCTCTTCCCTGAAATCACCAAGTTCGCTTCTGCAATCCGTTCGCCTCCTGGCTGAGGAGATGGTTGCGCGCGGCGACCCAGAAAGACATAGGTCCTGGACGGGCTCCGTGAGAGACGGAGAGAAGCGGCTGGCTGGAGCGGTCGACCGAGAAGCGTTGAAAACAAAGCAACCATGTGGCAAAAGCCTCTTCCACGCCCAAGCAACCTCTTTGGACCTCAAAAGCAAGGGATTTGAGACCAACATGTTTTCCTCCAATGGTCTTGTCCAGGGTTTGAGAAAGACATAGAAAGACGATGAAAGACCATCTTGTTTTTTCCAGATCGGGTGATTCCTCTTCTGGGGCTTATTTCCCCAAACAGTGGGAAGCTTGGTGTTTGGCTTCCGAGAGGAAGATAAGGAAGTATCAGTGGTTGCAGCTGACACTCGTGAGTGCATCAAACAACGGAGATTTGACCATTGATTTCAAGGATTGCGACACGGTCGCTTCTGTCAACAAATAAATTGAAGAGATGTAAGTTTGAGAGCGAGGTGGAAAGACGGACAAGCTATATCGTACTTTGTTTGAATGGATCTGTGCTGCACAGTGAAGACACATTTCAAACACTTCGATTCGACGAGAAGTCTCGATTCAGCGTACACGTATACCGTATACCAGAATGTTCTGACTGGAAACAGAAAGGACGCGCTCGACCAAGCCAAGATTAGCCATCCCTTTCGGGTTTGCATTCCTGACGGGACTTGCGAGTTGCATCCATATGCCTTCAGCTTGGTCGATAAGCTCGTAGGCGTTTGTATGCCATGTTCGATCATTTTGGCCTCACATTCTGTCCTAAAATGCATCGAATGGTGTGTCTCATTGCGGGAAGTGCAAAGTCCCGATCTTGTTACATATATTCCACAGTCTTGCTTTCGGTATTGTGTTTGCCTCTGCAAAGTGCAACTTCCGCGATACTTGATCACCTTGGAAGAGATGCCTTTTGTCTCTGTGGTGTTGAAGACATTGTCTTCCCAGACAATACTCATTGTGTGCAAATCGGTGCATTCCCTGAACCTCCTAGAACCCTTATTTAAGGGGTCCCCTTATTTAAGGAGTCTACACTTAAAAAAGACACCTTAAAAAGACACCTTAAATATCCTTAAATTAAGGAGTCTAGACCCCTTATTTTTTTGATGAATTGGTGAAGAAATCCGTACTGCAATTTGGGGTTCCTTCAAATGTCCCCCATGGAGCTAGGCCAGCAGCTCCAGAGCTGCGGGCCCCATGAATGCCCAACTGGAGGCTGCCAGGATCAAAAGTATTTCCAGAGCTATCTTTGAGAGCGTTGGAGATGGCACAGCTGGTGGCTCAGCTGGTGATGGCACAGCCAGCTGCACCAGCTGCACCAGCAGGAGGGGGTGGAACATGGGGTGGCAGAAGGAGTGGAGGTGGAGTGAAGAGAAAACAATGGATGCATGACATCAAGAGCGGCAAGAACCCAAAGACTGGTGCCGCTTTGGAATGGAAAAAACCTGGTGGAAGCAGGGGGGCAAGTGGCGCTGGCAATGGGAGAAGATTAAGCCAGGTGATGGCAAAGCTGATGGCTCAGCAGCAATGCCATCCTCTGCACCAGGTGATGGCAAAGCTGATGGCTCAGCAGCAATGCCATCCTCTGCACCAGGTGTTGGCAAAGCTGATGGCTCAGCAGCAATTCCATCCCAGCCACATGGGTAGTCCAGTACAGGCACACAGACCTCACCTTCAGTGACCAGATTCCTGTGGGGTTCATTTGACACGGCCCATCACAACAGCATTTGCATTTGACAGGCTGAGAGGCAGAGACAGCAGTTGATGGACGCGGTCGCCCTCAACATGTCCGAGGCCTTCAGGATGTATATGAGCCCCGCGCGAAGGTTGCAGATCGAATCCAATTCGTGATGGAAGATCTGTCAGTACGCAATATATCTTGAGTGCGTCTGGCTTCATGCCAGCCCAGGGTGTACCCAAGGAGTGTCCCCTGTGGTCCCGTCAAACGGGTCTTGCCCATGTCCCTGGGCTTGGGAACGTAGGCATCCGTAGCGGACAGCAGGAGGCTTAAAAGATACGTAAGTTATTTGCCAAGACTGGCTGAACTATTGCATTTGAGCAGGCAGCCCTTGGGCACGCCAGAACGTGTCCACAGCGGACTCAAGCTGCCCGCCATTTTGGCATGGTGACCAGAGCGGTCAGAGAACCTTTCGACCCAGTGGGATCAGCCAAGCCGCATCCTTGGTTTCCATGATTCCTCCTCCTCCTCCCCCCCCTCCTCCTCTTGTTCCTTTCGCAGTCATGTCGCCTTCTTCTGCTGGCCTCTCTCCGGTCGAAGGGATTCCTCGCATTGCTCTTGCAAGCCACATGCACTTCATCGGGAACTACTTCATGCACATGGGATTTTGGAGATGGCTCTTGCCCTCCTACGCTTTCGCTTTGCCGTTACTTCTCCCGTTTTATTTGAACAGATCTCTTCGCCTCACATTGTGACCCAACTTTTGCGGCCTAAACTCTGCCATCAGCTCAGTAGTCAACACTGGCCTCTACTACGCGCAGAAACTTTTCACCACTCTTGGGACGATGCATATTCTGACTCCTGGTCCTGAACAACCTGGCGCTGAACATCAAACTTCTTTCCCTGATCCGCGCCTACAGTCAACGAGTATCTCTTCTTGACCCGGGTTGCCTTTGCGCACACCACCCTGGACATCACCCCTGGGCTCCACTCTGCCGGCAACCTGCACCCGGTCCGGAGGCTCTTCGACTCGACCTCGTGATCTCGACCATCCTACCGGACTTCGAGTTGTTTCTGTTTCCCTTTCACTTCTAGCTCCCTGGCCTTAAAAGAACCTGACACTTGGTCGCTTTGCTTGTCCGCCTTTATAGCTCCCTCTACAATCACTTTGGTTTGCGTGAGCCACCCCTCAGTACTTCGCCTTTAATTTCCGGTTCAAGCTGACGATGTGTACATTTTTATGACCTTTCAGGACTACATGTTTTCCACACTTGATTTTCTCTCCACGTTGTTATGTTGAGGGACCCAGTGTCCACGACACCCATGCACCTAATCTGGTGGGGTTTTAATAGCCATGCGAACCTCTTCGTTCTCGTCCTGACTGCCTTCGTGCTGATGCCTCTCGCGCACGAGATCCCGATCCACCAGACTGCAGCGGCGATGGTGAAGCGACCTCTCTGAACCGCAGGCAATCATCATGACGCACCACCACCACCACCACCACCACCACCACCACCACCACCACCACCACCACCACCACCACCACCACCACCACCACCTGCCGACGCGACCCGCCCCACCCCTGACCCACCCTGCCCCCCCACCTCCACCGTCGACTTCGAGCTCAACCCTTTCTCCGCAATCCTCGACTTTACCCCGCCATCACGCCCGCTTATCCATGTTCACCACGTCCTCCACCCCGCACGGCAACACCTCTTTCTACTCCGTCAGCGCGACAATGCCCTCTCACAACCAGACCAACGCTCTTCCACACACCATCCACGTTCCACTCGGGATCACCATGCTCATGATCACCCTCGAGACCCATCATCGTGCTCGTGACCTTGATCGTGCTCGCTCCTGTGATCGTGCACGTTCTCGTCGCCATGGCCGTGGTCGCAGCCCTGATCGTTCACGTCGTCATCGTGATCGCAGCCGTCAGCGTCACCATCGAGCCCGTCGTCATGATCGAACGTCCTCATCGCCTGCGCACAAATCTCGCTCGCATCTCGCTCGTCCTGCCTCGCCGACTACTTGATCTGCTGCACCTCCACCTGTGGAAGGACCACCTCTGTTCACGTTTTTGGAAATGCATTTCATTTTTGTGGCAAGGAAACCTTGTGTGTTTTGGTGAGGCGACGATATATGGCGTACACTTGCAAATTGTAAACCCTGGCATACTCAGTTCATGTTTTCCTCTATATAGGCTCGACTTGCTGATGTTTATGCGCCTCCTCTGTACTGCCTGAAATCCTGGGGGTCGACTGCGCTTTTTAAACTTGCGAAATTGACGAAAACATTGTTTGTAGAGCATATATGGGATGTGCAACACCAGCAAATAAATCCTGACCTGGCCTCTAAGTTGGAGAGGGAGGGCGGGGGATTTAATTACGTAATAGACATTGTTTTGGGGGTTGGGGGGGTCAGGGAGCAGGAGAAAAATGTCACTGTTAAAAAGTGTTTTGTTCATGTTCCTGGCAGTAGGGGGTCATGAAAGACATTGCCCAAAACCAGTCTTGGTTATTTTGAGGTGGCGATCATTCCCTTTTTCCTCCCTCTAGTATTCATCTAATATTTGAGATGTTTGAGAAGATTGAGAACATTTTGGGACTAAGGACAGACTAAGGAGAAGAAGAAGAAGAAAAAGAAGAAGAAGAAGGAGAGAGGGAGAGAAAAAAACGAGGGAAACGTGAATAAACACACTATGACCATGTGCTCTCACCAGTTGTTTGCAAAAATATGAAAATGATAAAAACAAATTCAATATAGACACCATCTATATCCTTGAGCGTTGACCATACTAGGTTGCATTACCATCATTGCCCATATTCAAAGCTGACAGTTGAGGACATACATGCAACACCATTCCAACCCACACCCAGACTCATCCCCAAAGGCTGGACTCACACCACAACATCTGAAAATCCAAGGTGAAATTATTTTTCCCCATTGGGCCTGACCATGTCCAATGACATTCACCATCTGCAAGGATGGTGTATCTGGACAAAAGTCCACACCATTCCACATGCAACCACCCCACGCCCGGATTTAGATCCAAAGACCCAACTCACATCACAATTGGTGAATTTTTCATGTGGCACAATGTTTATCCTTTGGGGCAGACCGTGTTCACTGACATATCTTTGTTCCAGGAGGGAAAAAAACTCAACTATTCCATACACAACCCCCCCCATCCAGACTGATCCCCAAAGACTCGACTCACACCACAAAGTCAGAAAATCTAAGGTGAAACTAATTTTGTCCATTTTCTAGGGCTGACCACGTCCAATGACATGAACTTTGTGCAAGGATGACCTATGGACAAAAACACACACGGCTAGGGATAGGTTTGTGATGAATGCCTGGGGGGCACTATAGAAGGGTCACCATTTTAAAAAATAGAGGAACCCTTTTTTAGTAGGTTTTCGTGCCGCAGTTGTTTCATGCAACATTCCGCATCAGTTCACCTTTTCTTCTTGTCACTGCATGTGGAAATTGTTTTTGAAATGGGGGGGTTAGGGGACAGTAGAAAAATATCACTAGCTGTTAAACAGTTTTTTCCATGTTTTTGGTAGGGGGTTAGGATTTAATGTACAGGTCGTTGCACTCTGTCCTGTATCTTTTTTGTTTACTGTGTGGTGATGTTCAGGGGTTAGCAACATTGGATAAACATTCACATTTAAACATAATTTCCAGTGTGAGGGCCTCCCCTTGCAGTCCACAGGGGGGTTGTTTATGTGATCTCCATACAAACACGACAGAGTCAAAGACTATTTTTTTTATATTTTTCACCGCTACCTGTATATGCTGCTTCCTACCTTTTCACATTGTCCATTCGGGCTCGTGGGTTCCAAGGTCTTTTTGGGTGGGCAAAGATCAAGCCTACATGAGCCCTTCAAACAAGTATGCGCGGGAGTTGTTGGGGGGTTTGCTCGGCTATTTCAACGCTCAAAACCACCGGGAGTTGTTTTGCAACACGTGGGGAATCGGGACCCAAAACCTGTGTTTTCTGTCCCTCCAAGATCAATAATTTTGGGTCATCTAAATTGATTCGACCTTTTGAGATTGTAACCTTATTTGGACGAATCGATGCAGAAAACCCACCAGTATTTCCATGGAGTTGGGTGGTTTTGGGTTCCCATCCAGCGAGTGAATGGCACGTCCAGGGCCCCTACCGTTCAGAACTGCCTGTTCGCATTGGACTTCCTTGGCCAATGAATGTTTGATCCGAGGCAGATCGTTCGGCTGCCTCTCGAGTTCTTGCCGCTGAGACAGCCAGAAGGGGTGTGCGGCGTGTGTGTTTTTTGTGCGAGGGCTAAGGGCGGGTTGGAAAAAAAATGGGGTTGGCATGTGCTGACTGTGGTGAATACATCAATTGGTACAAGGCCATAGCACCTGGAGTCTCAAAGTGGCTCGGAAAATGGGTATAAGATGGTACAAACACCTGACTGTTCTTATAGGGTCATGTCCCATTTTCTAATGTACTTTGGAGGCCACGTGGGTGAACATGTTTCCTGACTGCTTTCTATGGTTCTTTGGATTCAGTACCTTTCCATGCTGTTTGGGTGGGGAGTCCTCAGACTTTGGCCAAGTAATTTGTTTCACAATGAAAATACATGCACTACAGGACCAATTCAATTTCCCTGAAATATGTAATATCCAATGCCCAGATATTTGTTCAATCCATCCATAATAGACTAACATTTCTGCCTTCAGGGCCCCTTCAGGGCCTTCTGGGAGCGTCCAATTGCTGGGAAACTCGTCAAAAGATGTCCAGTGATTAACACGCGCGAAGACAAATGCACACTTGGAGCTCAAAGATGAGGATCATACCAGACCTTCTATCAGATTAGGCTTTGCAACCTTGTGGATCCGTACTTGGATCTTCCAACTGTGCAGAATTTCTGCCTTTCCACTAGGCTTGATGTATTACGGATGAAAAGGCAGACATGTTGCGTTGGAAGATCCAGGTATTTTCAAAATCACAGCCAGCTGGCCACAACTGATCAGTGACTGCGAAAACTGCCTTGAGGCTCCGTCCATGGCTTCTCATGCAGGCACGTGGTTGTGTGGTGGGGTAAAGACATGTACAGACTCCATCAAAGCAAGAGATAGCAAAGTCTACTCCCTAGGCGATCCTGGAAGTGTATCACCATGTATGACTCAACTGTTTTTGAAGCTTCTTCCTGTGATTCAACGGTCTCCTCCTCCACACGTTGGATGTTAATGGGGAATGATTTCAAGAGATTCCCCATGGAATCTCCCTCTCTCTCTATAAGAGTTCGGCACAGAGACCAGGGCAGTTCTAGAATCAACCACCATCCCAAGCACGGTGGTTTGAACTTTTCTAGACAAGGTCTTCGGCAAACCAGACAGCATGGGAGGAGGGAGCGCAGCGTCGGCCAGACAGGATCCACCAGGGTCATCTCCCCACCGAAGTACTGACGCGTAAGTGCGATGTCTTACCAGAACTCGACTTGAACCGGCAAGGTGTTCCGAGGTCCATGAGCTTTTGGCAGCTGGGTTTGAGTGTTGAGGGTTTTCACAACATGAAATGAGGAGAGGAGGGATTTGAATCCACGTTTCGTTAGCACATGGGTCATTGCAACTCAAGCATCGAGTTCCATAGGGCAACTCACATTTAAGTTAAGTTGTTGAAAAAGGGTGTAGTGACCACTCAGAATTTCAATCGTATGATGGCACGTTATTGAAATTCTCATGGCATACACATGCATACAAGTCTTGATCTTCTTCCCTTTGATTTTTCAACCACCTGAGCGTGTGCAGTTTCCAGGGCAGTTGCCAGAGCAGGCTCGACCTGATGTGCAGGTGGTGGCACCTCATGAGCCAGAAGACCCTAAGCCAATTGGAAGGTTCCGGGCCAGGAAGTGTGTACGAGATGGTCAGCCAGGGGCCGGGAGCAGCGAAACAAACAGCAGATCCTTCAGAGGATTGAAAGAAAGGTCCAAAAAGAAAGAGTCGGCTCAGTGACCAGAAGGCACCTTTGGCGACTTGCTACCAGGCAACGAGGTAGACGAGAACAGCAGGCAAGACTGGAGTCCTGGAGCCGAACAACACGTGTGGCGACACCTGGATTTGGGCCGAGAAAGAGAAGGAAGATGCCCACCTAGACAGAGATGCTTGCCTCTTCTGTGGTGAAAGACAGACTCATGACATCTCATGACCATGTTTTCTGCCAATGCCCTGCGTGCTGACTCAAGGCCGAAGCGGCCAGATACCACATGATACCACTGCCATCCGACAGCTTGGCGGATTTTTGTTTGCACCCTAAGGCCCTATATCCTTGAAGTTTCACGGCACACGTGTCCTGATATGTCATGATTATGATCTTTCCTTAAACCATTACTGTATTTGTGCCAATGGTTCTGCATGGTCATTGCTGGTGCCACATCAGCTGATATCAGCTGTGCTCATTCCCAGCCCAACAAAGTGGGTGGTTTCCTGCGCCGGGTGCTGAACACAGTATCTACCGCGCAGATCTCCTTGCTCTACTTCAAGCAGTTACCCTAAGCAGTTAAACCTGGTTTCGCCAGCCAGTGCCTTGCCGTCCCTCCTGGCTGCGCGAAGCGGCGAAGCGGCGAGAATCGCTGCGATCCTTTCGCTACTCTGGTGCACTACCGCCCTAAGGGGGCGCTCTATGGCGCTCTCCCCACACAGACCAGGAGGGGAATCAATAAAGTCATAGGACTCCCCTACGAAACATGAACAGGGTTGCTAGTTTGGGCCCAGTGTGCCACACTTCAGGAGCGACGTGCGCTGCAACAAGCCGAAAAAGGACATGCCAATTCAAACGAATCATGGAGAAGCTCTTTGCAACGCGTGACTTTTTCAGGGTTCCCGCATTTAATTTGTTACCCCCCCGATGAATTTGCTTTCCTTCCCTGGGGTACAAAAATTCCACACCAGGTTTCTATTGCCATGTCCAATAAATTCAATTCCTTTTCTTCCACCTTCCCTCCTTCACCCCTCGATGGAATCTCCAACCTCATAGGTCCTTTGCTTCATGTTCTGTTCTTATGTTTCTTTCGAATCCTCCCAGCTTCATCCAGCTCATCCTACTGGAACAAGCCTGAAGCGCCTGAAACATGTTTATTCTTTTCCTCATGCCTGTCACTTTCGTCTAATTCCTCATCGTCGCCCCCAAGTCCTCCGCAGGCCCTGTTCAATTTGTGAACAAACATTGGTTACCCTACACCTCCAAGTACCTCCTCAGAAGGTATTTGAACCCTCCAAACCCACCCCAAACACCTTCTCAGAAGGTACTTGGAGGCCTAGGGTTAATGATGATGTCCACGAATGAGCAATTGAATGTACTTGATCCCGAACGTGGTACCTTCATTGACACGTAGTTCGTCAAGGCCCGATACTAAGTGGTGGCTAGCTAAATTAGAATTATAAGCCTTCAACCGCCCAGATTTCAGTGATCTCTTCTCCAGGTGGAATGTGTCCAAGAAGTGTTTGAGTTTCCCACCAACGGAGAGGCAGGCGCTGCGGAATGTGGGCCCCAGCAGGGGCAAAACAATTGGCATGGCTCAAAAAAAGGGGGGCCAACCCAACCAGGCACTTGCGATAAACATATTATATATAAGTCTATTTCGTTGGATATGGGTGCCAAACCATTGTATTTGGGTCCTACAATGGATCAAATTTGGGTTGAGATGCACGGTTCAATGTGTCAACCAACTCTGGAGCACTGCAGCCACTGCAGCACTGGTTCGTGTTTTTTTCCTGTGAGCTCGGTGCGTTCTCGTCGGGAATCTCAGAGCTTAGCCTTTAGCCAAGGCTTCAAATCAGCCGAATCACTTGCCCTTCAGCCAGGGTTGTTTCCTTCTTCAGGTAATACAGAGGCTTTCCTGAGTTGGAGCTCTGAAGCTTAAGAAATTCTTACTGGTGGGAGGTGTTATCAAACATTCATTCTAACATTCTATTTTCTCCAGGTCACGGGGGCTGAACTCCTTGGTGCAAGGGTTGTAGGTGGTTGTGAGTCAGGCTCCAGCATCAAAAACACGTGGCATGTTTGTGGTCGAGAATCCTTGGCTTCCTTCACGTAGTAGATCCGCCACACACGGTTCAAGAGGGGGGGATGCTCCCAAGGCCTCAACCCCAAATCAAGAGCATGAACTAGTAGAGGAGACAGAGAAAGGTGTTCAGTCAGAGATTGGAAAAGCACCAACATGAATGCAAACCTTTTTAGCTTAGTCACTGCCGCGGGAAAAGCATTGGCAACGGAGGTGTACTTAAGGCCGTTGAATGAAGTCGGATCATTCCATGCGTAAAACACCGGTGTTGCCTTTGGCTTGAGGATGTAGAAATCAGTGCCTCAAGCAAGCAAGAGAAAACCGTATGATGACCGCAACCCAGGAAGTTCTGGAAGCAAGAAATTGTTTCCAAATTCATTCGAAACTTTAGGTATTCCAACCCAACCCAGACTTGCCAGGAAACCAGCAGGGTTGCCAGCAGCGGGCCTCTGAAGTTCATGACCGTTGACGGACAGGTCCGTCAGTCCCTCCTCCTCAAACTCTTGGATCAGTGATCTCCAGCACGACAGTTCTGTGTCCACGGTGGACTTCTGTTCCGTGACTTCCAAAACGATATTCTCGCGATCATTCTTCCATTGGCATGACATTACCTTGTCCAGGTCTCCTGAAAAGGTGCAAGTTGGTCAAGATGAAAGCACCTTGAAAAGGTAAGCTAGAAAAGTTTTGAGCAGGCCAGCGTGTGTCAGGAAATTGCAGGCACAGGAGGCCTTTTCTCAACCCATACCCTTGCTTCACATGGTTCTTGATCTACTAAGATTTGAAGCATCATCCAGGCTGCAGCAGTGCAGTTCTATGGAATCAGCTTTCGCCCCACTTTGGCACTAAACATTGTCTACCACACAGCTTTTTCCGGGTGAGGTTCTAATCAAGTTCGGTGAAAGGTTTGGGTTTCATCTTTTGGAACATTTAAATTTAAGTTGAAAGTAGTGTCAACAACCAGATCAGTAGATATCAGTAGGTAGAACGGTAGAACATCTAGGAATCATGCCCCTCCCTGAATCAGCCGTTCCCAAAGACTCTTAGTGCCAGAGAGACAAAACTTATGCGTCCTACCTAGTCCTCACTTTCAGCAGGGCTGTGGTCAGACTCCTGCTCCGGTGAGGGCTCCGGAGACTCTTCTCCAGTCTTCTCAGTTTCCTGCACAGGTTCCTGCGTTGACCCATTTGGGATCTCAGAAACTTCAGGATGTGAGACCTGAACCTTCAGCCTGCGTCTGCTCAATTCACTGCTGCTCATGGAAGCGATCGATGCCACCCGAGCCGGGTGATTACGCCACCTCAGCACAAACTATCGGTTGACCGTTCTGATTTTTCATGTGGTAGAATGAGCAAAATTCAAGAAAGCAGTGTAAACTCATGGTAAAGGCATGATTTGAGTTCAGCACTCAGAACGTGCCAGTTTGAGTACCTCCTTGGGTGACATGTTTGGGTTCTCCTCCTTGAGCTCAGCAGTGCGCTTTGCCACATGCTTGTGATAAGTATCACGAAGTCCAACACGTCCAGGAGTACCAGACTGGCGCCAGGAAACATACTCTCATAGACTCATACATTCGATAAGATCAAATATTTTACTACGACAGGTGGAAGTGAAGGTCCTGGATTACCCATTGACTTGAACTCACTTCACAACTTGAGGCTCACTCATGGCGCCTTCCGCTTCACCTTGTCCTTTGGCTTTGCCTCCTGAGGCGTGGGAAGCGCAGTGGTTGTTGACAATAGGGAGCATGCACACATAAATGCACACCGCTGGAGGGCCTGGTGATGGTTTTTACATCTAGAAGGATAGCATAGCTTTCAAAAGTCAGAACCGGTCCTGTCCAAGAATCAAGGTTGACGACTCTGACTCATCTTCTTCACCCTCTTTTTGGTGCGCTTCGCTCTTTTGCTTCTTGCTTTCTTCCTCCTCTCTTTTTGCCTTTTTGGTTTTTGACGACCTTGAATTGGTCTCCTTGTTCGTGCCACTGTCCATCTCTTGATGACGTCCGAGGGCCATCTGTACCTTTGACCAGCGCTCCTGTGGAGCCTCCTTTGGTTCTGGCTGAATCTTTTTGCCATGTGACTTCAACGCTGACTTCCGCTTTGAAGGACCCTGTTCAGCCATGTTCTTCTCCTCCTCCTTCATCTCAGCCTCCTTTCCATTCTTCTCCTTGCAATCCTCTTCAGCACTCCTTTGTTTTTTCTTTTTGGGCTGGTCAGCTGGAGTTGCGGCCTCAGACTGAGATCTCTTGGCATTCTTCTCTTCCATCTTCTTCTCCCCACCTTCCTTGTTTTTCTTCTGCTTCTTCTCTGTTGTTTCGTCCGACATGGCAGCATGTCCATCAGCAATCACAGAGTCTTCCTCAATCCCCCAGGTAACCGTACGACGAGGTCTTTTCCTCTTTGATTCCTGGTTTGGATTGGTCTCAGCGGTCCCAGCTGTCTCTTCATCATCTTTCTGCTCTTCAACCTTCTTGGTTCTTGCCTTTTTCTCAGCCTTGTCTTCTTCCTGATCGTTCTGCTTGTCTTCATTGCTGACCTT
>CAXAMN010027361.1:1057353-1070860 GCA_963970005.1 Durusdinium trenchii
GCCTTGTCTTCTTCCTGATCGTTCTGCTTGTCTTCATTGCCAACCTTCTTGGTTCTTACCTTTTTCTCGGCCTTGTCGTCTTTTGTATCCTTTGCATCAGATTCCTTTCCCAGCAACGCCTTTCCTACCCGAGTCCGTGGAGCTGGGTTGCCCTCAGAATGCTGCTGCTTCTCAGATGTATTCTGATCTTCACTTGGCTTGTCCTCCGGACGTTTCAAAGACCCTTCGGCAGGCTTGCCATTCGTTTGGTGCGGCTTTGCTGCCCCTCTGCCTTTTGCTTGCTTTATCTCCTGCTCTGCCTCCATCTCAACATCTGATTCCGGTGGAAGGTCCTCTTGGTCAGTAAGTTCTTCTTCAGAGTCTAATGGATTCTCCTCATCTTCACTTTGACCTTTTTTCTTGCCAGTGTCCTTCTTTGGTGCCTTCTTGGGCTCTGCCCTTGTGGCCTTGATCACCTTGCTTGAATCCTTTTCCTTGTTGCCTTTGTGCTCACCAGCGTTCTTCATCTGCTTCTCACTCTTCTTGTCATGCTTGCGTCCTGCCTTAGCTTCTGCTACCTTCTCCTGAAGCTTCGCCACCTCCTCAGCTTGAAGACTGGGGTTGTTCAAATCATTGGATTCAGCTGCCGTCATCGGAAGGTCCTTGACCTCTTCTTTCACATCACCAGGTGAAGTCTTTGGAGGGTCCTTGACCTCTTGGTTATCAGCGCTAGGTGAAGTCGTCAGAGGGTTCTTGCCTCCGGCTCGGACGATTTCAATGTCCTTCTTGCTGAGTGGCACCTGAGCGATAGCCATATCCAAAGCCTTTGGTTCCACGGGGCCGGCTTCCAGTGCTGCCTCACAGCTTGTCAAGATAAAGACATGGGAAGCCACCACTCAACAATCTCTAAACATTATAATGCTTGTGCATCATCATGTGCAGTACTTTCGGGAACACTGACACGTTGGTCATCGGACAGCCTGGAGTGCAGGTACAGGTGTGCCAGAAGCTCCACTTGATGGAGATGAGAAGGCCTGGAACCAGGGGCGGCAAGAGTTGGGGAGGCTGGACGCAAAAGACAAATCTCTTGTGTTCTCACCTGTTTGCAAGGAGGTGTTATAGTAGCCCCCTTGTCTGATTTGGCAAAGTTTTCGAAGTCCTGTCACAGTATGTTGGTGCAAGCCAGTGGTGGGATTAAGCTAGCGTCAATGGTTGGACTGCAACTTGCTTGCATGATAGCTTGCAGGTCCTTCTCAAAGCCATGTTGCGCAAGCAAAGCACTTAAGGCCATGCCTAACACGCCTGGGAACAATCACCTGAACGCACCTGAAAATGTTCGTTGGACGCTTGATCCTAAACAAAGGGTGCAGCGTGATGTAGCAGTGCAAGCGTACCAATCAAAGACGTGGTGCAAATCACTGAGATGTTCTGTCATTCAGTTGTTAAATTCATCAAACGGACAAATGCATGCAGTCCTGGTTTTCCTTTCCGTTTCAACTCCGACACTTTCTCTGACTTAATCCACTTGCTTGATCCATGAGTCAGAAGAAACTCTTTGTTGCTGAGAGTCACCGGCATGTGGGCTACCTTGGGGAGAATGCTAGGCCGACCGGAACAAGGAACACTGTTTTAGTTTTTTTGTTTTGCACGATGAGGAAAAACAAAGACAGGGCAGTACCTGGTTGCTTCACCTGCTAACAGGAAAGGGTTGAGTCAAGGAACTAAAAATAGCTTCATGCTCTGACCTTCGGATACATTATTCAGCTCTCCGTTGCGCTGCCTGGCTCCCACCAGGAAAAGTGTGGTGCCTGGATCTCGTCCACTGATTTTTGCCTCTACCAAGTATTTCTCCAACAATTCTGACACAGTCGTGGGTTCATTCCACTTTGGAGGACACTCCTCCTCCTCTGCCTCCTCAGGCGGGGGCTCAACTGGCACCAAGGCCGCCGGGCTCGATTTGCATCCAAACCTGAAGTCTAATAGAAACTTTGTGTTCAAACCAGATTGCAGGATGGTTGGACATACCAAAGCGCATCAAATGCATGGTACAAAGGATGAGCCAATTTAAGTTGGGAAGCCTGTGGTCGAAATCGTTGAGAAGCTGAATCCACTCTGGTCCGAAGACGACGTCGGATGCGTACAACTGACGAACAGACTGAGGAAGAGAAACATCGAATCGTTCCCATCCAACCTTCCCAGGATCTTTGGATACAGTCACCTGGACATGCTTGAAGTCAAACTGTTTCCAATCAACAGCCTCCGCATTGATAATTGGATTTGGATCATACTCACGCACGTTGCCCATCAAGTGCTTCTTCTTTTTCCAATCCTACAGGGATGTCACAGAGTTGGGCATGAAGGACCCCATATGACTTCATCCATTTATTGGTGATGTGTGAGAAGCTATTTGACCTCCAACAACTAGGGCAATGATTTTTCAAGTGCCCCGTATGCACCTCAAGAAGTCGCATTGCTATGCTTTTCTGGCAGAAATCCACCACATTGGAGATTTTGCTGTTGCCCACCGACATGGTTTTCATGTGAAATGATGGGTGTTGAGTGGGCCACTCCAAAGCCACCGTCTCCAACCATCCGTCATATGGAGTCACGTTCAGGATGCATAGACTCTGGGAAGGAAGCTTGGTGCGGGATATCACTCCTGTCAAGATACTGGTTGGAAAAGCCTTCCCTGCAACGAGTTGGGCTGTTTCTTGAACGTCACTCATAGACCTCATGGGCAGGATTGCAAGTGACCAGCATGCACATCATCCTAATTGACACAAAACTTTGGAGGCTTAAACCCATGGTGTTGTATGGCCTTGTTTTGAACACTATTTGGACAAGCGCCTTGCATCAGCTGCGTGAGGGAGGCTGTCCCTTTCCGCCATTGGAACAATGTATGAGGATTCTGAGGTCCACGGTATGGATTCTCTGGGGCTCCTGAATGGGTACTAAAGGCATCCAACTCCGGAACATGTTCTTTTGCTGGTTTGCTTTGTTTTCAACATATTTACCACTTTAGGCACCCCTGATCCTGTCCACCATCAATGCACACTCTGAAAAAATGTTCTGGTCAAAGGTTGCTTCCTGAAATACTAGCCATCCGAAGAAATTCATTGGCACACGTTTGCTTGCAGGAGGTGGGTCCATGCGGACACTGATGAGCGAGCTGCACAGGCTGCGGGCGTCAGCCTTGTCTTCGATCCTCCTTGGAAACTCAAGACTTATGCAAACATTGTCCGGTCTTTGACAAGTTATTGATGTGTTCTCAACCCTAAGAAAATGATTTAGTAAATCCATGCTTCCGTCGCTCACCCCTCAGTCCATTCGTCACACGTTCTGAGACCAAGTGTGGCGCCAAAACAAACGCGACACTTTTGGTGGGGTTCTTGGTCAGCGCGTTGGAAATCAAGTCGATGGCGTTGTTGAGGTCATTGTTGGAGACACGTCCAAGTTTGGTCAGGTCACACCAGACCAACAAGGCTGTAGAACTCCGAGAAGCTTCATCCACGAACTGCAGGGCAGGGTCATAAAAGGGTCCCATCCCTACTGGTACAACAGCAAGAGGCTTTCTCACAAGTTTATGACCTGGTTTTACCTCCCCACCTTTTCAACCCTTGCTAGAATTTCATGGCTTTGTCCATGCATGAAGGCCAGATTTCTCTCCATGAAATTCTCGATGATGGAAGCACCGATCGTGTTCTGCGCACGGATGTGCAATATCCTTTGCTGGCGCCTTGATCTCTCTGATTGCATTTCTTGCTGGCATAACTGGGCTAGTGATGCGCAGTCCTTCGCCAGTTGAAGCTTGTCTTTCTCCCAAGCAGCCTTGCGTGCATCCGTGTTCAGCTGAGCAATCTGTGCATTGGCTGCAGCAAATGCTGTATCAACCGTGGGGGACGGCAGGTTCTCGGTCCAGAACTGAAGGTAAGATGGTTGGAACGATGGGTCCTTGATGGACAGGGCCTCATTGGCTTCGTCGTTGAAGTCCCTGGCTTTGCGCTCATTCATTCTTAAGGCGTTCTTGAGATTATGTTGTGAAAGAGTTGTTGAAATTAGTTTGAAGTGATTAAAGATTTGGTCCTTCAGAACTACCTAGTTACCCGGAGCCAAACAGCTACCAAACGTGCCAGTTTGGCCCCTCCATTGATCGCCGGAGCAGTGTGTCTTGCAACTCGGCAGGAAACAATGGCCCCCCATCATCCGCCGTCGCTGCAGCCATTGCATCAAAGGCATGGCCAAATAGGCACTGCCTATCCAACTCAGCGTTCCATTCTCCAGACGGCAATTTGCCCTTGCCACCCCTCCTGGACTGGATGTTGTGAAGGTAGAGTAGTCTGCTGACGAACATCACTTGTTTCCGTGGAGTCACCGTGAGGATTTGCCGCCATGCATGGCAAGAGACTCTGGGTGCGCTCTCCAATAGCCACCGCGTCTCCAGTAGAGTATCCCGGTGGAAAGCTGCCAGGGCAACAAAGTATACAAACACTGCAAAAGCATGCTACCAATTTGGTTCATATTTGCTCCACCATTATGTGCTTTGTGCTTTCTCGGTTGATCTGACCTTGTCAACTGATAGTTGTTGATCATAAACTAGTAGATTAAAAAAACTGGAACATACTGGAACACTGGCCTGACAACTCGAATCGGAAATTGTGCAGGTGCCGCTCGATCATTTGCCATGCTTCGTCACAAACACCTACCTTAGCCAGGCTGAGCAAAGATCGGAAAGCAACCTCCTGGATCGAGAATCAGAAGGCCCGACAAGTGTGCTGGAGAGTTATTATTCAAGGGGCTTTGAATCCAAACAACTGACCAGCTGTTGATTCATCGATCCTGTATTTGGCATTGTTGGCTGCCACCCCATACTGGTTGTATTCCGTCACAGCATCCAAGAACGCTCTCCGGTAGGAAGTTGGATCATCAATGTCATAATTCGTTTCATCCTGTCAACAGCTGCACCGGGCTCCGGAAGTCAGGAGGAATTTAGAACGTGTGTTCATATGATGTTGGTCAACCAAGCCTCCAGTAGCTCTTTTGCCCGGGATGCAAAAATGAGGGCCTTTTGCAGCAACGTCTTCTTTTGCCTCTCTGTTTGCTGCTCGTGTGTTTGGATACGCCGCCATTCATAGTTGATCTCACACACCTCCTCAAGGATAGTACAGTTGACGGTTTGGACGGTTTGAATCCACCTGACAGGTCAAGTGTGCTCAGGGTTAGTTATCACCCACAGCCCCAAAAACTGCTCCAAAATATTCCCTCAGATTCCCAAAGTGTCCCCCAAAATATCCAAAGGGCGACGGTTTGGTCCAAACCATCACCCCCAGGCACCCCCAAAATATCTATCAGATATCCTTGCCTCACCATGTCTGAGACCTTCTGCGTCACCCTTTTTGAAGATTTTCGATGTTTGGCTAAAGGGCGACGGTTTCGTGTAAACCATCACCCTTTGGATATTTTGCGGGATCCCTTACTACCATGGCCCAAGAGTTCCGAGCTATGCCCAGATATAAATTCTATATCTGTTCAGCCTGCAAGACTATAGTCTAGCCATCTTCAGCTAGTTTGCAAAATATCCCAGGGGCGATGGTTTCGACCAAACCATCACCCTTTGTCGGGCCCCTGAGATTTCACCAAAAGGGCGACCCAGACTGTCTACTTTGCGGTTGGGGAGGTCTCCGGGGTGTGCCTTTAGGGGTTTACGTGTTGTCCGTAGTCCAGCCTCTTGAAATCTGATTGCTGCTCCGTTGAGAGCTTATCCTTGAGCCTCAAGAACGTCCACAAAACGCCAAAGAACAAGATGGATGTTCTGCCAACACCCTTCGTGACCTGCAGGCTTGAGTAGCTCAACTTGGCGTCGACGAGCTCTTTGCTCAGCTTGACTTCGAAGGGCTCTCTCCAGTTCTCATACCCGGAGTGAAACACATCACGGGCCACTCCGACCCATGCCTGGAGAGGGGGTAGCCCCTCACTTGGCCTCTTGTACTTCAGGCAAAGTAGTGGCACGGTGAGAAGCTGGTCATCTTGTTCCTAGTGTGTCAAGGTTGAAGGAATTTCTGGGTTTTGGTCAACTAATAGACTCATAAAGGAAATTGACCTCTTCTCAAAAACGGGTTGGAGTTAGCCAAAACAAGGATCCGGGAGAGAGACACTTTCAGGTTCAGGAATCTTGTGATCACAGAACTCTTGCATCCAAGTCTGGATGGCTGGCATCAAGGCTTCGGTCATGTTAGATAGTATGAACTTCACTGGGTGCTCATCTTTCTCAACATCGAATGACCTTAACCAAGTGGCACCAAAACACTACCATCACAAAACTCAAAAGAATCGTTAGCTTTTAGGAAGCATTCGACTTCAGACGATGTGTTTTGGCATTGGCTTTAGAGGACTGAGTGGCCCGATTGCATCTAGTATCACCTCTGCCCATGGGTGATCAGGCTTGGCACCCTTCAATGCCCGGCTGGCCCCGTCCCGAGGTCCTTTTCGCTTCATGATTGATCACACCGTGCCTGCAGGCTTGAGCCTCCTGTAAGAAATGGGGGCAACTTTAGGAGTGATAGAACGAGGAATCAACTTTCACTTGAAGATCAATTGCATAGAACCTAGAGAAGCAATCCTTTTGACTCTTGTGCTTCCTGTTGCTATGCATTGCTGAAACTCTAATTTCACAATTAATTGTCAAGCAAACCGAAAAAACTGGTCAGCGCTGTGGCAGTGGCTTCAGGGCCAACACACACGCCAGCAATACGCAGCCAACACTGGGAACATTCATTGCATTACCGGCCATTGATGTGGTGGCTGTATGCGAAGCACTGCTCAGAATCAACTTTGGTGACCTGCTCTTTTTGGCCTGCTCGTCGGTGCAGGGCAAAATGTGGCTCGTGAGCAACTCCACTGGGTGCATGAAGCGGCCGAGCTCCTAGCAAAGGGGGAAGTGAACATGGGGAGTGAACATTGGATTGCGAATTCCAAGAATCTTGAGCCATGTCATTCATTTCCAACCACCTAGCCTTGGAAAACAGCTTTCCACTGTTCGTTGTCAATGTGGGGAGTGCCCCGTCGATGGTCTCGCCACGGCCACGGCCGTTTGCAGGATACTGATTAAGGTCAGGGACCTTTCTGGATCTCGCTTCCGCCTCGTAGTCCTTCAAGATCTTCTCCTCTTAAAGTGGTCACACTCATTTCTGGAAAAACTGGTGTGTTTCTGAAATACCTTGGAAGGGAGTCAGATTTGGTTTGAAGAACATTTGTTTCGAGTGTCCTGGGACGGGGTCAGCACGGACTTTGGAAGCTGCATGTACAGGTAGTCCATGGCACTCAAAGTTACCCTTGCACGGAGGCATTCAACGAAAGACATCAAGCTCCCGAAGGGTGCATTCCACTGAAGTTTGTCCTTTCTCCAGCACACGTAGAAAACCCTCGCTCGGGCTGTGCCGAGCCCTAGCAGGCGGGGGTCAAGCTTCACATGAGTGATGCTCCAAAGGTTTGCCGGTTTCAAAGACGTGCGGACCACTCGTTCCTCATACTCTGGTACGTTTTCAATCACCAATATCCAGTTGTCACTCGCACTCTGATTCTTGTAGTGTGCTTCATGCACAGCTGCCGACGGCCCCAACTCCTTTCGACGAAAGCCCATCATAGAGTAGTCAATGCAGATGGGCCCTTAGCGAGTGATTAGGTATCATTCTGAAAAAAGTACACCGGGCCGGGCCAACTTGAAGCAGTATTGTCAAAAGAAGCTGTGAAATTGCAACACAGTTTGATACCTTTGAACTTCCCAGTGAGTGCTTGAGAGAGGTTGTGTCTTGCCTGAAACCTGAATCTGAGGTCACCACCAGAAACGTTCACACCGATGCCTGAGGCCGAAGGGCGTGAGGAAAACCCAAGGCAATGAGGTCTAAGGAAGGGGCGGTCGGAATCTCGATAAGGCCGTGTTGGACAACATTCCCCGTGAGCTACGCAATAGCTTTCCCTGCCACCAATCTTTGTCACATCTGTAAAGATGCACGGGTCGTGCGACGCGTACGTAGCTTTCAACACGTCTTGGCATGACTTGTCAATCTCGCAGCATGATTTGACTGATAGATGCTTGATAGCAGTTGGCATAGTAGCATTCTTCTTCAAAAACCTCTTGGCGGCAGCAGCTAGGCTGATGGCTGCCTGAGCGAACACATTATGAAAACATACAGTCACAAACACATCGCAGTCCCAGTTAAACTGTCTACTATTGAATGTCCAAATTTTAGCTTGAGGTCATGGCTGTTTCTGCGCATCCAATGCCGCTAAAGCATGTGCTCAGATCCCATCTCCAAGTCAGTAGCTGCTGACACACCCATTTGGCTCCAAAAAGTAAGGCCAGTCTATCAATGAACTTTTCAGCCCACAAGAAGCACGACGATAGTGAGGGAAAGTGACAGGGCGCGCCCTCCGGCGCAGCTGGTATTGACGTCTTCGGGTAGCGACGCCTAAGTCTCGGGACCAAAAGAAGAACACTGACTGGTTAAATCAAATAAAGGTGCCTCTTGGTCCCTAGCTCTTTCTGTTTCTTCACCGTTTTGATCACAGGCTTTCCCTTCTGCCTCCCCAAGAAGTCCACAGAGAATGGGAGAGGGTCAGAACAAATGGCCTGGCCTATCAGTTCGAGCAGTCTTCTGTACTGGTTTGCTGCTTGCAGGATTGGAGTCACTGTTTATGGCCAAGGCCACAGCCGCACGGAGCCCAATGACTTTCTTGGGCATTTTCAGCTCTGACCTAAACACTCGACTCAGAGCCTTGAAAGCACGAGGTCAGGCAGAATCAGGCTGAACACACATCACACATTGACATGTTTCTGTCCTGTAAACTTGCATATCGAAGGAGGACTCGGACGGTTACACCACCATTTTCCAGCGTAAACAAGTGCTCTGAATTGCGACCGTTCCAAGAACAAACTCAGAGACTGTCTAATTAAGTTCTAAAGCTGTTCCACCTGTCGTGAATTCATTGTGTTTCCTCCCCAAGGTGAGGTGCAACACGCCGCTGCCGCTTTTGGTAGGCCTGCCGGTGCCAACTCAATGTGGAATGTGGACTGACAACAAGAACGGAGGGTGCCTCCTCACAGTACACTTCATCCCAAAGGCGCTTGGCTGCCTAACACAACCGTAAGACAGGGTGTCCCTACACACTGAACTTTCGATGCCCTTATTCAGCAGTGAAAGACCATACTGTTAACGGATTTCTTTCGGGAATGGAGGCTGCCCGCCTTTCGCATTTGGATTAGCTCCCAGGTGACCTGCGAGCTGCGATGAAGTCATGGTTCCACAGTCACACCGTCACACCATCGGAACATTATAACAATAATCAGTTTTTTAGCATTAAACCATGGACCATGGCCAATCAACTGAGGCCTGTGAATCTGCATCATCATCTGCATCGTACTCCTCGGTCACCTCCACATGGTCCTGAATAAAGACTCACTCAATATCTTGGCCGACATGTTTCAAGATGTTTCAAGGGTTTGCCACTGCCCTTTGTTTGAAGTAGATTCGAGCCATCGACGTGTCCTGAGATGGCTGATCATCAGGAACAATGAAGGTGGTCTCCTGCTCGGTGGAGGTCTCCTGGCAGGCCAGGGGAATGGGAGGCCACTTGTTGAGTGTCACTCCTCCAACCTGAACCATCTCCAGGATTGCAGCCTGCCTCAGCAAGATTTGGGGCCCTAGTTTGTAGTGATCTGTGTTTGTTGGGGAAACAGTGTGTCCAGGACTGGCCTGGGTATTGTCAAAAGCGGGCAGTCTTCTAAAAGCCAAAACGGCTTCAACCAGAATGTTTGATGGTATGTCATAGTGCTGCCTGCTGCTTCCATCGAAACATGACAGTTTAGATTCACCCACCAACCTTTTTCACATCTTTTCCCCAGGAATGTGTTTCTGAGTGTTCCCTAGCTAGCCTAGCGATTCAGCTTGCCTACAAACTTCATCACCGGACAAAGCCGCGCAAGACTTGATGGCGCCATGACATCAATGTCCACAGAAATGGACCCCCCCTGAAACCATGGAAGATCAGCCACGGGTTGTGGCGTCATATCTGTACACAGGCTCACCAAAAACTTGACTGATCGTTCAGTGGATCGTGTCGTAACCCTTTGGGCAAGTAGAATCGATGCCAATTTCAAATATGCTTCTTTTTTGCTCGGCAAGACACTCACCAAAGGCCGTGGCTCTGACGGAATCGGACCCATCATTTGGAGGTACCGGTGTGGAAAAGCCAGTAGGGGTTCCTGCAAACACACATTCAATTCAAACTTACTTGCAGACACCTGTCCTTCCATATGTTGGTGGTTCTATGGCTATTGTTGATCAAGTTCAACAGAAACATGTCCTGGCCCAAGTGATCCTCGGCTGCCCGTCGTTTCACCATCATGACCACATCTTCACAATGATCTGGTAGAGCTGCCCCCCGACCAGAAGAAACCACTGTGATATTTCTGGGCAAGCCTTCAGGGGACAAACAGCTTCCTACTGTAAATCCCCCACCATGATGATGGTTTAGTCCACCTGACCCCTTTGACCCTTGAAAGAGCCTTTCCGCTGAATCATGATGAAGGCGTGCCATCCGGTCTCATCATCCTTGAGTCCGCCACTGAATGTCACGGGCACCGAGCTCAACCTGGGATGGAGCGTTGGGTTCAAGAAGCTGGCATTTCCACAATGTTCACAGACTAATGGATGAGTGAGTGTGACACTGATATCATTGATTTTTGATGATTTTTGAACTTTGTTCAGACGAAAGGCCACTGCTTGAAGTCTCGAACCCCTGAAACATATTCTGCCCTGATGACAGCTTTTTCTCCGATCCAGCTTCTGAGCCCAATGCGATGTAATAGGGCTTCAACCTTCCTTGGCTATGAGTCAACCGTCACAATTTCCCCAAATCCCGCATGACATTGTCCGACAGGTTGGCTTGCACACAATTATGCCTAATTCCACCCATGTTCAGGGTCACATCAGCAGCATCAGCCAATACATCACAGTATCTCATGGCCGTTGCGAGCAGCCCAAAGATTTGATCTTAGTCACTGGAGAAGTAGTTCAAAACAAACATTCAACGCATCATGCGTGTTCCAGATCCACATCAGACTAAGTGATGAACCTAGGGGGCCGTGAGTGTGCCCCACGGAGCTGAAGAGTAAGGCGGTCAGTGAAAAGCGATTGGAGCATACCAACCATGAGAGAAACTTGAGCACGACATTGTTTTTGGTCTCTCGGACGGTATTGTCCGCCTTACTGTTTCATGCAGAAGAGCCACGCACTGGAGCCGTGCAATGAGGGAAAAAAAGTTCTTTTGATGGCAGATCCACCCGGAGGTTCGTTGAGGTTAGTCCAACAAGACACCTTTTGTGGGTTAGTCCAACAAGACACCTTTTGTGCGCACCAAGCAACCCACACGATCAACTGTGTAGGTGGTTTGATGCCCCTTTTCAAGCATTCTTCTATGGCACGCTGTATTGAGCGACAGGCGCATTCCAAGACACTGCTTGAATCAGCGCTGCTTCGTGGGTCTAGGACCCACATGTCTAGGGATACGTTCTGTATCCATACACCGTGCAGCTTGAAGCGGGGTTTGGTGAGCATCATTGCCCCCTTGCTTAAACCACGGGCTCTGGGCACGCTCCATTTAGCCTGATCCATTCCATCCTAAGAGTAACCCTGTGCAAATAGGTATGTCATGAAATTGAACGTTGAATACAAAACATCAGCTGTGTTTTGCAACCAAAGCTCCCAGAAAATCACCATTGGAGCACTGCCATCACTGCAATCCAACGGTGACATCACCTGCATGTGGCAAACTCATCCACAACCCAATGCACTGCATTCCAACGGTGACTCATCCACAAACCAATGATGTTAGCGTACTTGAAACTGGCCTGGAGGCTTTCTTCCAGTGCCCTGTCACGACCTACCAGGTCTATATGCATTTTGAACTGCTTCCCCACGTCATACCTGGACTGCATGTCCTTGGCAGTTGAATGTAGTTCTCCGTGCTACGCCAAGCACTATGTACATCCAAACCCAAGTGTGACCTAACAATTGTCAAAATTGAATTTGCATTGAAGACCAGCCCAGTCACCTTGGCCGACCGGAACATGTCCTTGAAGTTGCTGCAGCTTTCGCAGCATCCATGGGTTGACGGTGGTAAAAATTTGAGCACGTGCGCCCAGCCGCACTCCTGGTAGGTCCTCCAGAATGTCTGGTACCTGGATGGAAGCTTAACTTCAAATCATTGACCCATTCATGTCACAGTTTGTCACAAACTCACAAAACTCAGTGCAACCACAGAACGATATCTGGTTCGTTTCGCCCATTTGGTACCATAGCATTTTTATGTTACCAGGGCTCAGCCATCTCACTGGAAGGAGTTTGATACGGTCTGGACTTGAGAAGTTGGTCTCAATTGTCCTTACAAAGGGCACAGATTTGGGAAGAAAACATGAGTTCAGGTTTCACCAAACCTTGACCATAAGTAAATCAACATCAGTGACACGTCTAGCCACTCTGTGTAGAGAGATTGGTGACCTAAAAGATGGAGTCGTAATTCCTGGTCTGACTCCAATGTCTCCTCTGCTATCTTGACTTCATCGTTGATGGAGCCAGTGTCTGAACCACCCTCCCCATCACCTGATCTAGGCCAACATGCTCCTGCCAGTTTTGAAAATCAATGGAGTGCAAAAAGATGCAAAAAGTATGTCAGACCAAGGTGTTGTCCTCTTCATTATTCAAACACCACAACTTAACAATAAGCTGCTGGAAAGTCACCCTCACTTGCAGCCCGTCTTTCTTCTAGAATCACACTCAAAGGTCTCCCATGTTTCTTTCGATCTCGGCCCGGGCGACCAAACCTGCAGCAAGAATCGTTGGTCATGGGGTATCAGAACAATATTGCAAAATGACCTGAAGTTGAAACAATTTGGGCTAGCAACTTGTTTGGCAGCATCCCAGCTGCTTTGACATATTTAAGGGCTGCCGCCCCTGCCGCCGACCCCGGGATATACACCAACAACAGCAATCACAGCAGCAGTAGTAAGAAGAAGACCCAGAAGCATCACAAGATCAGAAAAACCACTAGCAACAGGCAGCAAGAAGCATAGTAGGAATGCCTCTGTTCTGGCTGTGCTAATAGACTGGCGGCTGTTTGCGGGGGCTTTGTTGGACAGCCCAGGTGCTGAGCCAGCAAGGCTTGTGCTGCGGCAGCCCTGGTGCTGACCGTAGCACTTCCTGTGGACGGCCGCAGGTCTATCTGCGTGGCTGGAGAATGGCAAGCAGAAGAAGAAGAAGAAGAAGAGGCAGAAGAAGAAGAAGAAGAAGAAGAAAAAGAAGAAAACGAAGTAGCAATGCCTCTGTTCTGGCTGTGCTAATAGACTGGCAGCTGTTTGCGGGGGCTTTGTTGGACAGCCCAGGAGCTAATTCTGGTCCAAAACGAGCCTCCCATGGTCGCACTTTGGCTGCCTAACGCCGCCTCTGAATCCCTAGAAAAAAAGAAGTTTGTGTCC
>CAXAMN010027361.1:1096430-1128600 GCA_963970005.1 Durusdinium trenchii
GCAAGCCCAAGGCCAGCCCAAAGAAGAAGGGCAAGACAGAGAGACCCAAAGCCAATAAGAGTCCCAAGCGCAAGAGTCCCAAGGGCAAGAGTGCCAAAGACAAGACTACCAGCCCTCCCAAGAGTGCCAAGGGCAAGAGTTCCAAAAGCAAGAGTCCCAAGTGCGGCAAGAGTCCCAAGTGCGGCAAGAGTCCCAAGGGCAAGAGTCCCAAGGGCAAGAGTTCAAGTTCCAAAGAAAACAGTTCCAAGCCACAAAGCACTGCAGTGAAGTCAAAGGCTTCAAAGCCTTACAAGATGGGATACAATAACATCTACAGCCGAGTTTATCGGCAACGTCTTCGAGCCGGCGATTCTATCGAGCAGGCTTGCTTGAATTTGTGAAACTGTTGCACACTGTCACACTGTGTTCTGACCATCTCCCCCCCATCTCCCCACTGGCCTGCCCAGGCACGTTTGCAGGCTCAGCTTGATGCGCGTGCTGGTGGTGCTGGGGCCCCCGCAAATGCCGGGGGCAGCTGAAAGATCTCTGGGGGGCCAAGCGAAAAATGGTTGCGGCGGACCCCACAGGTTTCCACACAAAGGTTTCCCTCTCTTCTAAAAAACACAAAAACACACAACAAACCACAACAAGCCATTATATCAAGTTCTGGTTGCAAATGCTTCAAGTTCTGATTGTCATGATGGTCTTTTCCATGCAGTCCTATGTTATAACCAGTCCTATGTTACATAGTCCCCTGCCGTTCTATATGACCCCATACGTTTTTTTTGCATGGTATATCAGGAACGACCGACGGAAGCAATCGTGGCAATCGGAGACCAGTGAGGCGGTTTGGGGACAGGGGACAGGGGAAGAGGGAGAGTGATGTGTCCGGTAAACAGGCCGCTCCTATCTAAACAACTTCAGACATAGCCCTCCCAACATAGAAGATGTGTACATAAGTCATATTTAGTGATTAAAATCGATGGTTCATAATCTATTCTGAACATAACGCCACAAATCCAGTCAAAATCGGTTTGTCGCTAAATGTTTTTGCCAGCAGCGGACTCGAATTGTTCTTCAATGAAACCTATGCACTTTGCCAAGCCAAATCTTGACAGCCTTGCGGCTTAAGCTGTTCTTCTGTGAAACCTCGACCTCCACGCTAGCGGCTAGCGTTTTCTATGCTTTCCGGTGGAGCTGACTCGGGTTCCTCATTTCTCAGCATGTCTCCAACTGTCAGTCCACCAGCAATCACTCAGTCAAGAGCATGTCATGAACATGAAGTTTTACAAGGCCTTTTTAGGGATTTGGATGGAAAAACAGTCATTTTTATTTGGATTTGGATGGGAGTTGGTTGGGCGTTTCACGGACTTGTATTGTATTATAGTATACTTCAGGATTTCTTGTGTTCATTGTTCGACAACCAATCCAGATGGATTGCAGGTCTTTCTTTGAAGGGTCGAAGGGAAGGCTATAAGGCAAGGAGATTCACCCCTGAGTCATAGGTAGCTAGGTGCACATGAGGGAGGTTTTCCCACCCGGAAAAGTGTAGAACTTGCAAAAGGTTTGCCAGAAACCAACAAGTGTTCAAATTGGTTCACCGTTACTTGCCTGGGAAAACGGCTGGGGAGTCAGTTTTTAGGAGTCACCAGGAAACCGGCCATGGTGAACGAGCCGCCACACCGGACATGGGCAGCGTGGCGGACGGTGTTTTTTTTGGGGGGGCAGCCGGGCCAGCAGTCCATTTCGCCTGAACATCTGTGCGACCAGAAGGGCCCGAACAGAATCGACTACACGTGGTGAAGCTACCAGGGTGTGGGGCTTCAGGTTTTGAAACAAAACACCACCAAATGGAGGGGTTTGGGGTGGAACCAATCCCTATATAGTCTTGAAACACCTGGAGGATCCTGGAGGCTCCGCCGTCGGGCTTTTGCGTCGAGACTCTGCAGGCCCCCGTGGCCGCGTCGGCCAGCTGGGCCCGCCCAGACTGCGGGAGACCGCGGCGGTTTGGGGCTGTGACCTGTGTGTTGTTGGAGCGAATGATGCTGAGGTATACCAGAAGAAGAGAGAGGGAAACCTGAAGCTTCAGCTTGCCCCTCGAAACATGAGTTCGAATTCAAAGGAACCCTGCACAAATGGCTGTTATATGCTGTTATCATTGTGATAGGGCCATGTCCCAGTTTCAAAGGTACTTGACTTGGGAGGTTCCGGACTGACAGCAAGCGGATGGCCTTTTACATAGCTGTTAAACATTGTCTTTAGACCCGAAACCTGCCAGGTGACCACCTGCGACTTTGAAGTCTGCATTTCAGCCTAGACCGTTCTTTCTTCAGATGCTGGTATAGATCCTGCTGTTTGATTTACCCGGAGATGAACAAATGTGAGAGGGCACAGGAAACCTATTACCTGAACCTTTAGTCGTTTTGCAAGATCCGTGCGTTTGGGTCAGAAGTCAGAAGTGCTACCGATGATCAGAAGTGGTCTACACCCGGAAGGCTGCCAGACGAGTGCCAAAAAGATGTTTTACTTTTTTTGAATAGTCACCTTATTTCGAAATGTGGGTGGTTGAAAAGGGATGGAATGACGTATAAAAGCTTTTGCCTATAGCTTGACCTCCGAAACCATCCGATCTGTTCTCGGCCAATATGCCAGTCCCATGTGCAGTGGTCGTGCTTGGCTTGTTGGGACGGTGCCCATCCAGGTCGAAGCACGACGATGAGCCAGTCCATCAATTCAGCGACCTACGGCAAGACCGGGCCCCGTCAATCGACGACCCGACGTGTCGGTCTGTCGCGAGCAACGTCTTCCACTGCCTATAGGCACAACATGTTTGGCACTGGAAGATATACCGTTGGAGACCCCCAACCGACTCAAGTGTTTGGGATAAGGAATTCCAGGTAAGGGAGGAGTAAGGGGGTGTTGGCTAGAATGTCAAGACTGCCACGGGTGCAGGTGCGACGGTGTTTTCATAGCGTACTGTAGTCCGGCTTACTGCACTGCAGTAGCTGTAGCCTGCTGCAGTGCATCTGACGAGGTAGCAGCTGGTTTTGGGGCGGCATTGGGTGGTTCTGAGGCAGTGCACTTGAGTCCTAAGGGTCACCAGTTCTGTTTCATATGGGTTTGTAAGGGGTCCTTATATGGACACCTCAAGGGGAGTTCCTTATTAGACACACCCCTTAAAGGGGGCCCTGGTATGTAAAAAGCACTTTAAACTTCGATTCAGGGCTTGCAACCCCCATGCCACAGCTCGAGTATTCCGAGTCGTTCGTGAAAGACGACTGTAGAGGGTGACAGTCTGCGAGACTCGTTGTTGTTGTTTTTTTCCGTTTTTTCCGTGCGCGCGAGATTGGGATGGACGGATGGACACAGGAGCAAGGCAGGGAGAAAGAGAAAGAACACGGGTTCTGGGCCGGGCCGCTTCTACTGTACCTGACGGGCCAAGGCCAAGGCTGCCATCAAGGAAAGGGGGTGTTGATTTGTGCTCATGACCTGGGCAAGTTTGATTCCATCACGTCTAAACCAGCCAAAACTTCATAGTTGCACCAACCTTGTGCACATGATGCACATCATGTTTCAACTTTTGTTTGTTTCAATGTTCAACATCTTTTCAAGCAGGTTTTCTGGAGCGTGTTGTTGGCTGCGACGTGAGGATGATGATGAGATATTATTGGATGCACTTCGAGTTCAAGATCTTCTCCGAGGCTCACCATCGCCTTGATCGACGCGACGCGCCGATCGTCGACCGTCTACCTAACGAGCTATCTCAGCCTGGCTTCGGACGCGGATCAGGTGTGTTTTTTCAGTGTGTTCCCTATATAGGTGAAGCCCCTTCTGGCCAATGGTTTTTCTCCGGTTCCTGGACAAATCCGGAGACTGGAATACACCCGAAATGCGAACGAGAGCCACATGGAAGCGTCCATGGACCTGACAGGGAGACTTGTTTTGGGCAATCCATAGTCTTCCATGCAGGGCGTAGATCCCTGAAATCAACCACCCCCTGGCCAGATCGGAGTGGTGTGTGAGTGGCTTACCATGAAGGTTGTGTCCAAACATGTCCAAACAGCTGCTGCCAGGAAACGGTTTTAAACTGAAAGGCCCAATCATGCCAAATCTAGCGCCAAATCACACAGGAGATGTCGTTATTTCAAGCGAGGAGCAGCTGAGCCTCTAGAGGAGATTCCACTTGTGGCGTGAGTACAAGAGAGCAGGACATGTGAGGATCGACACATGTTATCAGCTTTTCCATGCCCTGAGAGTCTAGACTCATTTTACCCCGACCTGGTCTGGTGGATTATGACCAGGTGGAGTAAGATGAGTAAGATGAGTCATTGGAAGTTCTGGAAGGTTGATTGGGGAGTTCAATCTTGTCAGCTTTGATTGGATGTAGCCAATGAGTCTTGGATGAGTTTTCGATGAGTAAGATGAGTCATTGGAGTCATCTACATCTTGTCAGCTTGGATTGAACCCCCTTCAACGGACGGACCCGCCCACCCAACGGGCCCACGCTGCACGTGGGAAGTGGTCGTCCCGAATCGGTTCGGTACCATTGGACCCTGGCACCGGCGAACTGTGTCGAGTACTTACCCAGACACGACCCATGGGACTGCCATATATGCCGATCAGTTGGGGTGGTTTGAGGGGTCAATGGGGCGGCAGTCCTATGGCAGTCCCATGGGTCGTGTCTGGGAAATGACATCAGCCCGAGGTTCGGTACGACTGGATCCCCAGACGCGACCCGTCGACGGGACTGCCATATATGCCGATCAGTTCGGCCAGGGGTGTGTGTCTGGGGCGGCAGTCCTATTCCATTGGTCTTCATATTGACCGGACTGTTGCCCATACAGTCTCCATAAGATCAATGCTATATTCCAGTCCCATGTGTCGTGTATGGGTAACCGCATTGGTCTTCGTGAAAATGGTCAGTCGACTCGGGCACGCCATCGTTTGTTCAGTGGTGCCATCTACGTAACCCCCAAACCAACCCAATATACCAGCCCCGTAGATGTGATTCGGGATGTCCATTCACCACCCCGTTTTACGGGGGCCTGGTGTAGTGAAATGCCGACACGACTCTGTGGGAATGCCATCTTTGCGAAAAGGCCGGTGGTTTCGGAGGTTGGCATGGCACATACATGGAGTCATGGAGTATCTGGGATATGACATATACAATAAGGACGACGATTCATCATGCAGGTGGATCGTGGATGGCCTCGATTTCGGAAGACACTTTCTCCCAAAGATCGAACACCAGCAGTCACAAAGGGGCGCTATCCATGGAGGTTAGGGGTGCCCTGTCACATCCACTCAATGAATGGGACTCAAAACCACCCCGTCTTGTGATTCCTGGCAGGTGATCTTTTCCACATATAACCGTATAACCATGATCCTTCCAGGGATTGCAGTGCATGGAACACCGTTTCTGCCTTCAGTGCTCCGTCGCCAAGCTGGTATGGGTGTGCCCCGGGTCTTTTTGATCCCTTCCGGTCCATGGTCTAGAAGTCCCTAGTACAGTTGACTGACAGGCCAGTGGTGCCAGGCCAAACTTTTCCTTCAATATGCATACAGAAGCTACTGCTACCGGATACATCCAATCCCGGCTTGGCCATGCTGCCCTGGCAGTCCAAAGACTTGCCAGTCACCACTCACCACCCCAACACAAATTGAACTCGGAGGAGTGATTCTTTCCGCTGTGGCCATGAGGAGAGCTTCGCCCGTTGTGATCTAGTGATTCCGAGGAAGCGCTCACTGACACCAAACATCACCGGGGACTCGTTCGGAACATCAAGATCAATGAAGTATTGGTGCGGTACACTCTTACTAACTGGAAGTGGATGACATAAGCCCCCTTCCAGGGCAGGGGTGAAAAGAGGGAGACCCTGTGGCCCCTGGATCGGTCGGACGTGTCTTTCTTCGGCGTCGGAGGTCGGAAAAACTGGGAGGTCAACGACTGGGTGAGAGTACGGAATGGGTCTCAGACACCACTGGAAGGGTTTGAATTTCTGGGGTCAAGGGGCCCAGGGGCATAGGGCTCGCAGGGCTCCGACCCTGGGGGTGGGTGGTCTTGGGGGTTCAGTCCCCACCGAACCGGAGATGGGCCAGGAGCCCAAACGGGATATCCCATCCCTTGGGATCCACATACCCTCTGAGAAGGTGTGTTCGACACGTTTATTTGGGTCGGGTCCAGCCGTAGCAAACTTGAGGTTCGCGATGCAAAACCGATCGGCTATAGGCGATCCCTGTTTCGACCCCGAGGTCGGAACCAGGTGGGAACGACTTCCAAATCGCAGTCTGGACTTGCTCCGGGTCCATCCCAACCTCCTGAGTCCTCGGACTGCATCATCACAATGCGCAGGTCCGGTCCTTCATCCGGCGTGTCTCTGTCATCGTTGGGGACACTCGGTGGGTGGGTGGGTGGGTGGGTGACCCAGAGTCCAGCACCACCCAGTTGGGGTGGTTTATAGACTCCCCCTCAAAAGCTATTTTCCATCTAATAACCACCCCAACTGGGTGGTGCTGGCCTATAGTGAATTGGCCTGGTGAATTGATCCCTGGCCTTTCAATGTATGATCATCTTCAATTCTTCCCTGCCTGCCAGGGCCTAGGCGGGCCTAATTAGGGCCTTGGACACCAGTCCCCAACTCCCCTTCGGACGGGGACGGTTTTGCACTCCATGGGACTGGCATCTATGCCGGTTTCAGAAAGACGCCTGCAATCCACCACCCCAACTGATTGGCAAAGAAGACTAAGAGCAGTTCGAACTCTTTGCCCGCGTCTTGACTCCAGTCGTACCGAACCTCAGTGTTCGGTATGACGTGTTCGCCCGGTCTCTGGGCTCGATGAACGGTCCCAGTCCGAAGGTTCCACGGACCGTTCTCTCATCCGAGAGAAGCGAAGAATCCATGGGACTGGAAGATGGGATGATAAATTTCCACCCAGTCCACGGGATATCCGGGATATCCCAGTCCATCGATGTTCAAGAAAACAGTGCCAAGATGTCCCATGATGATATCCCGGCGGGTGAGCACTCGAGATGTTTTGAGATTTGTTGAGATATTGGTCCAGGGCCAATCATTGTATAATATACACCAGCAGTCACAGAGCGAGTTGGGTGCGATCCATGGAGGAAATCCGGGTGCCCCGAACGTCACGTCACATCCACGAGCAGCCCTGGATGGGACGAACCAACCCACCCGATCGAATGTGACTCCAGTCCTATGGGATGGTCTGGACCCGTCGTAGCATATGGTACCGCACTTGACCCGCCCTATGACCATGACCCTTTTGGTAAATGGTACTTCAAGTACGACTCTACGTATGACTGTTCTTCTCATTTTCCAGGTCGTGCTTCACAGGTCGACTGATGTTCCAAGCGCGACCTGATCATCACCCCTTCTCGACCTCGTCCCGACTCTCAAGACCGAACTCGCGCGCGCCCCCTGCCGAACGAGTTGGAATCCGAAGAGACCGGGACTTTTCCCAGACACGAAAAGAGACGTGGAACTGCTGCTTTTTTTGCCAATCAGTTGGCTGGTTTCAGTTGAAAAGGGAACTATTGAGGTAGACATCTTCCAGTCCCATTCTGTATTCCCAGTTGGGGTGGTTGTGGGGCACCCCTTTCGTTGTGACGGCCCCAGTGGGTGTTTTCCATGTCGTTTCCTCCACCGGAGCACCGGAGGACACATGCTTCCTCCTCCTCGCTCCGGTCGGTCACGAGCGGACGATGTTTTGCGGGCGAAGAAGTGAGCAAGACGGACCTAACCGTGACCGAAACGGAAATGGTTCGAAGATGGTCCGAAACGGACCTAATTTGTTTAAATACTCGTGGATCAATTTGTTTTATTCGGATGTCAAAGGGGTCAGACTAGACCTGCCCATGTGTTTTTGGTGTTTTCTTCAGCCGCTGCCGGTCGACCTCCGTTGTCGCGACCTTACTTCGGTCGACCGGAGCCGGCCGCGCGGATGCGGTGGGCCGTCTTCGTTGGCGCCAGGCCTTCCTGTTGTTTCCGGTCTATCTCCGTTCTTTGGTGATCCCCTGGCAGGGGATCTCGGTCAGAAGTTCTGGAAAAAGGGACCGTCCAGCACTATCCCTGGGAGTCAAAGACCATTAAAAGAATGGTTGACCTGGTTTTTGTATTGTAAAATCCTTAGTTGATTGGGTAAAGCCTATTAAATTAATGGTTGTTGGAAGCCTAGGGCTATAGGACTTTGGTCCATCACCGAAGGGCCCGGTTTCGGGGTGGTTCATGGACACACCGAAGGAGCCGGACATCACCGGACTATTTGGAGTCACCCCTTAGTCGGGGGGCCTGGTAGAGGATTTCTTGGGCCATGCAGGATCCGAATGTGAACAGAACTCGTCCATTTGTACATGTTCGAGTATAGGGATCCAGGATTATATAGAACCTTTCGTGGTGTCGCAGTTTTGAGAGACCAAGTTTTTAAAGCAAGGTGAAAACAAGTATAATCAGCGTAATTACTTAAAAGCGACTGTTATTCATCCAAGGGTTTGAATCAGTCCCTTGTGCCTATACCGATCGTTGACTGCCACACTCCAATTTTTTGGAAGATGGACATATCCAGTTTGGGTCTTGGAAATCGGGAATTCCCTAGGGCTCCAGTCATACCTTCTCAGAAGCTACCACTGGAGCCCTAGGGATTCAGGTTTGCTTCACTTCAATCTTTAGCTGCCCCGCATGTTGTGCCAATCATGCGAAGGTCTAGCAGTGGAATGAGAAGGTGATGGAGATTTTCTGTCACAGTGTGAATAGCGGTCCTTCTCTTTAGGGTATAGATCCTTCGCATCACTCGAGGGGCTGAAAAACACCTCTTTGAAGGAATTATGTTTTTGATTACCGTAGTATTTACCCTAGGGCTCCAACTAGCACCTGACAAGGTGTCTCACCACCTTCTGAGGATATGGTTGGAGCCCTAGGGATATTACATCAATCTCTGGTGCCGTTTAGGGTTCAAGACGTTTCCCCAATGTGGCAGTGGATCCAAACCTGGAGCGATAACGGTCGTCCACCATGCAGCGGTGTCTCCCGTTGTGACCCCGACACCGGTGCCAGACCCACGCCAGATGATGTTTGGGACGAATAGTTACATGTAGCCGTAGCCCATGTGATGGCCTGGTAATATAATTGTTCCAGTCCCAGACATCGTCTGGTTTGGGAAAGCTATGGACGCTTGTTCATCTTGGACCGGGAACGACCTACCTGGGAGGCCGTTCGCTCGCGGCAAATGGTGGACTGGTCGGACTTGAGGTGGGTCACGACCCACACTCCCCAAATGGTATGACTTCCCTAGCCTTCCAAAGAAAGGTTCACTTGTTGTTGTTGTTGTTGTTGTTGTTGTTGTGTAAATGCCTTAGTAAAACAATAGTTGTCCGGTAAAGACCATTAAATCAATGGTTGTTGGAAGCCTAGGTTCCCTTTGGGGGGGGACTGAAACATCCCTTTCTGCTGTGAGGCGATGCGTCCTGCTGGGAAGCAGTCGGGGATCTCACACCGCCATGTCATAGCGTTAAAGGTGTGTCATGGTGTGTCCTAGCACACCCGTAACATGGGGTAACATATTATCACTTGTCTATGTTTGAGGAAAATTGTCATCATCCATTGTTACATACTTAAGCTCGCATGTTTTTCCTGATTTGCCCTATAGAAAATAATGCGTGGAGGCCTGATGTGTTTGGGATCTGAATCTTAAAGGGGTGACCAATGACTGCCTTCCATAGACACCGCTTCGATGGAATTTTTGTAGTGAACAACTCCGATCAATCAATGAGTCGGAGTGTTTACTTTTTGTACCTGGGATTGATCCAGTTGCAATTATTTCTTTTCGCTGTGCCCTCCTGTTTGGATGTTTATTAAGAGCCGCCATGGATGTTGGCTGAGTTCATTTTGCCTGGGTATTTGAAAAGCACAGCCCCTCCAATGAAGGGCCCTCAAAAACTGTGAGCCGAAGTCGCTGTTGATTATAGCTTTGGTTACTGTACACTGTACTAGTACACTTCTTGAAACAATCATGGCGGAATTGGACAACCACCTGTTTGTGGAGCAAAAATGGTCATCCAAGGGACCATTTTCCACTTCCATGATTATTCTATAGGATTCTGGCGAGCGTTAGCGAGTGTATAAGGACGTTCAACAAACAAACAATTAACTCAACTCAATTTATCGCTAGGGATCCAAGTACCTTCTCAGAAGGTGTTTGGGGTGGCTGTGGAGGGTCCAAGTGTCTTCTGAGAAGGTACTTGGATCCCTAGGGTATGTATACCTGGACCTTCCAACTACCCAAAAAGTCTGGTCCTTGTGGTTTTATGGTCGTTTCGTCTGACAGTCTGATATGCGTTATTTTGGATTTTTGTGGTCGTTTGCTGGTGCGTTTTGCGCTAATTTACGGTCGTTTTGCAATTTGTGCTGATTTGCGGCCATTTGGGTGGAAAACCGGGTCAATAATGACCAAAGCTATCAGAATTGTTCATCTAAGATAGGTCGGCCCACTTCCAAAACCAGTTAACATCACAATTTGTATTCCATTCACTTGATATGTTGATGAACATATTCCATGGAGACTTGTTCCCTCCGTTCGGCCGCAAAGAGTAATCCTCTCTTTACGCGTGTCTCTTCGGACGGACCACGTTGCTCCGCCCAGACCTGGTTTCAGTGAATGTGGAGTACCTGGCCGCGCGGCCCAGGGCATCGGGGCATCGGTGACTGCGTCAAAAGATATGACAAAAATCACAGGAGAGTGATGCATGACATTGATTGCTGCTATCACATGTTGAAATGGTGTTTTTTTGAACCTGTTTGATTGAGGTGGCCATTGTTGTGTTGCAGATGCGGTTCTGCATTTGTCGTTTTGCTACATGCTGTCACATCTGACATTCGGGGGTGATTTTTGGAGCTGGAGGCCGGAGATCTAGTGATTGGAGTGATCGGCCCGTGAGTGACTCATGGAGGAACTGAAAGACCATCTCACAGTTCTTCCGTGACAGAACTGAATGATGCTCCAGAGAACGTTCCCACGGCTGCCTACAAAATTAGCCTCCAAAGACACATGGAACAGCCTCCAAGCTCATTTGCCAAGATGAGCGGATCATCTAATATCATATTGTAGCTACTAGTCCTTAGTAACAAAGGGCAATTTCTATAGTTACGAGTAGCTTCTAAGCTCCTAGATCGTAATGACAGGAGCTACGTTCGTAGCGTCCTTGCTAGTAGTAATGCCCTTGGTTCCTGGGAGCAGATCCCAGACATCCGCCGTCCTCGGTGTCCTGGATTCTCCGCACATCGACGCCCGTCCGTTTCGCCGTCCTCGGGTCGCGACACGAAGTATCCAGTCCCAGACTCGACCAATCCCTGACGATCCATGACCACACATAGGTCACAAATAGAAATGATCCCAGGATATGCATACGTTTCTATTGATCGTGTTATTTGAAGACGTTGTCGAATCACAGATTGGGGTACCTGAAATGTATATACAATTCCAGTATCATTGTTGGAGGATAAGACCATGAAATCCCAAGAACCAAGCATACCAGGGCGTGACGAACCGTGACAGACCGTGATTGGTCTATTTTGTCCCTTTAAAAATGAGGTCATTGTCGGACTCCAGCGTGACAACCCGTGACGAATTTGAATTTGGGATCGTTGGTTTTGTGGTTTTTGGGTTCTGTGGTTTTGTGGTTTTTGGGTTCTGGTATGATCTCGTTTTTTGAGGTCGGACCTCACAGGGTGAGGTCGGAGAGCCCCAGAAGACACAACCCCAAATGTTAGCATATAGAGCTAACTTTCGATCCTCAGGGAATGGAACTGCCATGTTTGCTCATCAGTGTGAGAGTGAGTGGGAGTGGGAGTGAGTGTGGATGAGTGAGTGAGTGCGAGTGCAAGTGAGTGGTAGGCAACTATGTCATCCAACCTGGAGGAGTCGACCTGTTCGTACCTTGGAAAAGCCGGGTTGCAGATCTATACCTATTTTTGGGTTCGGGTCATCTCTATTCGCGAAGGTACGAACGGTCCAAAAACCGGGTCCAGGTACTGAAGTCATTTCAAGGGGTCCGGGCCTCCGGGACCTGGGGAGACACATTGGGGTGTTGACCGGGTCAATACTCCATACCAGCACCCGACTCTACAGGTCTCCGAAGTGGTGGCTGAAATGGGGACTTACAAGTCGCAGGTGATGACCTGTGAAGGTGCGGGTTGGTGTATGAAGTGTTTGGCATACATAGAGTGTTTGGGTGTTCTTCCCCAGCTCAACCAGAGACCTCGGAGAACTCCCGCCAGCCACACCTGGACCCGTTCCTTCACGCGAACACGCGAACTCCTCACGTTCGAAGGGCGCGTGGTCGACTCGAGTTCACGCCGCGCCGCGCTTCGCGTGGCCGGGCGAAGCGTTCTCGTGCAGAACCTCTTCTGCAACACCTCGATCGCCTTCAATTTGAGGCCAAAGACGGCGGACGGTGAGCTGTTGACTGGAGACTGATGTGGCAAGCCATGCATGTAAGCATAGACCAGGAGTTACATGGAGTTGGGTGGTATTTAGTCCCATCCTGAGTGGATCATGTGCACCCCTAGCCTTCATTAAGCACCCCTTTGTGACTGCGGGTAGTTACAACTAATTGTTGGATCTTAAGGACGCAAAATGGGCCCCCCCTAGCAAAGAATTGAGGGAGTATGAATAGAATCCCCGCCACAAAAACCAGTAGTGTTCGGTTCGTCAGTAGCAGTAGCAGTAGATGCGACATTAATTACCAACTGTCCCAACAAATTACAACCAAGATTACAACGCCCAAGGGGCCATGCCATCCACTTCCATGTTGATTCCAGTGTAGGTTATATTTACTACGTCATACGTCCTTTTGATCCCATTAGGAAATCCCTATGTAAAACCGCTCATTAATTAGGTCCGGCATTTGAGCCAAGTCCGTTGAGGAAACTATGTACAAGCTTGTGTGAGAAACAAATTATCCGACTTAGATTGCTGTTTGGGTGTGTCTTCATTCTAGCTGGTACCCATCCCAATAACCATTGAAGGTTTGTGCATTCCGAGAGATTCAATTTTTTCTACTTTCAGTGCACCAGGTTCGAGCAACGCTTCCTGGCCATGCTCGTGGCAGTGCCTGGGGTGTATGTGCCGTGCTTAGCCCTGGTTGGGCGGAATCGGGTGATCGTTCTGAAAACTCATCGCATGTGCTCCCTGGAATCCTCGCAGGTGCTCCGTGGATGGCGCGATCGCTTCGTTATAATCATGGTAGGTTATTTTTTTTCACATGGTCATGGCGTTCTTCGAGGGCGCCATCCTCGCTTGGATTCTTTCTATACCTAGGACCTGAGTGACTCCTGTTTTGGAGTCAAATCACATGGTCCAACCTATCAAAACAGAGGTCATGTCTGGGCTGTTCAGCCGAGCCAACACGTTCACGTCGTGGACTTCCCTTTTTCCCGCTCCGGGAAGCTCGCGGCGCGAAGCTCGCGGCGCGGAGCTCGCGATGTGCGGCACAGACTGTCAGGTTGACTGAGTCAGATGGTTTTTCCCCAGATGGTCCTTCAAATCATCGAAGCTATTTAATAGGTTCGATGATTTGAAGTGATATGAATCAACAGTCAACTCGAGGTGTTGGAAGAGGCTTCAAGTACCTTTAAGTGGCTTGGCAGAGTCCCATCACCTTGACTTGGCGTGGGAACCCCACTGCGCGTGGTGGAGGTCGGGGAACGGTGGTGGTTTCGGAGGTGACAGACGAGCCTCCGATGGCACGACGTGGTTTCAGAGTAGATGGCACAATCTCCAAAAAAAGGGGTTTCCTAGGGATCCAAGTACCTTCTCAGGTACGGTGATTGGAGACTATTTATGTAGGCTTGGAGGGCCCAAGTACCTTGAGAAGGTATGTGGATCCCTAGGGGTTGTTGTTGTTGTTGTTGTTGTTGTTGTTGTTTACATGGACCCCGAGGCAAAACAAGACATGTGGCACATGCTGAAAGCTAGGGACCCGGGCATGACGTGTGTGACATGTTGCCGTGCCTTTACCGCTCTCGAGACAGCTCTTTTGGCTCTTTGCGCTTTAGTCAAGACGGAGCAAGGCAGTGATTGACTGTGGACCACATTGGATCGAATGAATCGTGAACATGAGTCAATTGACTTATTTTGTTGGCAGTTGCACTCATAGAATCGAGCCGAGAACGGGCGTTATTTTGTAGTCCTTTTTTGAATCTCACAGTCTCACAGTACTACATGAGTCATACAGGTGAGGAACTGACCTCATGAAAATACTGGAGTTGGTCATACACAAACACTAAGGAGGTCAGACCTGGGTCAGACTGGACTTGTATAGATGTAGGGGGGTGGTTATGTCCGGATCAAGTCAATGGTTAGACCCTTGTCCAATGTCCAACCCCTATTGACTACACGTCCAAAGACCCAGTAAAATTAGGTCGTTTACCTATTGAATCATTGCATAAATCTGAGCAAATTGTGTGCTTCTTCAGCACCTTCTGTGTTCACATGCGAAGTGGGCCCGACTGGCGGTCGCACTGCAAGGCAGGGTTGTTGTGCGAAATGTCGGGAGAGGAAGGGGCAAAATGTCACTGCAATGCGTTTGGTTGCCAAAGGATGTATAACCCAGACACTCCATGAAACTGCCATATATGCCTACATTGACCCCCCAAACCACCCCTGGCCGTTTCTCGGCAGTCCTATAGCAGTCCCATAGGTCGTGTTTGGGTAATGATGTATAATACTGGTGGAGTTCCCATGGATCCACAGTTCCCATGGATCCACAGTTCCTCTCTTTTCGGTACAGTGGTCACGAGTTCATGACAAAGCTGATCGTACGGTGGATCGCAAAGCTGATCGTACGGTGCGTACGGTGGCCAAGGATCGCTGGGGAGTCGTACTGTGCTGCTTTGGTATTGATGACTCTTTGTGCAGGTGAATGAAGTGCTGGGCATGCGCTGCAGCCATTGCCTTACAGGCAGAAAGAGAGAGAGAGAGAGACACGACTTCAAGTACCTTCGAAAATGGGAGCTGATGAAAGAGAATGGACAGTTCACAAGAAGAGACACACACTGGTCCACTGATCACTTGTATGGCAAGCCGTTAATTGTTGTTTCAATAAAATGCCTTTTGTAAGGGTTCCAAAAACCGTGTGGCCCGTGTGGAAACTTTGCTTTGCTGAAACTCCAGAGGAGTGTAGGGCAGGTTCCTCCTCAGAACGTTAATTCCTCCTCTTCAAGCTGTGTCCAAGCTTGTATAGATGTCATCCATTCATTCAGCTTTTACATGTCCGTTTATTTCATGTTATTGCTATTTATTCATGCCTTTTCCCGTGTTGAGATGTGTAGAGATGTGTCAAGTATCCCTTCATTCCTTCAGCTGCCAGTCAGCCACTCCGGCGAATGCCGCAACTCCTGCGGGCTTCGCAGCGTGGCTGGGCGAAAGGCGACGACGTGTCATGGCTGGTGGAACGAATCACCAGACGATGTTTGGGACTGGAATAGTTACATTGACCCAATGCAAGTGACCCGTTTGGGTATATAACATTACTATATATAACCCCTAGGGATCCAAGTACCTTCTCAGAAGGCACGACCGGACCCTCCACAGCCACCCCAGTCCCACCGTACCTGAGAAGGTACGACTGGATCCCTAGGGATAAATTGAGTTGAGTAAACCACCCCAATGTAGGCACATATGGCATACATGGAGTGTCTGGGATATAACATTATTATATATATATAACTATTAAGAGTACATGCCTTCTCATGTTCGGACCAACGACCCACCCCACGATTGGAGGTCCCAGAACGCCTTCCTGGTGCGAAAGAAGGGATGCTAATTAAGGGAGTTTCTGGCTGGTTCCAGTTGAAACCGGGAGCTGAGTTCCTCAGAGCGACCACTTTTGAAGGTCATATAGACTAGAGTCTACCCAGCCAGGACGAGAAAGGGGGTTCACGATTGACATACGTACCCGACAAAGGGATCCAGTCGTATCTTCTGAGGTTCGGTATGACTGGACCCGACTGGCTGGCACCTACAGTGTCGAACACATCACCTAATTTGAGGTTCGGTACGACTGGATCCCTTGCCCTAGGGATCCCCTCTTCATATGGGGTGATTTATCAATCAAGAGTCTACCATTGCCCTAGGCTTCCTGGTCAACCATTGATTTAAGGGTTCTTACCGAACAACCATTGTTTTAGTAAGACATTTACACTACAACACCAAGTCAACCTTTCTTGTATGTACAGGAGGAGCGGAGGGCGAACCACTACATACCCCGGGTGGCCACCTCTTCGCTCCACACGCCGAGCCGTGTGGAGACGTGCAGACCGCCTTTTTGAGGAACTCCTTGGGCGCCTTCCTGGAGCAGAGCTATGGGGCCGCCTATGGTGTGCTGCTGGGAGTAGGCACCAAGACTGGTTCGCTCGGTTTTTTCTCGGTTTGGAGCTGGCAGTGGGCATTTCCGACGAGCTAGGGCCTGGGGAAGCAGAAAAGGCAAAAAAAGACGTCCTGGCCTGACAGAGACACCCATCAATTCTTCAATTTTTTTTTCCGGAATATCTCCTCAGTGCAAAGGTGCACGGATCTGGTCGCTGGTCTTGACATCCGGAGCTGGTGCACGATGAAGTCCTAGGTGCACTAGGAGTACCTGTACAGTCAAGACGGCGATCGAACAGGGAAATCGCACGGTCAGGGCGTTTGCTTGGTCCTTCTGGTCTCCCATGTCATCGGGAGCGGCAGATGAGCGGAGATCGGAGAATGAGGATTGGACACATGCAAAGCCTACAGGTCAGTTGGACCTCATGAATACTGGAGTTGGTCATACAAAAAGACTCTTCAAGCAAGCAAACGACCTGGTTTTACTGGGTTAGGACTTGGTAGGGTTATGCTTTGGGTCGGGTTCTGATGCTTTTCCCGTCTCTCTCTCTCTCTTTGCCTTTTTGTTGTGGGTCCCTCGATGTGCCTCGTTTGCCAGAGATGTTGTCCACTCATATGGGCTGTGGGTCATCGACTACCTGGTTTGGGGCTCCGGGCGCCACGAAACCACCCGTATGAGCTGTAACCACCGAGCTTCTCCACGCCTGTGTCGCTGGAATCCCAGGTGTTGCTTTCTCGTCCCAGGCACAGAAGTTGCCATTGTTATGAACTCCTGAGTCAGGTGGGCCATCCAAATACCACCTTCCCAGTGACCAACCTTTCTTTGATGATCCAAATCTAGTCAAGGATCAGGGTGCTTCAAACATCTCGAACATCCAATTGGATAATTGGATAAGTTCTTGTCAAAGGATCCAAATCTCTTTTGAGGAATCCAATGTCATCCTCCCATGTCGAAAGGAATTCACACGTCATCCTCCCATGTCGATCGAGCCTTTGCGACAGTGTCCTTTGAGTGATGATCCATTCAATAAGGGAAACCGATACTCAGCAACAAAAATACAGGTTCCGAATTGATATGATATATATATATATTGTATTACTGTAACATATTGTATTTCACAATATAATATGCTGTATATATATATATATATGTATAATGTGTACTGTACAGATCTGTATTTCTATGTTATCACGGGGGGAAAAACCAGCACCCGACTTCACAGGTCAGCACCTCTTTCGAGCACTTTAAGTCGGGTCCTTTCGAGTCCACCAGCAGAGTCGGATCCTGGGCCGTGAACTGCTGTGCCCAGATTCGGGTTTCAGGCGATGGCGCTCGAGCACTGGAACTGCTGGGTGCTTGGCCGTGTCTTGGACGAGACGAATCAAGTCTCCGAACTCAGACGACGGCCCAATGGGACTCAGATTCTTAGGGCCATCTTCATGGGGAAAATAAGTACCTAGAGAAGCAAAACACGAACAATTTGTCGGCTCCTGGACGAAACAGCGCTGCTTCCCTAATAGGTAGCTATTCCAGACATGGATGGGTCGGGTCGGGTCTCGACTTCGGATCTCACGTCGACCTGTCGCCACGTGTTTCGACGAGTCCGGTGCAGGAGTCAAGGTCCGGTGCTCGTTTCGTCACAGAGCTCGGGGTGCGTCACAGAGCTTGGGGTGCCTATTAGAGTGGAGGGGAGCTAGGGGAGCCCAGCTACTCCACTCACTGGCTGGGACTAAACACCAGCCTGAGCTCTGTGACTCTTGGGGTTTGACTCGTCTAGGGGTCTATGAAGGAGTCAAGTAGAGTTCAGGAGGTACCTGGACCATCCTGGACCAGGGAACAGTTGGCTGAATACTTGGGATGGTCCAGGGTTTCTTCCAGGGACAGTAGGATGTTGTGTTTGAGCACATTTTGATTCTGTATCATGCTAGATCGTTTAAGTGTATAGACCTGGAGGCCTGGAGTCTCAAAGTACCTTGCAAAATGGGTACCGTACCTCTTCTTTTTTGTTTAATAGGGTCTTGTCCCCGTATGCTTTGTTGAGGGTCTTTTTGGGGGGGCTTGCATCCTAAATCTGAACAGATTCATTCCTGAATGTGCCTGATCTCAGAACAACTCCCAAACTTGGCTTGATTTGGCATGTATGGTGTGCTCCGGAAATGCGTGTCAACACGTGTCCTTTGGAACCCTTGTTTAGCATAAACAAAGGCATTCCAAAAAGTGAGAGTTTTCGGCAGTGCTTTGCAGCAAAAGTGCTTTGCAACTCTCAAAGCTTCACCGGAAAAGACTCCACAACCAGGGGTCACATGTTGGGGGGGGTTTTAGTCCCATCCATTGAGTGGACAATGGGCACCCCTAACCTCCATTAAGCACCCCTTTGTGACTGCTGGAATATGTCCCAATCTTGCATAGCCATGAGAAAGACGGATTCGATTCAGGAGTACTGTCCCCAAGCTAGGGCTTGGAACGCGCATTTACCGGCCACAAACATACACATACACACAGCACTGTGACCGAATCAAAAGCCTAAGAGATAAAGGGGGCACAGAAGAAACTGTTCAAGGGATACACACTACCTGACCCGACTTCGTTCGTGAAAATGGGACATGTACGAACAACTTACTCTTTGGAACTCTACCTGCCGTCCCACTCACCCTTTCGGAAGCTCGAGAAGCTGGGGCATAGAGGGATTAGGCTGTCATTTTGTTGGCCCTTGAGCAAAAATTGGGTTGATGCACAGAGTACGAGGAAATACTATACTCCCCAAGTGAACAACCCGATATAGGTACATTTGGTATCATTTGGTATACTATATACACCAGCAACCTCTAACAGGTCTCCGAAATGATGTCCTGGGAGACTTAAGAGTCGCAGGTGGTGACCTGTGAAGTCGGGTGCTGGTAGATATAGGTCTTCCCAAATCGACCCGTTCCTGGACATCGGCCGCTCCTGGACAAGGCACGGGGTGCTCTTTCTGGTGGATCCTTACATCCACTTGCGGCGAGGTTATGATCGTCCCGAGTCCCTCGGGCTGAAGAGCCGGCCGGAGCTTGGCAGTGTGGCAGAAGTGAAGACGGTGACCTGGAGGTCACCTGGAGCTTCCAACTGTGCAGATCCTTCTGCCTTTTCAATCCTTTTCATCCAACATCAGCCAAGTTCGGCAGACATTTGGCATAGTTGGAAGATCCAGGTATAGATATTTTCCAGACGGTGGCAGACGGTGGCACAGAGAACTGCCTTCACCGTTGTGTTTGGTCCAAGCATGGCAACGACATGGCACCGCAACCTTCGGCGCGTCCAGTGTTCGGGAAGCAACCGGAAGCGTCTTCGCACCCGCGAAGCCCAGGAATTTGGACGATGCCGCACATCAAAGGAACTACGACAATCTGAGATGCTCGGTTCAAGCTCGGTGGCCACCCGGTTGGGCCAAGGGTTAGGGTCTGCCTCGGAAAACTGTGTGAGCTTCGGTGGGTTTTGGTGAAACAAAGGACCAAAAGCTGTCTTTTTCTGGAACAGCCGCACCCTTTGCTTCCACCTGGAGGATCTTAGTGAGGAAAACACCGTGGAGGACACTGTTCGGATGCCAGGACAGTGGTCACCTGGATGTGGAACACACCATTTTACCATGGGGTTTCCATCGTTGGTAGCGGGGATACAGTCGAAGACCGTTGAAAAAAACAGCACAAAACACGATGTTTACATATGTTTACAGTCTAATTCATAGGTTTTAGGCTTGTATATGTAGCTTGACCATGATTCTGAGGGGTTTGGGTTTGGAGGGATGCATGGTGCATGGTTGATGTGACATGTCTACACTGTCTGTGTGCTGGGCTCTGTTTTGTGTGACAGCTGCTGTCTATGAGATCCGGGCACCTGGAGACCCCGCAGCACACGAGGTTTGGGAATGCACAAAGTAGCAAGGTGTTTGAGCATCATTTGCAGGACAACATGCTAATGTTAACGTGCATAAGGGTAGCGCTTTGAGTACACATGTGGTAGATACGGTTCATGGATGGATGGTGCAAAAAGGAAGTCCTGGACACACAGTCAAGATTTGCCACTAGTCTTGGTGACCATCATCCGGTGACCGCATTTTTCTAGGGCTTGCTCCGACTACCTCAAACCACCTTGGACTGCCCATACACTACTATCCGAGATCTGGTCCAGCACGACCAGATGGTCGGGATGCTCCAGGTAGGTAGATGGTGACTGCAACGACTGACCTGACAAAGCTAACTCACCTGGCCTGAGCTTGCCTGACTGACCTGGCTTCACGTCGTTTCCACCGAGGAAATCGCCTACATGATCACGCAGGGGTTCAGGGCCGATACTCGTTCGTGTGTCTGAGCTGCCACCGGTGAGAGGGATAGAGTGGATATAGGGCCTAGGGGGTGAGCACCACCGCTGGTGCGAAATCACACATGAATTGCCATATATTTCATGTGACCCTGAGATGCCTGAAATACCCTGAATTCAGTTTCAAAGCAACAATCCTTTGGAAGTGAAGCTCCAAGCCATATTGTAAATTGCACTCTTTTGGCAGTTGAAGCACCGCAAAGAAATCAAACAAAGCGTTTAGGCGTTGATCTGAGTCGAAACAAAGATAAACAAAGTATGTTATACAATAATCACAATATATCACAATCATTTGACATAAGAGTGTTGGGATCAAAGATTGGATGAGAGTAGATACCAGGACCATCCTGGACATGGGTGTCCTGGCTGGACTACACCACTACTATCCCAGATGTCCTGGCAATCCAAACAGGATGGCATGATTTGTTATATGTCGATTCGACTGGAGACTTGAACCTTCCGGTGGAAACTTGAACCTGTCTTGCCTTCACGTTCGCGGCCGCGCAACCCGCGTGAGACCGGGTGAGGCGAGAGTTCTCCTTCACCGTGCCGCGCATTTGGGTCGAAAAGAAATGGGGCCACTTGGGCTGCGCTCAGTGGAAGAACGCAAGGACGCGGACCTAGGACCGATCAAGGTCGGTGAAGTTTTATCCGCAGGCGTTGGTTCTGTTTTTGAGACATGTCATGTGAAATGGGAGGTTTTTGCCTTTTTAGTTCATTTTTCAGCATTGTTTGCGGTGGGCTTGCTGTACGGCATTCAAATCCTTCGGATTGCAATTTGTTAAATTAATCTAAAATGTGATAAACGAATTCCGTTGGCGGCTAAACTAGGCAACTGAAAGACAGCCCATGGCACCATATATATGTACGGACCAGTTGGAATGGTTGAACACGGGTCAATTGAGGTGGGAAACATGTAGACCAGGACCTTCTCAGTGACCTCAGGATGGTGTGCCCTTTTCAAGACCCCCCTCCGTGACCGAACGCCACTGGGTTGACCAGCCACTCGTTCGGTCACTCAGAAGGTTTCATGGTTTCATCCGGTCCCTAAGGTTGGACAGAAACAGAACTATAGATCACAGGCCATCAGCTCGAGGAGGCTTTTTGCTGTGTTTCTCTCCTCCTTTCGGGTGCTAAAACAAAACCGACAGAGTTTCTCCAAGGTATATACATGGCTTCTCCTGGTTTTGACCCACGGCCAATATTGAGAACCATCAGTTGGTCGAATTGGTGTGCCTTCTCCACTACCCACAGACCCAGTGCTTCCAATGTTTGGAGACCTACAAGCTGTGGGGCCAGGTGACCTCGTAAGGAATCAGCTGGTTTGTTCTTTTCAGAATGGCTTTATATCCCGGACACTCCATGTACGGCATATTTACCTACGTTCACCCCTTCTCAACCACCCGAACGGATGTAAATCAGCCAGTCCCATGAAGTGTCCGAGTATACCTGGAGCCTCAAAAGTAAGAAGAACATGTGGGGCATGACCCTACAAAAACAGGTACTTGTACCCATTTTCCAAGGTACTTTCACGGGTCGACTCGAGGTAGTAGAACCCAAACGCATCATGGCAGCGCAAATATATGGCCTACATTCACCACCCAAAACCATCATTCATGTAAGCCATAGGACGTCCCAGCGTCCCAGACAGGTCAAGAAACTGGGGAATGGCGACTGGACTCGCGTTGCGCGCAGGTCCCAACTGGGCCTTGTCTCTCAGAAGGGAGGTCCAGCCTTCTCACCGTAGGAGGGGTGAGCGATCTCGCCTTGCCAGGTCCCAAGCCGTCGCTGATCTTCCAAGATGCCAACCCCTCCTACGGTGCCGTGCCTCGTTCGCCGCACAGCTTGGCGTGGCGCACATTTGGCGAAGCGATGTCAAGCAGGAGAAGCAAATATAAAAGGGATGTACTACTCAACCTAAACCCCTTAGATTGGTTCAAATTCTTAGCAGATAAGGCAAGATACCAACTTGATCCAACGATCGAAGTGGCAGTTCGGCTATCTAAACGAAGATGTGGTGAAGTGGAACCCCCGAAGAGGTGGTGAAAGACCGACCTGGTGATGTGGTTGAAAGACCTCAGAGGCGACCCTGGACCCGAAGCAACTGCTATACATGTTGGAGGTCCAAAACCCTAGCTATGAGGGCCATTTCTGACCTTTGGTTTAAGGATGTTTCAGGGAGCATGTTACAGGAAATACCATCACAGGTGTTCACTCCCCAAAACGATGGGTTTCCGATAGGTGTTCCCTTAAAGTCAATTCAGGGAGTTGAGATGGTCAAGAGCTGCGGTGTTGATGAACAACCAAGTGTTGGGAGGTGCAGGGAAGCACTTGCAGCAGTCTTGCAGCGTCCGAGTGAAGCGGCCAAGGCCGGCCCAGACTGGCCTTGTAAGAGAAAGACCAGGACTGTACTGCAAGCCCAAGTAAATCCACAGCACCTCATGTACAACCACCTTTGGGCCTTTACTGGCCCAGCACTCGATGTCAGATCCACAAACCGAGGTTGGCCTTTTCTTACATCCCTTCATGTTGACTTACGACAAGACACCCGGTGACCGAGCCAAGGTCTCTTTCATCGCAAAACCGGTCGGTGCCCCTCACAGGATCGAAAGGCGAGTGAGGACACGGCCGGAAAAAGACACCCACTTGCGTTGAAGACAACGCGTGATCCAACTAGTAACAAGCTGAAGCTATATATAGTAGCACCACCAAAAGGGTGGTTTATAGACCCCCCTGACTATCTATTTTCCATCTAATAACCACCCCAACTGGGTGGTGCTGGTATATAGTAGCTTGTTACTATAGTAGCGATGCGGTGCCCGGAACAGTTCCAGTGACCGACTCAGGTGCTGACGGATCTCCGGGAGTGGTGGCCACTCTTAGCCGAAGGCGGCACCGTGCTGGGAAGCAACTACTCCACCGAAGGCGCGGTCGGATCCGGCGCTGTGGGACCGTCGACCCGCGAGACGGGTCGAGACGGGTCTGGGTTCGTCTCAGTGAGGGTCCGAAGCTGCGTTCCGACAATGTCCGTTCGGGAGCTGGTTGGTCTGACTTCCAGGGGAGAGTTGGTTGGGTTCGAAGTTGGGAGCTGACATGCATCATTTCCCTCAGGAAATCACGAAAGAATGGGTAGGATTGACCCCTCCATGTGAGTTTCATGGGGGATCAACTGAGTTGGCACCGTTGGTACCGGTGAGGAACTTGTACCTCCCAACTTCCCTTCCCGTTGGGGGTACTAATTGATCGTTCGGTGAACCTGAACATGTCCTCCAACTGAGGGAAGTCAGAAGAGGCTGTGCTTCTTCCATTGGACAAGTATGGGGATGAAGCAAGAGAGACCCAGGGGTGGAAGCAAGACGTAAGTGACCGACGTTCAGGTATAGAAATAACATGTCACAAATATGTCGCAATAGGTGCGATATGTAAGCATGCTTACATACCCTAAGGATCTACATACCTTAGGGTACCCTCTAATAGCAAAACATAGATTTGATACAAGTGATTTTAATAACGAAACACAGTTATTTTCTTTCTATAGCGAAGGAAAAGGAATTTAATAGCAAACAACATAAACTTAATAGCATAGGTATGCTGGAAGTGGCAGAATGGGACCTTGTAATACCCTTGTCAAAGGCCCAGAGTTTCGCAATTAATTCAGACTTCTTTGCTTTTCGTCATTAAGCGGCACCCTCCTTCTCAGAATGTACTTGCTCCCTCCTGGTGCCTATGTAAATGAGTGTCACAGAGAGTGGCAGTGGATCTATGTGGTGAGGGATAGTACTGTTCCCATGTTTCAAGGAGTGTCCTATCCCAGAAGGGTCATAAAGCACAACTGATGGTATATGTACCTGTCAAGCCGCAACCTATGACATCCTCAAATACCTATGTGTTTTTTGTTTCCTGTTGAACGGGTATCTTAATAGGGAGACCTTGGGTGTGTATTACCTGCAACAGTTGGACAACAGTTATCACATGCACATATTATCACTATTTTTGAGATTTCACCCTGCAACCGAACGATCATCATCCACTGGTTACTTGTAATTGGATATACCCAATGATTCAACGTATTGTATGTGACGGTTCATTTCCCATGGATGGTCTTGATTCTGAGTATGGCGTTTTGCTTTGCCAGGGGACGGCACAAGGGTGGGCGTGCAGCTGGCCGTGGACGAGTTTGCCGCTGGTGTGGACGCCTGTGGTGTGGTATAAGTGCGGCGGAAGGTCAGCAGATGTTACTCAGACATTCCATTCCATCTAACCCAGACACTCCATGTATGCCATATATGCCTACATTGACCCCTGAAACCACCCCAATGTAGGCAAATATGGCATACATGGAGTGTCTGGGTAATATACAATTTAGACTCTTGATCAATTTCCTTTCCAGACGAAGAGGGTGTTCAATTCAACTGGGAGGGTTTATTAGTTAAGAGTCTACATCAGACGGTTGACGGTTGTTTATACTTCAACCATGTTCAACTTTCCAGGCTTGAAGAGGTTTTACAATCCATGTTTGGATGGGTTTGATGAATCAAGGTTCTACATGAGAATCTGGACCTGCCAAGATCGGTGTTTCCTGGTCACCACGGAAAATTGACACGGGTGAAGCTAGGTGTTGGGCCATGGTGAAGTGCTAGAATTGGTATGTGGAAGGATTGACTCATGTGAAATCATCCTTCAACCAGTGTCTCTGAAAAAGGGGAGACCTTGGGTTTGTCATGGTTTGTCCTACCTGCAACAGTCGGTTTGTCCTGCAAATGACTTATTTATTCTATTTGACAGATGTCCTAACTGCAACCGAACCATCAACCACTAGGCACTGGCGAAACGGGACCCGACCCAGGGGTCCCAAACAGGGGCCCGATGAGTAGACTGGTCCATGTCGTCGATGAGATCCGTCTCCAGTCGGTCTAAGCCTGGCATCCAGGTCGAAGGTGCGACAGGTCAAGGAATCTCAGAAGACTGACAGGAGGAAGTGGATCCTTAGATTAGAGGTGGCGACTTATAGTTAAGCCCTTAATGATGGATCCACTGCCACCGAAGCTCAAAAGGTGATTGGACCCTCCTGGCGCCTGCATAAAATCGCCCATCATCTCAGAAGGTGTGTGAATTGAATCCATAGGGAAGTGAACTACGCAGCCAAGGTGGCCGAGTTCACAGAGAACGAGAATGTCTTGGTTGTTTTTATCGTCCCCTATGAAAAGTGAGTGGATGTGACATGGATACCCCGACTTCCTCAATGGATAGCACCGTGGCCTCCATGGAACTGCTGGCCTTCAATTCATGATGGGCCGTGACGTTACGTCCGCAGGGTTGTGATGGATGGGTCGTTCCGGTCGTTCGATGCTTTGTTCCCACAGGTCGTTCGACAGGGTCAAACGATTTGATAAGAACAAAGACCACACGGTTTCATGTCGACCAAACAAAGTTCCCAGCTCGCAACATACAGTACATATGATATGTTTATGTTTACTGTCGTACTGTCTACTTTTGCGCAATAAAACAATGTCAAACATCTAAAACAATCCAAAGAGAACCATTCCACGCGAGGCCATCTTCTCAACAACGGTCTGCTTTGGGACCTTTAAGGGCGGTGGTTTCTTGGGCGCTTCTTGTCACCCAAACACCTTGGAGATACCTCTTCCAGGTAGGTTTTTCGTCCGTCTTCACAGGCGGTTTGGGTCAGTGGCAGCCGTCCGAAGTGGGGAGTCCGTGGGCCAGGGGTGGGTGGGTGGGTGGGTGGGTGGGTGGGTGGTTTGGGGGGGGTCTGTCGCTACCTTCGGATATGGGCCAGGAGCTGTATGTAGGCTTTCCCTACACCTCCAAGTACCTCCTCAGAAGGTATTTAGACCCTCCAAACCCACCCCACACACCTTCTCAGAGGGTACGACTGGAGGAAAAACGGGTTTGTTTCAAGCGGACTCCCACTCCGCCAGGTATGGGTCTCACGGTCTTTGTGACGGACGAGGAGAGAGAACCGCTGTGGATTCTGCAGAAGCCGAGATGAAAAAGACCGGTCAGAGGATCAGATGGGACAGATGGGATGGACAGTGGACTTGGCGCGATTCGGTGGTCAATGTGAACAAGAAACAAACATATGGATGGTTTGGGAAGGGTTAAGCCCTTATAGCAAAGGAAATCAGCTCGCAGCAATTGAATTGTACTGACAAAGGCTTCCTGTGTGACACAAGTGACGTTTCACTGTGCTAAAAGTGTTATGGCCAATCTTCAATCTAAGCTTGCAAGTAGTGGCCAGCGGACACCGTTTGCCTCAACATGGAAGCACGCAAAAAATGCGCACCAACTAACATGTTACCATGTTCAACAAAGGGTGCAAGCCAAGGCAACCTGCTTCCGCAACTTGTCTCATCCGTCCCATCGGTTTCTTTGGTTGGACGAACGCACCCAACACCTTGGGGCGGACGGACTGCCGAAGCCGGTAGCCGTCTTCACATGATCTCACAATGACCCTGTAGTCCTGGAACCTGTTGCTTTGATCTTAGCTGTTTACTTGTTGGAATTGATGCAATGTTTAATATCAATACATACAATTGATATGTGTTCAATAACGACAATTGATATGTTGAACCGAGGTTTTTCTCGTTTTTGGCCCCACCCACTTAGACCATCTGTAAATACCAGTCCTGGCTTGCACCACTTCTGGAAGGTAGAACCTGCTTCTTCTCACCCGTTCAGAGGGACAATGTATTGGAGCACATGTTGCATGTGCTATCCGAATATCCCAACAACGGTCCATACACATTGAGCCTCAACACCACCCTTTGAAGGTAGGCATGCATGTGTTTTTGTCCAGTTCCATCGATTCCTGGGGTTATCACAGCAAGAGATGATCAACATACTGTACTCTGCTCCTCTGAACCATGGACCCACCACTGGGCTCTTCGGAACATGGGTCGGGTGAGACCCACGCGTTGTCTTCGTTCCCGTAGCGGGTGAAGCCATGGAGTTCGTTTTTGCGGGAAAATGGGGCAGGTGCGACGAAGGTCAATTCCCCCAAGTCGACTGGGACACCCGAAGTCGACGACCGGAGGAGTCGAACTCCTCCGGTCGGGCGATTGGTCCGGGATCGACTTCCGGACGACCGAGTGGATCAGGTGATCCTGTTGATCCTCACGTATCGCTCGCGGAAGGAGGTGTTTGGGGCGCTTAGGAAGACGGGGGAAACGGGGGAGTGGTGGCGCCATCCATAGTCTGCGGATGTGGATGGCATGCCAGACGAGAAGGAAGATACGACCAGTCCATCTCGAATTGGATAGAAATGAATCACATGGTGTGTACAGGGAATCAATATTCAATATAGCGGAGATCAAAAGTGAGTGGTGTCATGCGTGTCCCAGAACATGCATGAGTCTGCATGAGTGTCCATGAGGTAATTTAAGTGGCCACATGGATGGGTCAGGTGATTTGCTGGAATCATTCATGGAAGTACAATTCTTTTTCCTTCACTATGCCAGTTTGGGGTGAAAGCTTTATCATTGGTCCACTATCTCCGGAGCAAACCTGCTTTCACCTTCACCTTCTTCGCTCCGCCGAAGCGGGCGCGTCGGACGTCGGACGGCGCGCCCCGAGGCCCACGCTGGAGGCCCTGGCCTTCCTGACGGCAGGCGCCGGGGGCGAGGGTCGGTCTCCGGTTCGGTCTCGTCGTAGGGAGACGGAGGGCTTCGGCGGAGCTGGGCTCCAAGTACCTGAGGTACGGTGGTTGGGGTGGGTTTTGGGGGATTTGAGGATATGGTTGGAGCCCTAGGGATAATTGAGAGGAGGCTAAAGACCAGACGAAAAGGTCAGACTGGACTTGGGAGAAGATCTGGTGTTGTAGTTTTAAATCATATATATATATACAGTATTATAATATTGTAAACTCCTTTTGGGAAAACCATTGACAAATTGGGTAATAAAAAACAAGTAATCAATGGTGGTGCCAGGATGATTGTTTTATTATTCCTTCCTATCCTCTTTGCATCCTTTTGCCATGTTGCAAATCTTGGTCCTTGGGTCCGATCGGATGGTTCGGAGCGCAGTGCAATGCAGTACAGATGTTAAATCCCCATGGACATCGGGTGTTTGGAGCGTTTTTTTACTGGTGTTTGGAAATCGGGTTTTGTGATTGTGCGCGAATCATTTGATCGGGGGCGGGGAGTGTGAGTGGTTTTGCTTTCATCGGTTTCATAGAACTTTGTCATCGGTATCATAGAGCTTGTCTTCGGTTTCATCAAATTTGTCATCGGATAGTCGTGTGATTTAAAATTGGGGGGAGGTGGGGGGAGTGGTTTTGTTTTGTTGTTGTGCATGTTATCGATGACATGATATATGACGTGATTGTATGGTACGATATATATATATATATTATATTATATTATTTAAGGGCTGCCGCCCCTGCCGCCGACCGCGGACCAGGAGTAATGCACTGGTTCCTAGTAGCGATGCACGTGTTTATGCCTATGCTTTCATTTGCTCATTTGTGTGGTTCATGTTTGAAGATGGCACCCTCCTTCCTTTCCTCCATGCGCGGACGCGGAAATCCTGCTTCTGACGCACCTAGCTGCAGCATCCTTTCTTTTTCGATCATCCAAGTTTGAATAACTTTCTGGTATCCAGTCCAGACCTCCTACTGTACGTCCACATAGCACAGGTACAACCTCCACCCACGAGACATGGCGCCAGATGGCTGCTTGCGGTTGCTGCTGCTGCTGCTGCTTGCGGTGGTTGCTGCAGCTGCTGCTGCTGCTGCTGCTTGCGGTTGCTGCTGCTGCTGCTGCCGCTTGCGGTTGTTGTTGCTGTGCTGCTGCTTGCAGTTGTTGCTGCTGCTGCCGCTGCTTGCGGTTGTTGCTGCTGCTGCTGCTGCTGCTTGCGGTTGTTGTTGCTGCTGCTTGCGCTTGCGGTTGTTGCGGCTGCTGCTGCTGCTGCTTGCGGTTGTTGCTGCTGCTGCTGCTGCCGCTGCTGCTGCTGCTGCTTGCGGTTGATGCTGCTGCTGCTGCTGCTGCTGCTGCTTGCGGTTATTGGTGCTTTGTTGCTTATTGTTGTGGTTGCTGCTTGCTGATTTGCTGCTGAACCGCCAGTGTGCTTCCGCTAGCTTTCGGCCTCCTCCCCTTGGCCTCAAGTCAGTAATCCTTTTACTGGCTTTCCGCAAGCAGAATAGATGATTGCTAGGACCATGCTGTGACGGGGTCGTAGCAAGTCCCCCGCAGGCTAATGCTAGTGATCCCAAAAAGTTGCTGTGACTAAAGTGGCCAACTGTAGTCGTGAAGAAGGGGTAGTGCGTGGTCTGTGTCACAGATCCCAACGCGACATGGTGCGAAGTCCGACAAGAAACGCCACGGCCGTTCATTTTGAGAGCTTCATTAATCCGACTGGGTACCACAGCAGCTTCACTCCAGAGGGGTGATCTGGTGTATGGACTGCTGCTTTCGAGGACCCTGAAAGGGTGATGATACAGACGCGCCTGCTAATATTTTCTATTTGGGCAAGGTTTTCAACCGGTGCCAGGGATTAAAGGCGGTGATCTTTTCGAGTCGGATGACCGGGTGTTGTTGTTGGTGACGATGAGCATGCAGAGGACTAAGATGACCACAAGAGAGGGCTGTGGAGTAAACCAAGGAAGTCATGCCCGGAGAGAACGTGGACGAGACCAAGTATCAGCGTTTGTGCAGCTTGGCGTCGAAGAAAGGGCTGTCTGTGTGGGCTTCCAGGCGGTGCTTTGATACATATCGCCGCAAGATGCATGAGCGAGCAGGCGGTAGTGGCAAATTCCCTTGTCACCCGAATACGATTCGATCTGTGACGGGGGAAAAATGCCTTGAGAGAGCAGTGGTTTTGGCGGTCGGCTTGTACATGCTGGTTCGATACTTGCTGGAGCAAGGGGTGGAGGTGCGGGATATGGAGCACGTGCGACTTCGGGGGGGGCAGATCGAGCTTCGAAATTTGCAGAGCTTCATCCGTGCAAAGACTCCGGCAGTGCGGTTGATGTGTCCCTGCCTGCACCGACGCGATGCGTGGCAAGCGCTACATGGGAAGCTCGTCGGGCGACCTGTGCCGTAGCCAAATTGGTGTAAGGACTAGAATCATAGAAGGAGAGCAAGGGGAAGATGTAATGAGTGCAGGGCTGAGCAGACGTAGCTAGCAATGGGAGTTGCTTCTGTGGCCTCGTTGTTTGTGTGGCCAGAACAGGTACTAGCGTAGCAAAAAGATCCACGGAAGCATTGTGACATGTCCTTGGTGAGGTAAAGCTAGGCAGTGCAAGGCCTCTGCTCACCCATTGTTTTTCCTATATAGCATCTGCAAGGTCTATGACTATGTTTTGTATTTGAATGAAGCAGAGACAAGTGGCAGAACGTACCGGAGTCTTGCGGAAATATGCTCTGCCGCATGAGGTGACAGTTCTGCAGCTCTTTGCATTGTTGCAGTTGCATCCTGTGACGGTCACATCGAAGTTATGGATCCGAGCACTTGATCGACAAGAATGGCCAGCTGCAGCTTACCTTGACGGGGTTCTGAGACAGAAGGAGGTGCAGGCGGGACCACAGCGCCGCCACAGCTTTTCCCCATCTAACTCTGGTCCAAAACGAGCCTCCCCTCGTCGCACTTTCGATCCCAAACGCCCCCTCTGAATCCCTATAAAAAAACGACTTTTCTTTCCTTTCTTGCGCCCATCCTGGCTCCGACACCTGGCGCCGCCACAGCTTTTCCCCATCTAATTCTGGTCCAAAACGAGCCTCCCCTGGTCGCTCCCACGCCCCCTCTGAATTCCTATAAAAAAAGACTTTTCTTTCCTTTCTTGCGCCCATCCTGGCTCCGAACACCTCCTGGCGCCGCCACAGCTGTTCCCCATCTAATTCTGGTCCAAAACGAGCCTCCCCTGGTCGCACTTTCGATCCCAAACGCCCCCCCTGAATCCTTATTTAAAAACACTTTTCTTTCCTTTCTTGCGCCCATCCTGGCTCTGAACACCTGGCGCCGCCACAGCTTTTCCCCATCTAATTCTGGTCCAAAACCTGGTCGCACTTTCGATCCCAAACGCCCCCTCTGAATCCCTATTTAAAAAAACACTTTTCTTTCCTTTCTTGCGCCCATCCTGGCTCTGAACACCTGGCGCCGCCACAGCTTATGCCCATCTAATTCTAGTCCAAAACGAGCTTCCCCTGGTCGCACTTTCGGTGTCCTGGCGCCGCCACAGCTTATGCCCATCTAATTCTAGTCCAAAACGAGCTTCCCCTGGTCGCACTTTCAATCCCAAACGCCCTGGCGCCGCCACAGCTTTTCCCCATCTAATTCTGGTCCAAAACGAGCCTCCCCTGATCGCACTTTCGCTCCCAAACGCCCCCTCTGAATCCCTATTAAAAAAAAAGACTTTTCTTTTCTTTCTTGCGCCCATCCTGGCTCCGAACACCTGGCACCGCCACAGCTTTTCCCCATCTAATTCTGGTCCAAAACGAGCTTCCC
>CAXAMN010027361.1:1132192-1230166 GCA_963970005.1 Durusdinium trenchii
TAAGTTGCGCTACTCAGGGATCACTTTGGCCAGTGTGCTGTGGAAGAGTTAAGTTGCGCTACTCAGGGATCACTTTGGCCAGTGTGCTGTGGAAGAGCAAAGTTGCGCTACTCAGGGGTCACTTTGGCCAGTGTGCTGTGGAAGAGCTAAGTTGGGCTACCGGGCGTACTGAAGTCCAAAGTTCTAAAAATCTAACAACCCCACAGTCCTACGGGTGGGGAAAAACCGTTCTTGTCCTGTTGATTGTCCTTTTGTTATTTTTTTTTCTTCGGCTGTATCGCTTCATTGCTAGACCGTCTTGCAGGGCTCTCAAGCCGGCTGGATGAGAGAGAAGGACATGCGACTTACGGAGCGCTATATTAAGTGTAAACACTTAAATGCGATTGAGTTCAACCCGGTTGAAATGGTAAACACTTGGAGCTCAATGTGCCAACTAGGTTGTTCTGGCCCGGCGGTCCCACATCCTGAAGGTTGACCCCCCACCCTAACCCCTGAACCTCACGGAGGTAGTTGGAGCCCTAGGTGGAATCATGCAAGATGTTGAATCTTACTTTAGGAGAAGCTACTAGGGGCTCCTGGCCATAGGAACAAAAATGCTACTAAGGGCATCGCTACTAGGAGCAAGAAGCTACTAGGGGCTCCTGGTATTATCTTGAGCACCCAGTGAATGAACTTGCAGACTCATTCATACTTCCTGATTCTGCAGGTCGCAGATGGGCCTGGCCCCGGCCACCTGCTTTACATACACAAATTGAGCTGTGTTTGATTGTGCTTGCATTTGTTGGATTTTGTGGGGTAAGTGTGGATGAGCAATCCCCCAGTGTCAGTGTCAACATCTAAGTACGCTGCGCCACTCACTGAAATTACAGGTTCAAGGCGCCCCTAATCATTCCACCTTTCCTTTTTGTTTAGACTTAGACGTTGTTTGTTTTCCACACCATGTCCTTTGTCGTCCTTTGTTCCGTCCGGGCTTGCCTCCCAAGGCATCCCTAGAGTCTAGAGGGTATCCAAAGGTGTTGAATGGATACCCAAGTCATCCCAAGTCGTCTGACGATCACGTAAGCAAGCAGTTTCCCGCCAAGGGAGGTGCGTCTGAGCATGATGTTCTTCCTCATGAGCATCCTCGAACAGTCGTTGGGTCCTCGAGTGGGGCGGCCGTGGGAGACCAGAGGCCCTGCTGGTCGAACGACCCGTTTAGAGCACGGGATCAGTGGCGAACGTGGCCACTGGCCACTGATTCTCATTGGGCTTGAAATTTCGGATCGGATGCAGAAGGGCATGAGCGAACCACTGGAAGGTCCTGAATCCCAAGGCAAACTGCATGCAGAAATCCATACATCACTCAGGGACGACGGTCCATGCCAGTTTTGAAGACGACATATGTGGACAGGGAGTGTTTGCCTCACTACCCCAGACCGGGTTCCGTGCTCGACTCACGTGCTCGACTCACCTCTTCTTTGTGAGGTTTGGGGAGTGATCTAGATGTAAAGCAAGGAATATAGGTCCAGGTCAGTGAATATCAGTGAGCCATTTCTTTTTCCAGACATCTCCGGCGGTCGGGAGAGCTCGCAGTTACAGCATGTTGCACTGATTTTTGGGCCTGATTGGCTGATTGGGTTGATTGGGGAACGTCCAAGACAGTCTGCTCACCTACCTAGCAGTGCGGCTGATGCATCCACAAAGGCTTCAGTTCTTGGAAGGTTTGAGTTCTCACAGTTTGACCACCTGGAATGGCACGGAATCATATGCAATCTATACCCTAGGCTTCCCTTCGACCATACAAATGGATGACCTGGTGCTGTAGTGTAAAGTCCTTCAGGAAAAGCATGGTTGTTCAGGATTCAGCGTATTCAAATTTATAACTTGTGGGCCCAGGTTCCAATGGCATTAGATGGCATTAGATACTAAATTACTTGTGGATCCAGGAATCCTATAGGGTTCGAAGCCTGCGACCCACGTTCAACAGCTCCGTTTTTTGGGTCGAAACAACATCGGAGGCTCCAAGGTCCGCTCGAACTCAGCATTCAGCTCATAAGCCCCAAGCGCCCACCATGCTAGCTGGACCTTCCAGGTAGCTTCATGTCTTTGCCTCAGCTTAGAGAATCTCGGGATTCTTGGCAATCAACACATGGTCACAGATGACTTGTCATTCTCCACCAACTCGTCATTCTCCACCAACCGACCCCTTCTTCCTCGACCCGGTCCCGATTCCTCCCACCCAGGTGGGCGGGGCGGGACGTCGTGGGTTTTGGTCGACGGTGCGGATCGAGGAGCCTTCGAAACTTGTTGGTGCTGTTGGTTCTGGCCGGGCAGCCCAGTGGCGATCCGCACGAGCGATCTCGGATGGGTCCGAGACGTTCTTCAACAGCGGAGGCCCTGGAGTTCTGAACAACAGCTGACTCATTCTGGTGGTCTTGAAGAAGCGCAGTTGGCTTTGAAGCACATAAGAATAATCAAAAGGTGTGGACACGATTGAAGGGAATGTGTTGATTGAACGCATACTAGGGCAAAAGTGCACATGTTAGGTGATATTTTTATTTAGACCTGGAAAAGCGTAGGCATTAATCCAGATGGTGCTATTATAAAGCCAAAAAGGGCAATTAGGCAATTAGTATTGCAAGGGGTGTTATCATTCAAGATTTCTAGCGTACTGGGCTACCTCCTTGGTGGAATATATTTTGCAATGAAGCAATGCACAATTAGTTTAAAAGGAAGTAAAACAGAAATCAACAAAAACTCAAAAGGATATCAATTGGAATCAAAAGAAACTTACATGAATCTAGAACTTAAAAGGTAATCACTCAAAACATCTCAAAACCAATAATCTTTTAAAGGGGAACCACATAGAATCAAAAGGCATTTAAACGGACGTCGGTTAAAGTCAGAAGCATTTATATAACACAGAATCAAACAGCGACATCGAAATGTAATCAACACCAAAATGGATTTCAAATTGACACCAATTGTAGGCAAAGGAATTTAATAAGGAAATCCTTTGGCATCAAAGGGTTTGTAAAAGGGCAGAATCAAAAGGAATTCAGAAGAAATTTACAAGGACATCAATAGGAATAGATAGGTTTATTATAGGGACTTAAAATGCAGACTTCCCAAAGCTGGGCTAGAGCTTTGCGGAGTGCGGGTTTGTTGCGTCCCCAGCCTGACACAAAAAAGTGTGAACAGCGAGCACCATTTTCCAGGAGTCTTGGGGAAGAGGAGGGTAGAGTCATCGAACCAAGAAAAACTGCAAACAACAACAGGAAAACACATCCATCAATTTTCCAGAAGTCTTGGGGAAGGGGCAGCCACGAGTCTAGGCCCCCGCATGGCACCCACCCCAAGCACCGTACCTCAGGAGGTGGGCCAGGAGCGGGTCCCTGGATCCATCTTCCTCTAGAGAGGTCACTTGCTTCGGCCTTGGCATTAGGCCAGCATCCTTGGACCAGGTCTGCAGGAAGTGCAACACGTGGGGACTCCGTGGGGACCTTTGCTCCAGGTGCTCAACACGTTGGAAAGAGGGCCGAGCAAGTTCGATGGCGGCGCTTCTTTGCCGCGCCGCGTAGTATGCGGCTCCTCCCCGATCTCGAGGACCTTGTCATCAAGACCACGGTGGCCTCCAGGCTCTACCTCACTGGCACGCACTGAGCTTGGCCTTGTGGCTGGGCCTTGTGGCTCAGAGTCGTGGCTTCTTCGCTCAGAAGCCGCGACCCACCAGTCCCGCCCTCCGGCGTGGCGCCGAGTCAGCACATGGGCTTCGGCGCCTTCGGAGTCAGCGTGGGCCCCGAACGACCTCGGCGCCGGCCGCCGCAAGGAACCGCCAAGGACCACGTGCGGCCGTGCGGCCGTGTGGTTACGCGGTACGAAACGGACCGGTCGAGCAGGCGGCAGGCGACAGGAGGCGGTCGAGAGTGTCGGTCCAGGGCATCGATGGAAGCGACCGCAGCGGGGTTCGGAGGGTCGAAACACCGGGGGTTTCGATTGGGCCAGCCATGGTTCGCACGGGCGCAGCCAGCGCGGAGGCGTTTTTGCCCAGCATCGCCCCAGCTGGGAAACATGGAGTGTCATGATTGATGGGCTTTTGACACTGAAATGGCGAGTCAGTGATGGAGAGATCACCTGAAGTTGGGGTCACCACCCTGCCAGGGCTTTAGATCTTTTCAACCTTTCTCCAGTGTCAATATGGTGTTTAATGAGATCCCAAAAGTTTAAGTTTTCCTGGTCAAATCTGTTGGTATCAACTGCCAGGGTATATACAGTGAATTATAAACCACCTGGACAATATGGTATGCACCCGGACAATATGGTATGCACCGCGGACTGACACTGAGGACATGTTGTGGTGAACAAGCGCCATTGAGTGATCTTGTCCTCTCAACCTACCAAAATCCAGAGTCCCTAGCCCTTTTTTTGCTCATATCAATATAGAGCTGACCTCTGAAAAGGCAGGTGTAAGAAGCATTTCAAAACACTCCATGGGACTGGAATACATGCCTACATTGATGCCTACATTGAACCCCCCCTGTCACCAACCCTGGCCTTTTCTTGGCAGTCCGTCATGGCAGTCCCAGGGTCCCTGGGCGTGTTTGGGAGCTGAGTGCAATTGAGTGCATTACCGGCCCCTTGAGCTCAAGCTCAGGGGCTCGAGTGAGGACTGAACAAACTGCGACTGGTCGTTGCCTCTTCTTCCTTCAATCACACCCAATGGTGCTTCGCAAAAGCCATGGAATGAGGGTGGCTGGATTTCTAAGGTATCTAGAGTCAAGGGTCATGACCCCTGATTCTCAAGCCGCACCACTCACCAAGTTTCCGGCAAGCCATCCGCCATCCGCTTGGATTCATGGTGTTTCGACCTTTGGTACCACACAAAGAACAACCCGTACCCGGGCTGACCCCAACGAAAAGGCTTGCCAAAAACAACTGAACCCCAAATCCATGCATTCCCAAACATTCTCCGAACGAAGCTGAAGCAAAAACCCTCAGGTCATTTACTCGCTCCTGGAAGTCCGTGTCAAACCATGGACCTGTGGCCACAACCATGCCCGGGCACTCACGTGTCGCGAGTGACTGACGTTTGAAAACGCAGGGAGCACTCCTGCGGTGGGAAGCCAAGACGTGTGGACGTTTTTGGGGGACGAGCCGAGCATGATGAAAGCGAGGAAAGCGATGCCTTTTTGCTAGGAAGGGTCGGTCAACAAGCCACGTTAAAGCGGTTGATTGCTAGCCCGTCGTGGGTTGTGAGATCCCAAAGGCTCTTCCCCAAAACCAAAGAACCACGCTCAAATACGACCTCTTTCCAACGTCTTTAGTCAACGCTTTTGTGTGGATTTATCATGTTTGTGGGACAGACCGTTATGTCCCAAAGCGTGCATGGAACAGTTACTGAGATTATAGGGTCATAAGTGATGGCATAACAAGCCATCCGCCATATTCTGTATACCTGGACCCTCCAGTTCATACCTTGGAAACAGTGGCATGACCCATAAAGGCAAGTAGATCTGGACCCATGTTCAGAGGTACAATTTCGGGTCGACGCTCAACTCCAGACTCCATGGATGCTTTCGGTTTTCACGTCCTTCGCTTTTGGCCTTCGATGTTTTGTTCGCGGCACTGAGGTGTTAAACAAAGCGTCCCTGGCGCCGCTTGGCAGAAGATCTGGGCTCGGGGGTTAGTTTATATGATAGTTTTGATCTTCTACCAGGACCCACAAGGGGTGATTTATGGACACCCCTTGACATCTAAGGCGCTATCAATAGAAGCCCCTTATAGGGTGTCTGTCCTAGTATGATGCTGTTTGTTTTCTCTTTCGCTGTATAGGTGTTTGATCGCCTTAAGTGGGCTCGTCGGATGCTTGCTTTGCGCACGTTCTTCGGTCTTGCCGAAAAGGCCTCGGTACAGGTGGAGGATAGATGCGTTGAAGAAACACTTCCCCAGACACTCCATTGGGGGTGGTTTGAGGGGTCAATGTAGGCATATATGGCAGTCCCATGGAGTGTTTGGGTTCTTTTCCAAGCCATTTGGGCAGCCCCAATTGTGGGGAATCTCGCTCCCGGATGTCCCATGTTTGGCACGATGCAACCTGTAGATCCTCCTGAGCTTCGGGATGCTTACTGACAAGCTGAGGCCATTGAGGCCATTGAGAGGGGTGCCTAGAGGAGACGAAGGATTGAGAGGGGTGCTGATGTCAGTAGAGATTAAATTCGAGGCTGGAGAAAACTCAGTTCTTAGATCTCAAGACTTCTAGAACCCTAGATCAGTACTGAACCTGGAGACTTCTAAATCTCTAGGCCTCCACACCTACACCATACACCTCCGGATCTCTAGACCTTTGGACCTCGTTGGATCTCATGACCTCTAGACCGATCTGTACGGGTTTCAAAACAAGTCAATCTCCTAGACCTTAAACTCATAGATCTAGAAAGTCAGAGGTTCTTCAGATCTAGACCTCCAGACCTCCAGACCTCGCTTGGTCCGGTCTATTCGTTTAGATCTTGGATCGATCTCTAGACCTCTGGACCGATCTCTCTGAACCCAATACGCGCAATACGGTCTATAGATCTTAGACCTCTAGACACACTTGTTGGGGTCAACTTGACCACCGATCTTAGACCACCGTGTTTTGGCAGCGGAAAGCACCTCCTGCAAAACGTGGGAACATAACAAAACAAATCACCTGTGCCTGAACATCTGAGGCTGAACATCTCCAGCGTTTTGCTCTCCATCTTGGGTGCTTGGATCCGTCAGTGCGCCCGGGGCCGTCCTCGCGCCGTCGCCATCGCCGAGTCGGCCGCGTCGGCGATGGGACCTGGATGGACGACCGTGGAAAAGAAGGACCCCCAGAAAATAGGATCATTGGAAGGTACTTGGGACATCGTGGGACATGACCCGAAAGTGAAGGTACTTGGAAGTAGTTGGAAAAATAGGGATCATGAATCATATAGATGATCGTAGTATGTTCCTGAAAATAGGAGGGGTATTATTTGTGAAGGTACTTGGAAGTCTGACATGACCTGACCAAACAGGTAGATCGGCGGTACGAAACGGACTCGAAACGGGGTGGACTCCGGTACAACCACAGGGTCGACTCCATGGGACCATGGGGGGTATACCAGGACCCCCAGGAGTTGGGTGGTTAATGGACGCCCCGAATCACAGCTGTTTGGGGCTAAGCCATAGACACCCTGAACCACAGCTCGGGTCCTGGTACGTGAAGAGTCCGGTTTGGGCACCGAAGGAAGCTCTTTCAACAAGTCGGCTGCCCTTCTTTTTCGTGTGAGTGGTTCTTGTCCGATTCGGGTCCGACCCCTCCTCGGCCGGCTACGGGTTTTGTTAGCGCGTGCGGTAGAATAGCTGGACAAAGGCTACCAGGTAGCCTTTGTCCAGCTATTCTACCGCACGCGCTATACCTCATTGAACGGTTGACCTTTATCCAGGACCTAAGTACAGCTGATGGAGTCCTGGTCCAGTTGTTTGAAGGTTAAGCAGTTGGGGGACCGTGGCAGTTGGGATAGTGGTGGCTTTCCCTAACGACATGAACCCTTGCAGACTTTAGCTTGCACAGTGCAGGCAAAACATGAGAAACCACACATGGCACCCTGATTTGTTTACGAAAGCCAGCCTTCGTAGAAGGCGCCAGCTGAGTTGTGCTTGGCGAACGAAGTGAGTAGTTAGGGGGTCTGGGGGGGGTGGCCCGCAAAAGGTACACGTAAACTCGGCACATGCTGGGGGAGGAGGGTGCATCGAGGGAAGGTTTTTTGAGGTTGTGTTGGAGGTGATTTTTGAGGGGTGGTGATGCAAGAAATGCAATTTGCATCATTTGCATCATCTGAATGGAAAGGTGTAGTTGGCACCTTGCCAGGTATAGATATACCCAGGGTCGCTATAGTGCAGCTACCAGGTATACTACTTCAAGTTCCCTTTCCGTCAACCGCTCGATAACCTCTACACACGCACAGCAATCCACAGCTTTGAAGCCTCATGCGCGCGATACCTGGGAACAGAATTGTAGCTACCCTGGGTCCGTATAAATGCTATGTTGCTATACCTCTTACACACCTATACAAGTTCAAAGCACGAATGACACTTCAAAGCTGTGGCTTGCTGTGCATGTGTGGCTCGAGAAAGATATACGTAAACTCTGGGAGGTGATGCTTTGATGCTTTTGGAGCGGGTGGTGACGCACTCGCCAACTAGAACATATACCCTTCAATAGGAACTCGAACAGCTCAAATCCAGAAGATTCTGAAAATGGCCTGGCTCCCTATATGAACCCTGGGAAGACTGGGAAGCGAAGAGGTGGAAACAGCTGGGAGGTCTTGAACTTTTAAGTAAACAAAAGGCCACATTCAAGCAGCAGAAGGACAATGTGCATCCTTTGCTCTCGCTTCGCAGACCTTCATTTTTAAGGTGGCCTGAACAGAGTGTTTTAGGGCAGCAAACCCTGGTCTCAGGCCACCTTGAATTTAGCTTGAAAACCACAGCTTTGAAGCCTCAAGCGCGCGATACCTGGGAACAGAATTGTGGCTACCCTGGGTCCGTGTAGATGCTATGTTGCTATACCTCTTGCACACCTATACAAGTTCAAAGCACGAACGAGACTTCAAAGCTGTGGTTTGCTGTGCATGTGTGGCTCGAGAAAGATATACGTAAACTCTGGGAGGGGCGACTCTTGGGTGCTGGGCGACTCTTGGGTGTTGGGCGACTCTTGGGTGCTGTTGGGCGACTCTTGGGTGCTGTTGGGCGACTCTTGGGTGCTGGGCGACTCTTGGGAGCTGTTGGGCGACTCTTGGGTGCTGGGCGACTCTTGGGAGCTGCTGGGCGACTCTTGGGTGCTCTTGGGCGACTCTTGGGTGCTGTTGGGCGACTCTTGGGTGGTGCTGGGCGACTCTTGGGTGCTGTGTCTAAGAGAGTGACAGTGAGATGCTTCTTCGCATGTGAAGCATCAGAGTCGGTGAGATGTCTTCGGAATCCACCACCATTCCCCAAGTCTCCAGGCCCTGAAGCTTCACCTCAGATTTGCAGCGTTTTTCACCAGCTTTACAAGTTCCCAAACACTCCATGTATGCCATTAATTATCACATTGGGGTGGTTTGGGGGGTCATTGTATATAGGCATATATGGCATGCATGGAGCGCAAAAAAAAACAATGCAGCCAAGCGCCGATGTCGCCAGGATCACGGCACGGTGCCTCAGAGCGGCCTTTGCAGCCGGGACCGTGCGGATCGCATGTTCCTGGGGGTCGACCAATTCGTTCCTCAGAAAAGAAGTAATTACACGTACCAGGACCCACAGTCGGGGTGGTTGATGGACACCCCTTAACCTCTAAGGGGCTATCAATAGAAGCCCCTGGCCCGGGTATCCTGGTATATCTCTTTTATATGGGGTCATGTACCATTTTTCTTTGCGCCACTTTAGAGGGTCATCCAGATGTGTTCTATTTTCCCTGGTTCCTGGGTGAATCCGGGACACGACACATGGGACAAAAAAAACGCCCCAGAAAGACCGCCCGGTCACCAACCCAATGGCCTTTTCTTGACCAATCGGGTTCCGGTCGTGGGGTGTCCAGGTGTCCATGCCCAAATGGGACTGGAAGAGTTACCCATACATTGGGGTCATGTGAACATGGGGTGTACCTGGACCCGACTAAGATCCGGTGTTTCCTGGTGACAGATGCCCAGAAAACACCACCTGTGGTCTGCTTCTAAAACCACCTAGCTGTTGGAAGGTCCTGGTATGTAACTATTCCATATGGGGAAGATGTTTTCGCTTTCCCTGCTCCGGACAGCGGGTCCTTGGCTCGCCTCGGGCGACGGTGGTATGGTGGTGGTACGTACTTGAGGCACCAGCAGCGCTTCGCTGTGTTGGGAGTTCGTTGAAGTACCTACTACCAGTAGTCACAAAGGGGTGCTTAATGAAGGTTAGGGGTGCCCATTGTCCACTCACTTGGGGACTCAAAACCACCCCTTTGTGACTCCTGGTACTTACCCCGGGAAGGGAGAAAGTGGTGCTGAAGTACGGCACTCGAAACCCCGCAGGTGGAGGAACGTTCGATTCACCAAAAGTTCCAGGTAGTAACTGGAAGTGAGAAGAATGAACAGGTGGAGGAACTGTGATTCCATTTAGTATCGTGCGATTCCGTCAGCAGTACTGCGGGCCGTTTCATGGGAGTGCGGTGAGATCAAGTAGATTAGGTGGTTTCAGGGCTTTATGGGTAAATATGTCATACATGGCGTGTCTGGATTATTTTTGTTCAATCGGAGATAGCTAGAGACGGTATGGATCTGCTGGATAGGTGGCTGGGTCCGACAAAATCAGCGCCTGGACCCGACTTCGTTCGTAGCTTAGAAATTAAATAGAACACCCTATACAGGTCAGTTGGACCTCATCTCATTTTGCTGGAGTTGGCCGTTTTCAGGACCAGCTTATACCGGGTCTTTGGACTTGTAGGTTTCCATTGTGAAACCGGGATTGATTTTGACTGGTGGAAGCTGGTCTGGACCAGGTTTTACTTGGCCAGACTGAACCTGTAGGGATACGACCCTACCAAAACAGCTACAACATGTACCTGGTCCCTCCAAAGTATTTTGGAAAATGCGACATGACCCTACAACTGTTACCAATTTTCCGAGGTACGACCAGGTCAACCCCAGGTATACGACACATTGCTGCCTATTTTCATCTATTTTCCATGTACCACTTTTGGGGTGCTGGTACTGATAACCCTAACCCAGTGCATCCCAGTTGCCACTATGTAAGGAACCAGGGATTCTAGGTCTATGGTCTATGGTGTTAGTCTTTCCACCACTGGTTACCAGCCAACTAGTGGTTTGCCTGGATGCCCTGGGATCATGTCAGCAACACCGAGGACCCAAACGTACCCATCTTCCGAGTCCGATCCTCGGCCCCATCGGGTCGCACCAGTAGACTGTCCAGGGGACTCCAGTGGAGATCCTCAACGTGGTCGTCATTTTGGCCTGGATCCCGAAGTGTGTGAGGACGTGGTGCGTGCACGTGCCTGGACTTCCCCAGAACGATGTTTTGGGACTGGGAGAGGATGTATTTCGGATGCAACAGTTACATGCGTATACAGCATTTACCTCATGAACATGGCCCATCCATGTACTAACTATTGTTCCAGTCCTATGGATGGTCTAAGTCTAGGTCCGGAGGTTTTGGTCGTCCTTTCTGGGGAAGATCGGACGGATTTGGGTTGGAGACCCTGTTGGGACAGCGATTAAGGACCCTTCCCGGCGATGCTGCGCAAGGCTGCGCGTGCGCGTGCGGAAGACAAGATGTTGTTTCAAGTGGTTCACTGGCCAGATGAGAACACGTCAATGGAACCCGTGGAACTCTGGGGCTTTTCCATGGGACCGGACGGTAACACCCTTCGGGTTGACTCGCAGGTGGATGAAACCCCCAATAGCACCCTTAAGGTTGCGCCTTTGGGACCGGACGTGGCCTTGCGGTGACAGGACAGAATGGGTACTTGTGTCAGAGTTGGTATGCCTGTCCCTTATAACATGTCCCATTTGCTAAGGTATATACTTCAAGTTGGGGTTGTCACCCCTGACTTCCTTTGTACCTGCTGTTTTTTTTTTTTTTTTTCGCAGCAGGTGACAGGACAGTCCTACCCCTGGAGCCACTTCCCCACTTTGCCCGGCCATTGGTTCAACCCGGGGCGCCACCCAGTTGTTGATCCCAACGATCGCTTGCACGACCTATGTGGCTCGGTCCGTGCGTTTGGGTCAGCTTGGGTGTTCGTGGCCGTGAGAGGGAGGGGTTTTGTAGGGGGTCTCTTGAACTGTTAAAAAAGACAACAACACACTATTCAAGAAGGTCATCACTTCATACATATCCTGACCCCCGCCCTAATATAGATTAATATTCACCAGACAGTGATAGAGGCTATAGACAAATCAAATGTAGTTTGGTGAGACACTGAGACCCAATAGTCTTTGCTTGTCGGTGGCACGGCGTCCTGGTCCAACTAAAGGGTCTCCGATCGGCGTCCAGGCTGTGCGTCCAGGCAAGGCGTCCAGCGTCCAGGGCGTGGCGTTTGTACCTGTTTTCTTCCGGGTCGGCGCATCCCCTGCAGTCGAAGGTGTTGGGTGTATTGACTCATTCCTTTCCCGGTTTCTATATCAGATCCAAGATACGCATCCATGTTTGTTGACATATGTTGCTGCTCCAGTGCCAGTGCGTCCTTTTCGCAGTTCACGTTCGCTCGGCCGATCACCACTGAGCGCTGACATGCTACACGACCGGGGTGTTTGTGGGATGAAATGCATCGGTTTTCGTCCACCAGGATGTTGGGGCTGTTGGTTTTTTCCACACCCGTGCAGTGGTGGGATGTTATAGAGAATGTAGAGAACCAGCGTTCTAGGTGCGGCTGCTGCCATCTTAGCAGGGTCAAGAGATTGTGAGCCTGCTGTTGATGGAAGAAATCCTGGCCCATGCCTAGATGGAGTGTAATTATACTTTGATGATGATTTCTGCAGGAGGAGTAGAATGCACAGGTTGAACATGTTGAGCCATTGATCATATTGACCCTAATCCTGATAGCAATTTGAGAACTTGTACTGTGTTCATGCCATGAACCACAATTTAGTTACACTTGTGAGCCATCAGCGCAAAAGGATGTGGATGCAACTCCCACATAGTTTTCCAAGGGCCTTACCCTGACCCTACTACTAGTAGTGTACTAGTATGTGTTTCCTTTGCAGCATCAAGGAGGCAGTGGCAATGAATTGAAGCGAATCGAAGGCCAAGTCCAAGGTTGAATGTTGCGAAGTACACCTGAAGTACAACAATTCTAGCTTCCTTCCAGCATCCTAACCCGGAACCGTGGATCACCTCCGCCAAACGAGGGGACCTGTTTATCCACCCAACAACAGATCCCGCGGTTCGTCGGGTACCATACGGTATGGACTGCCATGGGACTGCCAGACTGCTGAGGCAGTCCTATTCCAGTCCCATGGGGCGTGTTTGGGTGCCCATGACCCATGTTTTTTGAGCCCATGACCCATACTGGTACCCATGGGCCACTGGTACCGATGACTGTATACACCCGATCCGAAGAGCAGACCTGATCCGAAAGACTGTGTTAGGCGGTTTAACAGAATTCCAACAATTATGTATTATAATGGTCTTTACCAAAGAACCACTTCTTTAACTAAGGATGTTACACTACAGAACCAGGTCAACCCGTCTTTTGGGTGGTCGAACTGAAGGCGAACAGGGGGAAGAACTCCAGCTCTCCTCATCCCCAAGCCCGTGAACCGGGACCCCAAAGAGCATCGAACTCAGGGGGGTGATCATGCTGCTCTTAAGCGTTCTTTCGGAGGCTCCGCTGTGGCCGTCCGGACGGATCACTTGAACAGCGGCTTGTTCGGTGGATTGATTTCCCCCTATGAAGAAACAAGCAAGTGGATAGAAGTGGATATATCTAACAGATCGTTTGTGGTTTTTGGGTGTATCAGGCTGTTCCAGGACACCCGTTGGAGGGTGCTGGTATATAAATATCCAATATCTATAAACCAGGAGACCCCAAGGGGTGTTCTTTGGACCCTAAGGGGTGGTTAATAGACACCCCGGTAGCCACCAATTGGCACCCCTGAACGGGTCTCCTGGAATAGGTGACCTTTTCATTCCAAACTGAGGGAGTTTGTTGAGGAGTTTTTCAGACTGGGAGACGTCATCGATGACGAGGACGACTGGACCCTGACAGTCCTGAAGTTTCTGGAAGAATCAATATACCTGGACCGTCCTGTCTGGAGATCCCTAAGTAGATATAGTGAATTGTAGTCCATTGGATGGTCCTGGTAGTCGTTTGCTGGGTTGGTCCCTGGGTGTGAGTTGGCCTTTCGTAGTTCGCTCTCGCAGGGTTTGATGACGGCCTGGCCTTCAGCCTTTACCCAGCGCGTTCGTATAAAAGGATACTACTGGACTCTGGCCACACACTTTAAGTGGAATGATTTATTTCACCTTCCAGCAGTCTATACCCTGGAAGTCAAAGACCATGTTTAAAATGGTTGATCTGGTTTTGTAGTGTAAACCCCTCAGTGAAACGTTGTTCGGGAAGAACAGGCTATTAAAATGGTGGGCCACGACTTCTATAGGGTACTGTATATATACCCTTTAAAGTTTTCGCTCTATGACTGTGGTTCATGGCACCCGGAGCCCGGAACTCACCCGGAGCCCGGAACTCACCCGGACCGTAGGTTGACCTCTTTCTGTAGAAAATTAATGTTCTGTCTCTACCAGCGTCCCGTTGAAAGAGCCACGGCCATATTCATTACGTATGATTTGGGGGGGTGTCCGAAGTTACATGCAACAGTCGGTAAACAAGAACGTCACTAGTTTAGAGATGTCGGCCTGCAACCTGTGCCCATCATCCGCTGGGCCCAGGGAATGGGACATACCCAAAGTACCAGGACCCGACACCGCGGGGTGCCCAATGGAAGCCTATAGGTAGTGTGGGGTAGTCCATTGGACACCCCTTGGAGGGTCCTGGTATGATGATATGCGCACGTTTTTATCTCCACCCAAGCATGAGCGGTTCTGCAGCTGAAACTCATTCTGGATACAAGCATTCATTGCTGTAATGGTGCTAGAAAGGCGCCCTGAACTGTTACGGGCTTCACCCAATTGTCCACCCGGGAATTTGGTCAAAGCTATGAACATCACAACGGCCCAAACAAAGCATGGGACTGATCTTGGGTTCAATGGCCTCCAAAATCACCGCGTTGGGTGGGTTTAGGGTTTAGGGGATTCTGTGTTCAGAACTCACGACCTTCGTTCAGAGCTTCTCCGTCACCCAGACTCAGGTCGTCACCAACCAGTTCGCACGTCCGAGCGGCACCGACCGGCTCAGCACATGGATTGGACCGGCTAGGCGGACTGAGCTGGTTCGGTCGCCCCGGAATGTCCCAGAAGGTCCCCTTGGAATGTCCTCCAGCCTTCAAAGACTGTTTCAGACATGGTGGAGCTGGTTTCCTAGCGTCTAAAAAGCCCCTTCTTTTTCTTGGCATTTCACCAATGCTTCACCTGGCTTAACATTTGTATTATTAATTCAGTCTCCCCCAAAAGAACCTGAAACAAGGCGCCTTTCGCCATGAGTGCGGCGCCCTCGCTCCTTCTTGCAGCGTCTCGCGTCTCGGATCTCGCGTCTCGCGATCTCCGGAGGTCTTTTTCGGCAAGATGCACGTCTTGCTGAAAGCCGGCGCCAGCTGTGGGCCCTGGACCACTCCCGTCGACCGCTCCTCAACGATCCGAAGTCGACGAAGCTCTCCGGTGGGGCGGTCGTTCGATGATCTACTGCCGGATCCACTGCCACCGAACCTCAGGTTCGGCCCGAACATGGCACCTCAGAATTCACCTCATGTGAGGCTCGGTACGACTGGATCCGGACTAGAGAGGCTCTACCGGATCCCACGGTCCGGCGAAAGCAGTGCCATGACCCAGTCCGTGGTGGACTGAAAACAGTCTGTGACCTCGTCGACATGGAGTGTGGAAAGGTGCCCTTTGAGAGGCCTGGAACGACCGAACATCCTGGGATCTCAAGTTCGGTGACGTACTGAAGGTCCTGGTACGAGGTTTTCAGGGACAGGTTCTCTGGGTCAGATTGGACCTGCAGGAGATGGTTCTTCATGTTCTTTTTCTGAAGTACGCAGAGCCCGGATTGAGACGCTTGATTGGATGGCACTCCCTGGTTCTTCAGTTTTTGACAAAAATTGATCGCCTGGTTGCGGTCACAAAGAGGCTTGGACAAAGACTCCCAAGTTCGGTCACGAACTGAAGAAGCTGGGAATAGCTGGGAAGAGCACACGTCTTTGGGGCATGCCCAGACACGAACATGGGAGTGGCATGGGAGTGGCTGTTTTGTTTCTTAATGTTTTAATTGGGTCATTGCAACCATGGTGTGCTTCTACTCCAGCGAAATGATGACTCAGCTAGGAAGGGACTTTGCAAATACATCCGAAGCATCCGAAGACCACCTTGTGTCTTAAGAGTCCACACCCGGTCCGGAGATTCCCTGCAACCCGCCTGCAGGGGGTGGGGGCCGTAGTATAGCCGGCCTCTGTGCCGGGGTGGGTGTTGCACCCGGGGATTGAGGGAAGCCGCCCTGAGGCCCTCAAGCACCTGCGTTGCTATGGATCCGTAGGGCCCTGTATTAAGATGTGGGTCACACATGGGATGAAATACCTTGTTAAATCTATTCAATCTACTCTCGACCGTTGTGTGGTCGGTGGTGTTTGTTTCCATGATCAGGCGAAGCCAAGCCTTGCATGCTGTTTTCGGGTTCCTAAAGGGAAGGTGTTCTTCAGTCAGACACGGGGTTGTTCACACATATGCGACTCCCATAGCCCATCTTAGCGATGGCAATGAGACGAATGGGTCGTTGGGTCGTTGGGGAACGCGCTCAGACTTGCAGCTTGCAATGAGGCTTGAACTGTTTTCACCCTCCCGAGTGGGAAGAATCCGTTTTGAGAGTTCAGATGCTGATTACTTGCACTTCTAACGGACCGGATAGGGAAGTAGTTATATAATTACCTGCAGTCTCAAAGTATATATCTCGGAATAAAAGGGTAGAAGTATACCTGTTCTTAGAGGGGCATGTTCCTTTTCTAAGGTACTCTGAGAAGTCAGGTACGCAAGCCCTTGGGATGAGCAAGCCTTGGGATTAGCAAGGGCATCAAACATGTGTGATTGGAAGTTGCTGCAACGTGCACAAGATTTCACCAAAAACTGCTTGAGAGAGCGGAGACCAAACAGCCCACTGTTCTTCTCCAGGACCCGTGCAGTTTTCTACGCCAACACTTGGTGCGTGGGGAACCTCTTTGAGATGCACTTGATGAAGAGACCATGGGCCGCGCGCCGGCGTCAGGAAGTCACCTCCAATAGGTGTCCTCAAGAGGATTGCTGGGCCCAAAGAGGTAGGCTATTTTTGTGTGACTTGGTTTGCAGCATGCTTTTTTTGTGTTCCATGTTTGGTCGAATGGTGCATTGCGCTTGGACGGACACAAATTAGGTGCTCCTGAGGTCTCAGTTCGTACTGCTTGAAAACGGGTACTTTGTACATATTTTATCATATTTTTGGTTTGGGCCAGGGGCCATGTCCAACTTTCTAAAGTACTTGAAGCCGGGTCCAGTTAGTAACAGTGTCTCCGTATTCTAATACACACATGTATTTTGAGGAGCCCAGAAGCCCAAAAGCTCCAACAGAAGAAGTGCTCTTTCAGCAGCAGCTTTAGCTGTGTCAGCTTCATGTTTTAGTCCAACACTACTGCAGGTGACTGAGAGTGGTGGTCTAGATGCAAGGTTCTACAGGTCCAAGGTGGTTGAAGAGAAGCGCCAAGTCCTTGAGAGCTCCAAGAAACCAGCCCGGACCTGTCGACAGGTCTGGGTGTTGATCCAAGTCATGAAGCGATGAATCGTTCTTTTGTCTTTTCCGCAGGAGCGGTGATCGATATGCCGGGGCCTAAACGGGTCCGTTCGTGGATCTCTGTGGAAGTGGAACAGACAGGGTCCTTGAGGGGTCCGACTCGGTGATCGAAGTCTAGGAATGTTCTTTCCTAGGAATATCTAGAAATGGTTTTGTTTAAAAGGACTTTGGACCCTCAGTTGGTACTCTGAAACATGCCAGTCGCTACCTGTTGCTTGTAAAGTCATGTTCCATTCTCCAGGGTACTTCGCCAAACTTATCCACTGTCGACCCTCCAAGCCTCTCTAAAAGCGTCGAACACATCACCCTCTCAGATGGTTTTCGAATCCGGGAAATATGGGTGAAGCATTAGAGAGGAGTTGGACCTGGAAGAAGGAACATTGACCAAAGACATCCAAAGATCCATATTGGCCCATATTCCATGGATCTCCGCGAGGACTGGGCGGCTGGAGAACAGAAGATGTTCCAAGCGGATGTGTCATGTTGACGAATGAATCGCCCCTCCTTGGAGATCTGTGAAATATCTCCAATCAGTCAGCATATGTTATAGTTTTTTCCCCAAACAGGTTTACCTGTGAAGGGTTCTTATTCCTTTGAAAGGGGTGCATGACCGGGCCGCATGATTTTACATTTGCCTCGGGGCTTGCGTTCCTGCCACACTGTGGTTGCTGTGGCCGCATGATTTTACACTTGTCTCCCATTTATCCGATTTATCTCCCACTGTCTCCAGTCCATTGTGGGTGCTTTGGCCGCATTATTTTTACACTTGTCCCCCATTTGTCTCCCACTGTCTCCAGTCCCTTGTGGGTGCTCTGGCCGCATGATTTTACACTTGTCTCCAACTATCTCCATTTCGCTCCGGGTGCTTTGGTCAGTGCTTTGGTCGCATGATTTTTACACTTGTCTCCCATTTGTCTCCAACTATCTCCAGTCTCCTGCAGGTGCTTTGGCCGCATGACTTAACACAGCTGATGGAACGTCATGATTGTTTCATATATTTATTTACTAAGGATAAGTACGGCACTTCACTTTGCTGCAGAGCATGGACAGCACAGAGCTGCCGGAATCCCAATTGCTGTTATTGATCTTTTTATGAAATACTACATCCGTTACATCATTTTTTATAGGTGTGCAGGGCCATGGCCAGCACCAGAGCATTAAGATATGGAAGCATCAGAAGAGGCGTTTCAGCAAACGGACAATGTCGAAAGCACATGAAGAGGGGAGAGGAACGCACATGAAGAGATGCATTGAACGCTATGGAGCTTATATGCAGGAAAGATCGAAAGGGACACCAGAGATCCCAAAGCTCGATCCGCATCATGTCCCGAAGGCAGGAGCAGTTCCCATCAGCTCACGACAACGCCCCCCGACGACCTCCCCAGAGGCACCAAACGCCAAGCAATCGAAGCGCTTGAATCCCGGAACCTTGATCGCCTCGTCGACTCGTTGGTCCAACGACTTTCAGATTGTGATTTGACGGATAAATTCTGCACTTCGCCAACTGGCTCCGCAAGACCAACAGCAAGTCATCGGCTCCCTTATTCATCAGCTCACAACATATCAACACGAGTCCGATGATACCAATACCACTACCCTGACCCCGGTATTGTCAGCTCCACGTCGTGAACCCTCTCGAGCAGCTGGACCTCTCCAACATGCCGCTATGGATGTCCCCGTTCCTTCTTCTTAATCGGGATCCATGTCTTTGACGAACTCTTCGGAGTCACCTCCAGCCACTGTGGGTATTCCTTATCCATCCTTATCCCAGTTACTCCGCAGGCCTATCCTAATCAATAGAAACAGCGGCTGGAAATCAGCCTTTCCTCGGTCTCTTCGTCAAGTATCGATGCTCTGGATTAAGACACAATCCTTTATGCAAGAGTCTGCTGCTCCTGCTCCTTCAGACAAGATAGCCAAGGCAACAAAGGTCGCGCTTATATTGCTGAATTGACAAAAGTGGTACAGGCGAACCTGAACCTACCGACGCGAGAAGAACAAGATGCAGTCCTCAGGGATGTATTGCTGAAACGACTTGGCCTCCGTGAGCTCTTTCCTCCAGTTTAAAGCAGGCTGCTTCATTTCGTTTCCTTGGGTAGGATGCACCCGCCGAGATTCCAGAGATTATACTTCTGTCAGGACAAGTTTGTTTGTTTGGATGCAATTGTGCGAATCCTGTTGTCAGGCAAGGCATATGCAAGGCAATCTGGCGCAGTCTGGCCTATCTGGCCTAAGAAGAAGCCTCGCTGTTCGTGAAACCAGTGAAAAAGGGTTCCAATTTTCAATTGGCACTCACTCCATTGGTTGGTGTCTTCTTCCAGTTTTGTTTGCACCTAAATTGGATGCAAATGGGAACAAACACATTACCACGAAAGGCATACAAGCACAAACCTTTTTGGGGGGATTGGGGACACATGGGGAAACAAACAGGTGGAAAATTTGGTTAAGCTTTATTTTTCAGGGATACGGCTTAGGAGTCCGGTTGAACCTATATGGTCTTGGTCGCAACACTGGAACCGTGCTCGGCCATGCCTTCTTTTCTCCATGCCTTGTGCCTCAAAGCCGGCAAATCAGCAAACCGCACACCAACCCAACAAAAACTCGATAGGATTATGTTCTTTTCTCTTTTGGGTCAATGTACAGGTCAGGTAAAGATGGTATACCAGCGGTTCCATCCAGTTGGGTGCCCGTCTCAGATTCACTCACTGGCTGGAACTAAACACCACACCACCCAACTCCATGTAACTCCAAATGTTGTTTTTCTTTGCTTTGTTGCATTTTGTTGTTTGGATTTTTTTTTGGGGATAGGCAAACCACACCAAGAAACCCGACATGGAACTCCGGGTACACGGAGTGTATGATGGGTCTTTTAGGGGGTGTCCGACTACCTGTAACCGTCGGTGAACTTTTGGAGTAAACACCTAAACTAACGATCATCATCCACTGTTATTGGTACCCTAAGAATCCAAACGAGCCCTCCATGGCAGGGGTCAGACCCTCCTTCATTGGGTTTGGACCAACCCAGTTTGAGGGCCCGGATTCTTCTGGGTACCCGGACCCATGTGATCGGGATTCTATCAATAGCCTCTTAGAGGTTCAGGGGAGTGCATGAACCACCACGGGGCCTTGTGATTCTTGATATACTCAATGGGTCTTGGATTTTGAAGGTCACCGTCAGCACCAGAGGTGACCCACCTTCCACTTTCAGAGGTGTTGCAAAATGTTGTGGCAGATGTTTCTTCCACGGACGTACTTGACCTGCGCGCAGCTTTTGTGCCTTCTTCGCAGGTCTTAGACCATTCCCAGCTGAACTCCTTCAACCGTCACCAGCTTTTGCCACTTGTCACTGCGTGGTCCGGTCCGAGCAAGGTGTTGGGTTTGTTCTGGATTTATATGAGAGGGTGATTGAAGACACTTTTATGATCTTGTATGTACACGCTCCAAGTACTGTACCTTCTGAGAAGGTGGCACTCGATCCGGATCTATGGATTGATTTGATTCGTAGATTCCAGGCAGCCATATTTGTTCACCCAGGCCCAGGCCATGCCGCTATCCTGTATAGGTACGGCACGCATGTTTTTTGGCATGGCGTTTCTTTCCGGTGGTGGTGACAGATGAATATTAATGGATAAGTTTCTGTCCACGGGCTTTTGACGACGTTTTATGTGCAGAGCGCAGGCGGATGTGGGAGAACTTGGGATGGTTCCCCAGAATACTAAGTAGCAAGCAGCTTTTGAGCATCAAGAAAAAGAAATCGTGCAGTCGACCTAGCTCACCAACCATTGAAGCATAGTTGCCGTCGATGTTCTGAAGTGGTTCATCATACCCTATACCCTATGGTTCCACATACGAGAAGGCGAGACCATTGTAGGCGGTCTTAGAGGGTCCGACCTGGAGAAGGTGAGGGATACCTAGAACCTGAGTTTGACCTCTATTTTGGACCACCAACCACCCAAAAGATGGATCTTTTCGTATCAAAACAGAGGTCATGTCTGGGTTCCAGGTATGTTTATGCTATGGCTTCTTCTGCGCGTTGCAGGTTCCGTGCAGACCGACGTAGACCGACGTAGGCTACGGCGACAACGACCTGCACGGACCGGACCGAGGTGTCGTAGCTTGACGTGAAGCGAGACAAGCAAATGCAAGGAGGGCAAAGAAGAAGAATGGAAGTATATAGGAGTTACATGGAGTTACATGGCATATTAATAGGAGTTACATGGAGTTACATGGCATCTTAATAGGAGTTATATGGAGTTAATGCCCACACAAAATTAGGAGTTACATTGGAGTTGGGTGGTGTGGTGTGGTGCGGCTCGTCCCATGTTCTGGGGCTGGTGGATGTGTTCGCACGAAACGAGACCGGAGAGCACCCAACTCCTTGGAACCGCTAGAAGACACACAAAACAGATCATTAGCGTCATTCCCTAGGGATCCAAACACCTTCTCAGGTACGGTGAGGACGGAGACACTGTTATGTAGGTGTGGAGGGTCCAATTACCTTCTGAGAAGGTACTTGGATCCCTAGGGATTAGAGGCATCCAAGCAACAGGTCTCTACCAAGTTTCCCCATGGCACCATGTCTTTGTTCCCACTGCCGGACCGCATGTGTGCGGGACCTTGAGGACGATGCTGGTCGATCTCATGTACGAGACCTTGGCGCGCCAGGGAAAGTTTCGAATGAGGCAGTTTCACCCGGCACCGTGCGTGTTGCTTCTGCCTGGAACCGGTCCGGACCGTTCATCCCTTATAGAAAACACCCCAACTATAGTAGCTTCTCGTTCCTCGTAGTAATGCCAGCAGCTACTAGTAGCTTCTTGCTACTCATAGCGATGCCCTTGTTACTAGTAGCGATGTCCTTAGTCCCAGACACTCCATGTATGCCATATATGCCTACATTGGGGTGGTGCCAGGGGGTCTGTCTGGGGCGGCAGTCCGTCCTGGCAGTCCCAGTACGTCGTCGTGTATGGGAGTAGCTTCTTGTTCCCGTTCGTCTCGTATAGATCGACACATGAAAACACCCCGTTCTTCTCCGAGGGTGCGAGCTGAGACTCCAGGTTTCGATGTGACAAAACATCGGTACTCACTCGTGAGGAAACCGCCCAAGCTCCCCAAGGTAGGAAGCATCACTCGATACCCAGACGCGACAGTCGTAGATAGGATGGGCATATGACCCGTTTGGCCTCCAGTCGTACCTTCGTTTCGAAGCTGGGACTGGGGTGGGTGCCAGGAGGGTCTAGCCATACCTTCTGAGGAGGTATGACTGGAGGTGTAGGGTTAATCTTAACCTATACATTGACCCCTGAAACCACAGCAATGCAGGCAAATATGCCAGTTGGATGGAGTGGTTGGGAAACGAAGAAACCTCTTGAAGGTCCGGCACTGTGACTTTGCAGCATCACCACCCACGAACCGGAATTTTTTGTTCATCCTTCGCCTTGAAGTGGATCAGCTGAAACATGCTTGTTCATTTTTTACAGACACCCCACTCAAGACGATCCCAGACCGAACGTGCCTAACAAAAACATGAGAGTCAGAGTGGTTGATTTCAAGGATCCGAGGGCGTTTTCCAGTCCAGGGGCGTTTCTGGCGAACAGGTGGAATTCCTCGGTTTCAAAGCCCTTTCTTTTCCCAGACATGGCTATAGACGCCTCTTCTTGGGTGCGAACTCGCGCCGGCTCCGGCCTCCTCCGCGGTGGAAGACCTCATTGCGGACATTCCATTCACTTCACCCATGATCCCCACGTCGCCAGGATGGTCGAAATGATGCTGGTCATGTCCTTCGAACGAGCCATGCAGGCTGATCACGGACCATCGGGGTCGCCATCGCGGTCTCTCATAGAAGAAACAACACAGAAAAACATGCTCTTGACTGTCCTTCAACCCAGGAACATTTTTGGACTCCAGTTTGCATTCCTAGGACATTTATTGTGGCACCCATGATGGTCCTAGTCCACCAGGCAAACAAAATATTCAGAATCTCGTGTTTCATGACTATAGACTATAGGATCTGGCACAGGATTTTGATGAACATCACAACATCGCATTCCCCAGAGACTCCGGTCAGGATCACCGGGACGCCCGGTCACAACCGAAGTGCACCGCCAGCTGCGCACACGTGCGCACACGTGCACCAGCGGACACCGGTCAAAGCCTGGCCAGAAGGGTTTCAGACATGCTGGGACCCTTGAAGTCTGGACAGAAGCCTATAGCATTGGCAGGTCTGCAAGCGTCCTCGCCACCGGAAGCGCCGTCCTGCGCCCGTCCTTCCATCCGTCCCAACACCAGGAATGACTCAGGTCCGTCCACACGAGTCATTCGGGTCATGTCAGGTCCGCCGAAGTGTGCTCAATGCCAACTTCTACGAGAATGGCCACCGGCTCCACGCCCTCACGCGCGGGCCCCGACGCCCTCGGTCCTCGGCGCGGAACCGCGACGAACGCCGACCGAACGCCCCTAAACGACGACTCCTCGTGAGTCGGACGTGACTCCTCGTTGCGGCGACCTCGTCGGAAGCGGAGCGCGCCTGTCGGTGCTTTCTCGGCGCACGGAATTCATCTCCAAAGCCTACCCCATACACGACTACGTACTGGGACTGCCGGACTGCTGCCCCAGACAGACCCCCCAAACCACCACCCCAACTGATCGGCATATATGGCATACTACATTCGAGTGTCTGGGTACCTGCAGTCGACCCCAGATGGGTACGGCCCCGCCGCCATATTCTTTTGTGTTCGGGTTGTGACAGGGTTGTGTTCGTGTTATGGTACCAACCCTCCAAGGTACGAATTCGGTCCGTTGGGTTGGGAATCCCCCAATGGGAGTGCTTGAACCATCTTGAAGCCATGTCCCATATATCCTACCGCAGAAAAGTGGATCACTTGCCAAACCTTCCAGGTACAGTTCTCATCGCAATCCTTGTGCGTTTTCATGTTTACTGTCCACATGTTTGTCGTCCACTTTGTCATTTCCCAGACCAAATAGATACCTACACGGATGGGCCATGTTCATGGGGTATATTTATATGTACTATTCCAGTTGTTTTCATGAAATAGGATAACTTCAGCATACTTCAGCTGAAATAGGTGTGCAGATCACTTCTGAGGAACTGCCCTTCAGATCATCCTTTCCGCAGATGTGTTCACCTGGGCCTCTCTTCAAGCCCGCCCTTCAGATCGGATCCATGGATTCACCCTCTAAGGTGCGGTGATGTTTTCACTTTTATACCAGTAGATCTTGGGTCTGTACGAACTGACCTGTAACAGTCAGTGAACAATTACTTTTGAAAAAGGCCTGCAACTGAACCATCATCATCATCCACTGGGCCCAGGATGACATGAATAGACCCAACCTAGATCCTCCAAGCTGCCCAGTGGTCGACACCAAATGAAGGGCGCCAAGTTTTATAGATCACAACGCTGACAAACCCTAGGGCTCCAGTCGTACCTCCTCAGAAGGTATGACTGGACCTTCTAAACTAACCCACCCCAGTCCCACTGGAGCCCGTACGGGAAATGAATTGAAGGGCGCACCTGGTCCAGGAAGATCCAGGTCTCGGCGCCGTCCTCGCCGTCTGGAGAGAGGATCCGCGGCCGAGGTCCATCGGCTTCCCCAAAGTGCTGAGCCCGGATCCGGCACCTGGGCTGAGTGAAAAGCGGAGGGAACCGGATGGAACCGGTTCATCATGGGCTTTTGGTTGAAAGATTCCAGGGGCCCCTTCCAGACATTCCAGTGGTAGAAGTCAGTTTCCAAGGAGCATTCACCTTCAAGTACCTTCGTTTCGAAGGTGAGACTGGGGTGGGTGCCAGGAGGGTACGGTCATACCTTTTGAGGAGGTGCGACTGGAACCATTTGGAACCCTAGGGACCCTGTGGCACAAACCACGTGGAATTTGTGGACCACTGGAGCCCAGGGTGTGATGTTCTCATCTGACCGAAGCTAAGATCTTGTTTGGGGCTGGGGGGTGTTCTTCCACACCTAGTGCTCCAAGAGATTCCGAAATCCTAGTAACTATAATGTATACATATTATTATATGTACACAGTATATAAAACGTTTTCGCCCTAACCGGGCCACAAAAACAAACCGGGCCAACTCTCGACAGAGCTTTTTTGTCTGCAGCTGCAGCAGTATAGTGGCTCCATCATCACCTGCAAGCAGGGATGAAAAGGCAGCAATGGCAATGGATCTGCTTAAGATTTCGGAACCAGCTAGATCCTGAGGACCTTGCAGTAGAATTTAAACCTTGAAAGTCTTGGTCCCTAGACTTGCCCAGGATAGACCTTTTGAGAGCCCGCCTGCACCCCAGAAACACGACTTGTCTTCACAATTCACCAAAATCGGAACTTCAGGTGAAGCTGAGCTCGCTTCAATCACTGAAGCAAGCGACAGCCTGAAATTCCTAGAGAGCCAAGTGAAGATAGCCCTTGGAAAGTTGACAAGAGATGAGGCACTAACTTGTTTCGTGTGTGTGTGTGAGTTGGCTTCCGAGTCGGGAGCAAACACGCAGGAAAAAGAGCTCGATGGATGGGTCCTCGAAAGCTTGGCTCTTGGAAAGCTAGTTCAACCAGTACCTTCGGAGGAAGAGCAACAATACCAAATCTACGAACCTGTGATGGAAGAAGAAGACAAAGAAAATCTAAACCCTGCGCCACCTACCAAAAAGTTGCGCCGAATGGGTGCAACCTATTTCTGAGATACTGCTGTTTTTAATTCAAGGAAACACTAGCCGATTCACGCAGAGCCGCTTGTGGCTGGCTGCTTTATTGTGCGTGCAAAGCTCGTGTACAATTCACTTCGCAACTTGCATTGCCCGACTTCGGAGGAAAGCTCTTTTGAGGGTTCTCATGATTTCACATGCTTAAGGGAAATCCAAACCAACGGACCATTAGCGAGTGATCTGATAAATCCCGTTTTTTTTCTTGGGAACAGGTTTTTGGCTGCAGGCCGTGATTAGGTAGGGCCAGGAACATCCTGGTTGGATGTCTCTACTGCCCGCAATTTCCTCCCTCAGCGACACCAGTGAGCTCGAGCCTCAGGGTGCGCCCAACTTTCTCCAATCGCTTGGCCTTGGAAGCAGTGCGCAGGTCGGAGGAGTCAATGGCACCCACGCGAAGAAGACCGGCCAGTATCTCAAATGGCCCTTCACACCAAATGTCATCTTTGATTTCCAACAAACTTAGGTGGTTGCAAGCGGCCCCAAGACTGTTAGGAAGACTATCCAGAAGGGTTCTGAGGATGTGAATTGTGTGCAACAAAATGGGTCCTTGAATTGATTTCAAGATTCTACACATTTGGTGCAGGAAAAGCTTCCTTTGTTTGGAAGTATCCTTGGGGAGAGCAAGAAGAAGAACACCTTTGACATGGCAGCACTGAAGGTTTGCCGTGTTTGGTTGGGTCTTCATTTTTCGGGCAAGACGGGTGGTAGGTCAAGCTCCCAGTGGCCCAGAAGCTGTCTATCATGGTGGCTGGAGCCATAGCTTGCCGGCAAACTCATTGTCCTTGAATGGTTGCGCATCTCTAAGGTTTCGGAGAACACCTCGAAGTCGAAAACCCTGAGAAAAACCAAATCGGTGCTCTTCAAAGGCAAGAAGGTGGTGAGGGCTTGGCCAGCTCTCCGTCAGGTGCTAAGAGGTGCTAATTGTCTGGCTGGAGTGTGGCCAAGGCTGTTTTGGCGCATGTTTGCGCGCGACATCAAATGGAGTCACAGAACGCGGCATCAACGCCGCGCCCTTGATGAATCACGATACTTTGAGTGAAACTCCCCATGCCAACACCTGAGGACTTGGCCAATGTCATCAGGTTCTCCAGTGACTACCGTGATGCCTTAGGATCGAAGGCACCAGGAACCTTCCTCGCAGCTGAAGTCTGTGAATACTTCTCTGGTTCGAAGCTCATTTTTCACCGGTTATCAAAATTCACGAAGCGTATTCCTGACGTTCAGGTCTCCCTGTTGGGTGGACATCGACACGCCCCAATTCGGTCAACGTAGCACACTTTCGTGCTGCCTTCCCCCCATGTCCAGTCTCACGCTCGGGGTCCCAAGTCAATCTCTGCTGGGCCTCGACTAGGGTGTCCGCTTTCCTTCAAGGTCAACAAGTGGCCAATGGTGAGTCTTTTCACCGGAATCGGAGGCTTGGAGCTAGGATTGTCGGAGCCAGGGCCTCGTCTCTGATGCTGCAACGTTGCTCAATATTTGTGTTTTTGGCCTTTGTGTGGAACTCCCTCAGGATCATGTATCCAACCTTGATGGCCATCACCTCAAAACTGTGTTATATTAATTCGCAGTTGTTTTTTCTATCTTTACCTTTGAGTCCTCCCAGGTTGAGAACAACCAGCACTGTCGGTCAGTTCTTGCTGCCCGCATGAACGACCAGCTTCTCCCGACATGTGAAATCCATAATGATGTGGAGACCTTGACAGGCCACCAGGCCACAAGATCTGGAGCTCGAGGCATTGGTGGTGGATTCCCGTGCCAGGCCCATGTGGACATGTTTGCCTGCAAGGAACTTCGGCTTCAGAACCTTTCGTTTTATTGCGACGGAGCCTGCACCATGCTACACCCTTTGAAAGATTACTATATAGGGCCAGGCTAAATTTTTTGTTAGGTCATTCCTCTTTCATGCAACTGTCGCAAGAAAAACAATGACGGAGTCTTGTTCAGTGTGCTTGACAAAGGCATTATTGTTTAAGGGTTTGTTTCCCCATGGTGGCTTCCTCCTTGAGATGGCTTTGACAAATGTCATGACCAAAAGCAAAAGGGAGTTTCATGGGTGGTCATGTTGCCAGTCCCCGGAACCAAGAAACAAATCACATGCCGTGTGAGTTATCAACTTATCAGGCCCATTCAGGCCCTGTATTTGGGGTTTTGATGAAAGACTCAATGGAAACAACATGACGGAAATAGATGACAATGAACACGACTGTTTTTGTCATTTTGCCACCCTTTTTGCCATTTTGACAAGTTGCGTCCAACTTGCGCCAGGGAGTCTCCGGCGCAGGCAGCGGCCTGGGCCTGGACGACCCACGGAGTTCTTTGATCGTCCATGTCTTTAGGGTGCTGAAGGAGATGGGTCAGCGAGGGTGGATTCCTCAACTCATGTCCTCCCTTGAATTTAACTGTTTGATGATGCTATGTGAGGTTGTTCGCTTTTCTGGAGAACGTGAAAGCATTGCTGGCGATTGACCAGCGCAAATTGTTCTGGTACATCATCCAGGATGGGGGTAGTCAATGGTAGTCACGAGGTGCAGGATATCTGAGGGCCCAAGCCATCAACTACTTCTTCAAAGTTACTTTGCAATACTACAACTGGATGAAACTGATCATAGTGGTGTTTGCTGCTAATATGAGGATCGATTGTAAAACAAATTCTTTTTGAAGCTATACTTCGCAACGGACACTTTGGACACGTATTCAGGAGTTCCAGTCCCTTGGGTTTGAAGTGCGCTGGGCTACGCTGCAGTTGCGGCATGTCGGCTTGGCGGTGGGCCTGGCACAGCTTGGATCGGACCCCGTGGTTTTGATGGGTTAAGACTCAAGACTTTCAAGCTTCGAAAGTGGCAAGGAATATTTGGGCCTTCTTGATTCATTTACACTGTGACCTGTGAAAACGATTGGTTTTGCAAGGCGGGTCGCGATCGCATCTTTGTCTTCGCCCATCGGCCCGGCTTCAAATTGTTCAAGGTGGCTAGATGCCTCTTTCTTTGATCAAACCAAGTTGGGTTCCTGTGGATGGTTCAGGCTTTGGAGCTTCGTCCACTTTCAAGCCTGTTGCCTTCTGAGTTCAATCCCTTGAACAAGCAACCTCTGGCACGCTGGTTGTTGGATGAACCTGACGATGAATGGAATGATCGAACTCATGCCTGCGGTAATGTAGTGGTACCTTGTCAGGCGGCTGCCGCTTTGCAATTGGTAGCCCGAATGCCGTAAGCAAAACATAGCATGACAACTAGGTAGAAACCGGTGTTGTTTTCATGCATTGTACCTCCCATGCAAGAAGCACATCGGTGACATGCACGGCCTAATTTGAAGTCTTAGATCTAATTCGGCGAACCGGACATCCAGTGGTTTGGCTGCTGTTTAGCGAGGCCCGGGTGCCCAGATTCAGACACTTGGGGGGTAGATGCTGACACTTGTGGTCAGCTGTCAGCTCGCTGATTCCAAAAACAGTAACACATTGCACGAACCAAAATGTCGTCAGCCACACGCCAACCTCGTGACTTTTTATCTCAAGCTGTCCCACATGTCTCACCCCTTGCCTCCAATTACAGCGCTGACCTCCTCCGAAGAGGAAGCTGTCAAGCCACCACCTACCAAGAAGAGGCGATCGGACAGCTCTGGGCGCTCAACTGCATTCCCAAACCCACATGGTTCTGATGTTCGGAAGCTTTTGAACCAGGTATGCCAATGTTCAAAAAAGAGAAAGAAAGCAAAGGAAGCGTGCTTCCTCAAGTTCAAGGATCAACTGGAAGATCTTGAGAACATGAGACACCTTTTCCGCAGCCTTCACAAACTTGATCAAGACCAGCTTGCATCCTGGTTTCTATATATACCTAGCCCAACTGTTTCTTATGGCTATGTTTTTAGGAAGTCTGGTGGATGGGCTCATCGAAATCGTTTTATGCTTCCCTGAACATTCACCCACCGCTGGCTTTCTCAGGTATTTGAGCGCCTCAAATACACAGAGACTGATCGCAGCTCCGCTTCTTCGAATCCTCGGCGCCGGAAGCATGTCCTTTTCGGGAAGCGAATCTGTGGGAACGCTTGGAGAAGGATCTATGGCCTTGGAACCATGGACTAAATTCGCATCGGAAAGAACGTTGGGTTATGTTGGGTTCTAGTGAGAACTTGTTATTTTCCAAATTCTAAGGCACCTAGCTTGGAACTTGCGATCCCGCACCCACAACTGACTCAGGAAACTTTCGTTACCGTCGGATTAGGGAGGCTGTGGAAAATGGCAGCGCTTCGGCGCCGGTTGACCTGCGTTACATCAAGCGAAATTTGAACAAAGAGCCTGAAAGCCACGCGGAGTGTGTCACCTTCTTAGAAGGGATCTACAACAGTGTGGCTGAAACTTTGCCAGAACAGCGTGATCTCGGCCCTGACCCGGGCACCAGTTTGGGACCTCCAAAGGATGATGAAGGCTATGAGGAGGACCCCTCCTTTATGAAAGCCTTGTTGCCGCCGGCTGCAGCTTTGGCTTCTGCAAAGCCAGTGAAGAGGAAGGGCCCAAGGCGATTCAAAAAGGGACTCAAAGTCAACCATGACCATCAGAAAGAAGAGCGCTTCTTGCCTCCAGGGCGAATGAAGGATTACCATCAAATGATGTTGGTGCAATATCCAGAGGAATACGCAAAGAAGCCATCGTTTGCCACTTTCTACCGAGTACCTTGCCTCTAGACAGCTGACCGTTTTCATTTGTATGTCCTTTGTGGCTCTTGTTTCTCCATCTTGCTGATGACAATGGCCTCCCATTATTGCAGGCTTGGGTGACTGAATATCCATTCATGCGTTTTCGCACAAAGCGGCAGCATTTGGAGTGCTCCACATGCCAAAGGCATCGCATTCTACTGCGAAGCTTCGCTCAGAACCTTTTCGCACGCCGTGAACAGAGTGCCCACTTTGATGCGCACTTACGCGCCCAGTACCGCGACCGCGCATCGTACTGGGCGATACGCTCCAGTGGCCGTCTACACACACCAAATTTGGTGTGTATAATCGATGGCATGGATCAAGCCAAATTCGGATATCCTCGGTCCCCTGTCATGGGAGGCAAGCAGTGGGCCAATTTCTCTAGGCCTCGGGCACATATCTGCGCAGTGAAGATTCACGGCTATGGAGTATTTTTCTCAATCTCAAGAGGTGACGCTGCCAAAGATTCCAATCACACGTGTGAACTATTGGCTCGGGTGATCACGCTTGTCCAGCAGCGCTTCAACCTTGACCTGGCCAGAACACACCTGCACATACAATCGGACAATTGTGTTCGAGAGACAAAGAACAACACGGTGGCAAGATTCCTATCATCGCAAACCGCGCGAGGACAATGTGTTCGATCACACCCACCAGCGAGTTGTTGTTTTGATCTCTAAATCCCAACTGTTGAATGATATGTCGCTGAATAGAAAGAACCAACCAACTAATAGTATACAACAAAATAGGCCCATATTTCTGAGGCTATAAAGGAACAACTAAAGGAACACTGTCCCTCAAGGAGTTTTTTGCCTCGTGTGTATTGGCCTGTCTAAGGACAGGCCATTCACACGAGGATATTGACCAATGCTTCGGGCGGTTGGCTTCATGGATGCACAAAAGACCATTTGCCTTACGGCCTCAGGACTTTGTTCCCCTGATCAATGACTTCTTGCAGGAAAGTTCCTTTCCATTTGAGCCCTATCGGCTGGCTTTTGAGTTGAATCGAGTCCGTGATTGGACTCTGGAGCTAAACTTGGTAACTTTTTTCTTGGTGTACCGCCAAATGGTTTGTAGCACGTCATGTTGACTATTCACTCTTCGGTCTCTATACAGTGTCTTTCTATTCTCATGTACTTTGTGAGGCGTGGCTTCCTGGCAGCGGCGGTCCCCGTCTTTGTGGGCGGCATCAGTGGACCCGGGGCTCCGCACTGGTTCGAATTCCAACGTCGTGAGAATTTGAGTGGCTTGCACCATTGGCCCTGCAGTACATCTTATTATGTTGTTTCAAGACACGAAAATAGAATAGATAATGTCACCAACAGCCCCAAACAGGATTCCGTGAAAAGGACATTTGGCCCAACCAAGGTCAGGACTCGCTGGCTGGTGTGGACAACAGCTTCTGGTTTCGAGCGCCTGAGGACCCCAAGGATGTCATCATGATGACCTTTGGAGCATGACATAGTCTCCACTTTCATGGGATGGGATGGCTAGAATTCGTTTGGCAGGGGTATGCAGGGGTGCTTTTCGATTTAGACCTTTGGGCATGCTCAGGACTAAGCAATACATGGCTGACTCAACCTACAATGGCAATTTTCTGCACTACCCTTTCCGTGTCGCTGAAGTTCTTTACAGCACCGGTGCACCTACAGGTTCATGATGTAGGTCTAATTTGTTTTGACTTCCGCTGTGAGTCTTCATGAAATGTTTCCAATGTCTAAAGAACAAAAAACACTTCTTGCCAACCCTGGCAGTTGATAGCCCCAAGCGGCCGTTGGGTGTGCAATTCGTCGACATGGTGCAGAAGCATTTGCCGCTCCTTCGGATTCCAGAGTATGGTCTTCAGCTTGCAGCTGATCATTTGGAAGCGTGGATCCAGGGGAAACTCCCACACGACGACTTCGTGGACATATCACCGTTTCTAAGACTTACTGTATGAGTTCACCAAGGGTCTGTCTGTTTTTAAATCATGGCCCGATTCATGCTTCTCTATCTCGACCAACCCGTCCCAGGTTCGAGAGACCCATAGCTGGCACCTCCACAAGCGCAGAGAGCCAATTTGCGCCCAACGCCTTGGTTCAACGAGCGAATATCGTACAGTGTCTTGCTTCCTTTCAGCTTACTTGCCAATCTCTTTCGCTAGCTGCTGCACTCTAGAATCCTTAAATGACAAGATACCACCAAAACCTTGACTGTGGGGTCTGGGGAAGGACTACGGCTGTACTAGAAAATAGTGTGTGTTGATTGTGTTTTGAACAGGGTTGCAAAATGCCCAAGCAAAGCTTCGAGGCTAAGCCGTGGTCAAGCGGATCGGCAACACATTGTGCGATATTCTGAAGAAGCCAAAAAAAATGATGGTGTACGACGTCGCGGCACAAGCTTGGGCATGGGGGCTTCCTTGGAGTGAGGCCTTACCGATTGCCCGAAGGGCAATTCAAGGTTCATCCCCGAAAGCGAAGGCTTGGCCTAAGGCCAAAGCAAAACCTAGAGCAAAGCCTAAAGCTAAAGCTAAAGCTTCAGTCCGGGCCTAATTTGCTGATCCAGGACACGAGCAGTGCAAAAAAAAATCATCGGAATCATAGAGTTGTGGGCTCACATATTCATCGGACCTGTGCCTCCATTGGGGTCCTTCGGAAAACCTGTCATTCTGATGAATGCTAGGTAGCATTCGTCGGACTAGCTGTCACCAGAATTGAGAGAGTTTTGGGGGAGCAATTCTGGGCTTTCCAATTTTGAGGCGATGGTCCCCAGTCTGATGAAAGCCAGGTGTCTTTCGTCGGAATCAAAGGCTCTTGACACAAGCCTCACTAGTGATGGATTCTGGAGGGGTTGGACTGTGCATTCTGATGAATCCATTTTTGCATTCTGATGAATCGTAGGTAGGATTCGTCGGAATGGTGGATCTGGTTTTTGAAATCCGTCGGAATGAGACATCTGGGTTTTGAAATCCGTCGGAATGGGAGCGGTGGGTTTTGAAATCCGTCGGAATGGGAGTGGTGGGTGTTGAAATCCGTCGGAATGGGAGGGGTGGGTTTTGAAATCCGTCGGAATGGGAGTGGTGAGTTTTGAAATCTGTCGGATTGCGGAGGATTAGTTCTTCAACTCGACCATTTTTTAAAATTTTGGGGACGAAGGCCACCTCCACCTCAAACTTCAAACTGCTTTGCTATTATGGGACTTGTAACTGAGACCCCAGACAGAAACACCGGCCGTCTTCGTCTCTCTAAACCCCTGCCATGCCCTGCGCCACCTCTCAGGTCATCTCCGTGTGACCCAGGCTCGAACAGATCGGCATGGGGCGGCAGAACTCTCGATGGTAAAAGTGCCTTTCACAGTCCCGTGGAAGATCAAGCAACCCTACAAGTAGTTGGTAGTTTCTTGACCCATCACTGTCGTTTGCAGCTGTTTAGAATCGCTTTGGATAATGAATGCCAGGCATTTTGCTCGTCGGTGCATAGTCAGTTTGATAGGTTTCCGGGTCAGGGCATCGTTCGACTATGGGAAAGCGCAAGGGTGGCAGCCAGGGCCAACCAAGCCAAAAGCTCAAGCAACCTAAAAGTGGTGATGCCAAGAAGAAGTTTGGGTATGTTGAAGATATCACTACATGGCTTCTCGTTTAAACACTGTGTCCGTTTTGTTGCTACAGCCAGCTTTTCAAGCTTCTCGCTTACAACCCTACACCCACATCGCTGCTCCGGCTCTGGCCTGTCTGAGGATCAACGACCATATGATCGCAGAAGGTGGAGTGGACAAGTACCTGACCAAAAAGTATCATAACAAGGCGTGGTAGTTATGGCAGGGTTTGGCCATCTCAACGCAACTAACTATCGCCAAAAAGGGCAGGTTCTATAGATCATGTGGGACACACCTCATTCATACCACCGTTAGGCGTTGATGCAAGATTTTGCCAAGTGGTTGGACACCACGTTCCAGCCAGATCCCTCGCCACAGCCTAAGGTGAACCATTTGTTGTTCTTGCTTGGGCTCACGAAGCCTTCACTTGCCCAGGCAGTCTTATTGCACTTCGTTAGATCACAAAGGCCCCTGTGTGGCACGACCCTGGCAGTTGAGTTGGAGATCGGACCATGGCTTGGCCGGCTGCGCTGAGCCAGAACAGGTCTTGTTGCTGGCAGAGCTAATTCTCACCGAATCGTTACTTCGAGTCAATCTGAACCATGTCACCTTTACATCAGATGAAACCCGAAGGCCTAAAAATTGGACCCACCAGCCTAGGTTCAGATCCAACGCGGATCTTGGAGGTGTAGAGAAGATCTCTATCGCAAAGGTCACTTCGGAGTGGTTGGAGAGCGATTACAGTCCCCTCAAGCCTTTGCACAGCGGTAGTGGTTTGCTTGCAACAAGTAGCTGTGATTGTGTGATACTGTGTGTATGTCACTTGTCGGGTTTTGTACCTTATAGAATTCTCAGGTGCTCTGATCCCGCCCTTTTACATTGGCTTTGTAAAAGGGTGGCGGAGATGCTTGACCCTTTTGGCTTGCTGCGAAGCTATCCGCGAGCTGGGATGTCTTGATAAAGTTCCAACCTTTGTCAAGGAGCAAAGCTGTTTCAGCCTAACAGTGTGTGAGTGATTTCTTTTGCGGCCTCCACCTTTATAGGAAAGCTTTGCAACAATCTACTGCACAGTCGTTGAGTTTGACACCCTTCGCTCAAAGATCTTTGCCAATCGCGGTCACTAGACTACTAGACTTTTCTGGTGTTTGTTCTGTCTTATGGTGCTTCCGGAAAATGATTGAGTCAAGCAGGAAAAACAACCCAATTAGGTGTGTCATGTAAATCTTTCATTGTGTGCCTGAGCCTGTCCCACCCCCCATCCTTTACCGAGGCATAACCCTTCAATCGACGGTGCGCAGGGCACCGCACTGCTTCAACTTGCTTCGCCAAATCCGCGTCCTGCAGAAGAGCGGCGACAAGAATAGTTCACAATCCCACTTTGAGGTAGGATGTGTTGACTTGTCACTCACTGTTCTTATCCCACACACTCTCCCTCTCTTTTTTTTGGGGGGTTTCAAGTCAGACTCTCACCCTCAGAAAAAACTTTGATGCAGGACTGGGAGAATGAAACTTCGGTGTGCAAGGCATTCCAAATAGGCAAGACTGAGAGCAAGGCTGTCGTGCAGCTGTGTAGTGGGATGCTACCTGAGATCCGAGACGCGCTCGAGGAAGCAGTGCGGATGTTTGGGATGAGAGCATTCATTTACCACGACGTCATAGCCAAAGAATGCTTCAGCCGTGGGTATTGCTCGACAACTCCGGGTTTGGAAGCGTGGACTCCTTATTTGACCAATGGTTCCCAAGCCAATGATCCACTGGCTACCCAGTGGCAAATACTTTTGGTAAACACTGGTACCAATAATTTGAAATGAACAATAGCAATAACAGGAAATAATCAGAACTATTTGCAAGTTACCTGATGGCGAACGAAGGTTCATTTGTTCTTGCGGCGGGTGACCAATGACTCCAAGAGGAGCCCGCCGGATGTGCGGAAAGCTCTGAACTACAAGGATGCTCAAGTCAAGCACCAGGTTTGCGGTGGCTATATCCATTTCAAGGCCAGAATCCAGGCCAAGTGCCCTGAGGGGGAATGGGCTAGTCTGTCCAAAGATCTCGACACCGCCTTTTTCGATCAGTTCTTGGACGCCGACCTGCAAGCAGCTCTTCAGAACTCGGTGCCTCCTGGAGACGTGGCAGCCATCGGGGCAATGAGGCCGGGACGAGGGCTATTTCGCGGTGTGAAACCACACAAAAACACAAATCCTTCTATAAGCTAACCAGGTCTGACAAATATAATTCAAAAGGAAACAACCCTGGCAGGGCCCACCTGCACAAGTTTGACAAGCTCCAAACAGCTGAGCAAGACAAGAGAGAAGAGGATGCTGCGAGGGAGGTGTTGGCAGCCACCTACAAACAGCTTGCAGCCCAGCTGGACCATGACCTAGCCATCGTGAAGGAAAAGGTTGTGAAAACCAAGGCTGATGAGGCTGCTGCTGCTGCAAAAGACGCTAAGTTTCTCCGTGATCGTCAGCAGCCACTAGGCTTAGCAACAGGAAACTTTAGATACCTTTAGCCTTTAGTATGTTCTCGGTTGTCTCCCTTCATCCCTCAACAAGAAGCATGAAATGATAGGTTTTGGCTTGAATATGTTCAGAAAAAGGAAAGGCTCCGCTTGGGTGAAAACTTGGATGGCGAAGCGTTGTGCTCTCATCGAAGTGGATGACAAGATGACCAATGCCATGAGCGAGTATGGATCCTTCATTGCCCAATTCCAGGGGTCTGCTGGGAGGAGGAAGCACGGAACCAATTGATAAACGCATTTTTTGACAGTTTTAAAATCAACTGGTGCCAAATGTTAAAAATTTGGTGGCTCCAATTCGGGTCTGTTGATCTTCATTTTGCTTTTGAAGCCAGGGGTTTGAAACCGTTATTCTAACCTTATAGGTACACCATTGTCGGCGTGGACACAACCTTGTGGCCTAGCAATGCGGCCTACCTGGGGTCCGCGGTGTCTACAGCAGCTGGCATTGTGAACATGTCGCAGGACAACGTTTGCCATTGCCAGCTCCCGCAATTGCAGAGCTCAACGTCCAGCACCACAATCCTCAAGCACAAAAGAACTCTTGAGGACAGCCTGATGAACCAGAAGCTCGATGTGAGCAGCATTGTCTTGCTTCGCTTTGTGAAGCCAGAGTCTCAAAAGAATGATGCCCGGCGCTCATCTCAAGCTTGCATTGCAGCCTACAGCACGAGCTTCAAGACCAATAGCTTCTCTGAAGTGGAGGCCCTGCGCACGTCTACAATAGGCCCATCACCGCTCATCAAGACTTCCCAAATGCTGGGTTATGACGCTGAGGATGGCAGCATGAGCGCTGGACTTCGCACGGAGCAGATCCTAAGCAATAAGTGCTGACACTTTTTTCTATTCAAAGGGAGAGTGTAGGGATGTGCCAATGAGTCTGATAGGATTGATAACAACAGTTAATAGACAATAGCCAAGTCGCCTTCACGTCCAGTAACTCTGAGGAAGGGGATTCCAGTGCATGTTGACATCCTGAAAGCTTATTCGAATGGTTTGGAACTCCGTGACTGTGATGATCTCCTGTTCGTGGATGTGATCCCGAATAGGCCAGGTGTTCCCAACTTGACAAGACTCATCAACTTGAAACTACCCACCGACCCTCGCTCACCTGGAAACTTCCTGTAGCCAACCTGTTCAATCCACGACTTTTATGCTTGGCTCAGGCATTGCGAATTTGCTCGGGCTGCGACTGCGTGCATTTTGGATGGCACCCTTCCCCAGCTGCACTACTTGGGCTTTGTGAGAGCGGAGCACCTGCCCAAGGTCCATGAAGCCATTACAGCCCAGGTCTATGAGCATTGGGACAACAGCTCAGAATCAGGGCCAAAGACTCGTCCAAGAGAGAGTGACGAGCTTCAACCACTTGGGCTGAAAGTGTTGGCCTCGGCCAATGGCATCATTCAGTGGCCACAGTCTCTGTCTGAGCGCTTCCCTCAAGATACACCGGAGCACAAGGCCTTGGAGGCCAAACACGAAGAGTTCTTGCAGCTCTATCCGCAAGGAGCAAGCACTGCAGCTCCTACAACTCAATCTTCGACCCCATCGAGGTCAAACGCAAAACCAGATTTCAGCATCGACCATGAGGCCTTGCCGTTGGATCCAAACCGTGCAGTGGATTTGCCAGGGGTATCTGTTGCTGACTTCACGGCCCAGAGGCAGGATCATCGCTCAAAATCTGAGATTGTTCACATCATTCGTTCTATAAAATACCAAACTTTAAACTGCCTTAGTTCTTTGGTGGCGCATCCCATGCAAGGTTGGCAGTCTCTCCTGGCAAAGGATCTCGTCCAACCGTGGTGGTCACCACTGACTACCAGCTATGGCTCGGGAATGAGCTTGATGAGGTTCTGAAGGTTGATCCATTTCCAATATTTGGATTTGGATTGGGAGATTTTGAAGACGAGGTTGTTGCAGGCCCTACTTCATGGAATTGTTCCGCAAACTAACACAGAAAAGAAGTCTCATCTCTCAACAAATGCGTTTGTTGCACTTCAATGCTGTTTGTATCATAGCTGTCATGCTTGTAGAGGTGTCACCTCGGAAACCCACAAGAAGTATGTCGTATGGCGACTTTCGGACGACAAAGACTTGGTCTACGCTGATGGATCTCTTACACCACTGTGCAATGTGCTGGAAAAAATGTCATCGCAACATGGTTTAGTCGATGTGCAGCTTCTGGATCATTCACTTGTCCCAAGAATGCGACCAGTCTCTCAGCTGCCAAGCCCGTGCAATCCGACTTTGCTCCCCCTTCCAGTCCTTGTCTCCTTTGATGTCGTCTGAGGCAGCTGAAGGAGATCAAGCAGTGCCTGCGCCATTTCGTTACAGCGTCAGTCCAGTGGCGGGAGAGAAGACCCATTGCTTGCGACCGAACAATTTTGAACCTCAAGACACGATGAACGTAAAGCACCAAATCTTGGGTCAAGCCTTTGCCAACAACTACCACAAGTTGTGCCAGAATAAACGGGCTTCTGTCGTGTGGGAGGCCGGTAAAACACCATTATGCCATGTCATGTCATATCATGATTTGGGTTGGGTGTGCAGCCATAAAGAAATTAGACCTTAGCTTGCACTTCAGGTGAACAGCGGCACAGGAGTGCCACCGAAAGTGGTGCCTGTCAAGCCAAAAATGTGGCTGACATGTTCTTTGGAGATGAGCCCGAAGACATGGTACCAGTTGAGCTCATGTGCATAGCACATGCAGGGACAAACATCGTTGACTGCTTGCTTATCGCATGCGGTGTTCATTTTGTCTAGAAAATAGGGGTGCACAGTAGACTCGTCAAGGGATGCTTTTTTGGCACATCCAAACCATTGGGCAAACACCCTTCAAGCTAATATGTTGGTTCACCTCATGAGAGGAGCATCCAAAGAGTCACTAGCAGCTACGGGACATGCCGAGATCTGAAGCCAACCTTCAGACTGAACAAAATGCGACATGAGACAACAGATTGCTTGGTGAGCCACTCTCATCATAAAAAGATTCAATTCATCGATGCTTGGAAGGACACTGGCACCGGCCTTTGTTTTGCAACTTCATCACCTTCAAGCCCTGTGTAGTTTCCCAGTTTTGAGCTCTTCGGCCTCGAGTTTGGCCGAAGCGATGCCACTCCTGTCCAAGATCGACCACATCACGGAAAGCGAAGATGAAGAGGAGAGAACTGATTCAGTTGTAGGCTGCAAATCCTTTGTTTTTCATGGAGGAAAATCCTGAAGTGTTTCTGGACATCAATCTAGAACAGTCACACGTCGAACTTCTTCTCGCCGAAGCTCAGGAGCCCAAACAAACCAAGGCGGAGACCAAAGCTCTAGCTAAGCCGAAAAAGATTCCTAAAGGTCCTAAAGGTACCAGTGGTAGGACCAAAAAGGGTGGCAAGGACCCAGAGGTGGCTGAGACTGGAGGGACCGACTCCCAGACCAAGCCTGAGCGGGGCCGCTCTTCCAATCGTGGCAGACCTAAGGCCCGAGAAACAAAAACAATCACCCCGAAAGAACCAAAGGCGAAGGTGAAGGCCAAATCGAAGGGCAAACCCCGAAAACCTACCAGTACTGAAACCAAAGAGAAGGAAGAGGGATCTGCCGGAGACACCGCGACAAGCAAAAGCAACAAAAAGATGAAAAGACCGGCAGCAGCAGGCCACTTATTTTGTTCATCTTTATTGTCCACATTCAACCGGTTTCTAGACTTAGGGCCCCTCCCTGCAATCCTTTGGTAGGCAAAGACTCGTCGGAAAGGAAGATTGGGAACCCATACTACTACGGTGCCACCAACCACTTTGCGTTCAAGGTGGATGGAAAAGAAGTTGTGAGAGCGCCCTGGCGGGGTTTCGAGAGTTCACTTTTTGCTGATTAATGTGAACTATTTGGGGGCACTAGAGTGTCTTTCGAGGTTGGTGGGGTGAAGTACGACAAGGACCATGTTCGAGAGGTGATCGTCCCCTACTCAGGCTTTTGAAGGGTGTTGCAATGATCAAACAAAATCCAACCAAAGAAACAAAGTCTTCGTTGAGGGTGAACATAGTATTTGGTGGTGCTTTGTTTGAGGAAGCAGCTCATGCTGAAGTTACAAAAGGTGCCTCAATCGATGATGTCAAAGCCCTGTGCGTCGCTCGGTATTAATTGTGAGAAGCTAAATTGCCGTGTCTTGAGAACACATGTTCTTACCTGACCTATCCTCCACCCAGCAAAATCAACAAGTCTTGAAACATGCTTTCGTTATGAGGCCAAGATGTTGGAGAAACTCCCTGATGGCGTTAAGCCGTTTGTAGCCAGGACCAAGCCAGGTAGAAGTGGAAATTCGACCGGTTTACCGGAGGAGAGCGCGGCCAAAGTCGATGCTTGCTCCGGCAATCAGAGAAAGATTCCAATGGAGCCGGAGGCTCCAGCAGATGATGCACAGGATGGAGCGGGTGAAGAGAATGAGAATGAAGAGAATGGGGAAGAAGAAGAGATGGAAGAAGACCCGCCAGAGTAGATGTTTGCTAGAGAATGCTACAGGGCTGACGGTCCGGAATCAGTCACTGAGACTCCGCGCGGAAAATCTGCTTCAGCGCTGCCGCTATAGCTTGAGAGCTTTGAGCGGAGGGAAGTGGGCGGTTTGAGTGGAGGGAAGTGGAGGGAGTTAGATCTTTGAGATAACATGTACTTATATGCTTTCGGTGGGTGGCCTGATTCAAATCTGTGGCCTGATTACAATGAAAATGTTTTATATATACATAGTATATAACTAGTATTAGTAAGGGCTTCGTGCGGCTTGCCCTATAAGCTTTTTTTACCGGGGCAGAGGTCTAGTCCCGGTCCAGTCCCAGACAGGATGGTCTTCAGGGGGAGGGTCCAGTCTGGGTGAACCGCCTGGTCGTCGTGTGCTCAGGACTTATCTCCCCTGATGGATCTCAAGGCGCGGACCTTTTGTTGAAGATGTTTCAGCTTCGGTGAACATTCCGAAGATCGCGTGTCGCGGCTTCAGCCGCGGAAGGTTTTTGGGTGGTGATGGATTCGATGTTTTTGTTGTTTTTTCTCGGAGAAAGGGCGATCTTCCCTTCTGGGGAGGGGAGACGCCGGTTTTTACGCCGGTTCGACTCCGCTGTCGGTCCTTTCCAAGAGAGGTTGAACAGCCCTATAGCCCATCCCATATGTACTACTACAGGGTCCTATATGGTCTCTCAACCTCTCTTGGTTTGCAGCCAGTTCCACTGCTGTTTCTTGCCCTTAAAATGACTGGGAACCCTGGTTTTGGTTAGAATGACCTGGAGTCGACCCGTGCTTGCCTCTTATAATTACCCGTTTGCAATCAGGTCATGTCACAGAGTTTGGGTCATGAACAGATGATTAGTTCCCACTGAAAATGACTGTAGAATGGACATGAATAGACCGCCGGACATGGTCAACCTACCGCGGATTAGGGGTCCTGGTTTTGACCTAGGCCCAAGTTCAATTGAATTGGGGAAAGACCATTCTTGTTCTGCTCATGTTGAAAGCATTCACCAGCATGGCCTTGGCTTATAGGCTACTTATAGGCTATCAGATGCTATAAGTCTTTTACTCAGATCTTTTTATATAGATCTTTTAGGAGCTCCATCTGCAGGCTTTCCACTCCCTCTTGGTCCCCATGAAGTTGATAGATTGCTAGCCCGGAACATACATGGGACTGGATTAATACATGTTTCATTAGCTTACCCTATTTTCACATGGCCCCTCCATGTGGTAACTCTTCCAGTCTCCTTCGTCTGGTGGATAGGACACGCTTTCAAACGTGGAGGATCCACTGCCTCTCTTGAGGCGAGCCCTCACGGCTTTTCGCGGCACCGAGTTGCCAGGGTCCGTACGTACCGCACCTGGCAACTCGGATCCCATTTGTTTATTACCAGGGCCCCACAAACCATAAAAACACGTGTTTTTCCTATAGCAACAATGTTTTTTTTGTGAAGAGCTTTATTTTTCATGGTTTTGATGGCGACTGGATTCTGGTATCTGTTTGCATGCAAGGCCTCGCAACTTGGGGATGGGTAGAGTGACTTTTTGTCACGAACGTCAATCACATGGACCAGTTTGATAGACACATCCACTTGGATTTTGAGATACCCTAAGCTGGCGTGTCGGGTACGCCAACCTCTTTCTTTTCCTCCGTCTTCGTGTGTCCCCACGCTCGACCGTGTGTCCAGGTGACCCTCTCCGAGTTGCAGGACGCCTTGCAAACCTTGCGACAGGACATCAACTCGCCCTTTGGAACGCAAATTCCCTAGGACTGCCATTGGAACTGCCAGTCCGGACTGGAACTGATCAGTGGTGGTTTTTCACAGGCGTCTGGGGCGGCAGTCCGGACTGGCAGGACTGCAGATGGAGTGTTTGGGAATTGGGTGCGTGGGTCTTTTGACCGGGCGGACCCTGGTAGAGACCACCTGACATGAACAGAACATGAAGAGACCACCGCGTGGCAGAAGACTCGTGAAAGACGTGCCTGCGAGCATTTGCAGAGCAAAAAAGATGTAGGGAGGTATCAAACCACTGGTACTGAAGGGCGTGATGAAACTAAGGTCTTGACTGCCTGACATCCCCAAAGATATTCAGAAATGATGAAGAATGACAAGGATCTGTTGGAGTTCCTCAGTTTCGGAACATGAATGTTGCTGGGAGAATTGTTCACATGCTTGGAATGGGTGTTGTTTGACAGACGATCTTATAGAATACACAGTTTAACAAGTCCAAACATACACCCATTAAATTTCAGTAGCTCAGTAGCTGCTGAGCGTTGTGTTTGCAAGCTGCCCGATGTTTCAGCTGCAAGAGTGGCAGGAGCCTATATAATTTGGAGCAGCTGTTCCAATAATATTATATCCAGGCCCATCCCATGGGTGTCCAATGGAGATCCCTAAGCAGTGTAGGGCAGTCCGTTGGATGCCCATTGGATTGTCCAGATATGTGTTTTTTGCATTAGATTGGAGGGAGATGCTACGCAAAAGTTCCGTTGCATGCTGACCATGGAGGTGTTTTGACCGCGAGATCTGGGGGGCACATCTTCACCCGGTTTCGGAAAGAAGGTGATTGGAGGCTGATCTCGATCCACATACCCTTTGAGAAGGTGTCTCCGGAGGCACTTATTTTCATGCCGGTTTGGAGGGTCCAAGTAGCTAGTTTGGTCTTTCCAGGATCTTCCAGGTAATACAGAAGGAAATGATTTTGGAAGACTTCCGGAAAGCAGCCAGGTGACCACGAAGTCTCATAGTACCAATAATGATCAATCCCAGACACAACATGGAATAGTTATAAATTGAAAATGACCCCAATGTAGGTAACTATTTCAGTCCCATGGATGGTCTGGGAATGGGTAATTAGTTTTACTTGTTTCCCCAACCAGGTTGCCCTACAGGCTAGCGTCTTGGGAAGATGTGGCAGTGAATCCTAGCAGCTTTCACAAGTAAAACATGTTGAAACGTCCTCAAAGAACAGATCTTAATAGGTGAGAGATTCCGACCATTTTTCTGTTGGTGACCCCACCAAAACGCTGTAGTTTTTTTTTTGTTTTTTCCCAGCCCGCCCAGGGACGACCCCGAGCTCATCTTGCGCAGCATGACCAAGGTGAACGCTCGGAGCCCCGAGTGGGACCGATGCCAGGCAAAGTCCTTCTTTGGGATGTCCTGATCTTGTGGAAGTGCTCAAAAAAAAGCCTTAAAGCACGTAAAAAAGCAAGAACCTGATTGTGTTTGTATATTTCTTGTTGTGGCCGCGTGTGGCTTAGAATGATAACCGGAGCGATAGCAGTGACCTCGAATGACACCTGAAGTATAAGAACAGATAAAAACAATATATATATATATATAAATCAAAAGTACCCATATGAACAGGTCGGCTCCCCAGGTCAATCAGAGTTGTTTTGGACTGCAACACAGAGAAGTAGAGGAGGTTCGACTGGAGCCCTAGGGATAAGGATGGACTTAATTTGATCGGAATTCCTACCTGGACCACCCTGTTTGGGTGTCCTGTTTGGACATGTCTCTAAGTAGTCTAGGGTAGTCCAGCCAGGGCACCCAGACAGGATGGTCCTGGTAGTATACATGTATACTACCAGCACCTGACCTCAACCACGTCTCCGAAATGGAGGCCTTCAATGCAGACTTAAGAGTCGTAGGTGGTGACCTGGCAGAGTCCTTGTATATATATATATAGGGATCCAAGTACCTTCTCGGAAGGTACTTGGACCCTCAAAACCTACATAAGAGTGTCTCCAATCACCTTCTGAGAAGGTACTTGGAGCCCTAGGGATGTATATATATAACTCCATGTTCAATGTTCATATGAGGTTTCGAGTCAGTGGATCACCTTGAACATCCTCGAACCTTTTCTTGTGATTCTTGGATGTTTTTTTTTTTTTTGTGAGACACATCACGAAAGACCGGTGGAAAGGGGGTGTTTACCTTGCATCAAAACGATCCAGGGATCGAAATCGAGTCGAACTCCCGCAATCACCCGCGCAGATCCACTGCGCCGGGCAGTAGCCAAGACCATCCATGAGACCAGACTTGAATAGTTACGACCACATTGGTCATTTGAAACGGTTTTCATGTCTGTCCCAGAAATAAAACGCATATATATATGAATATATTTATATATCATTCAGGTTATGTATATATATATATATTATGACATATATGTTTTGTATATAACTAGTCCCAGACACCAGACATCGGACATGGTCTGGAAGAAGGAGAACACCACCCCTCCCCACCCCTGATCGGTGTAAAAAAAATCGCTGAGGACGAGCAGCACAAGCACACCATGCGACGAACCGGGCACATCCAGCCACTCATCGGCATCCGCACTGGCACGGTCTTCTACAGGGCCAGGGACTGCCATTCAGACCGAACACTTCACCAAACATAAGTGCCTTTTGCAGAATGGGGACTGCCATGGGACTGGGAAGAGTTATAGATCCCACATGATCCCAGCAGCGGGATCAACAAATGCCGGGGTTTGTCATGGCAGTAACTCTTCCATGGTCGGAGTCTTTGTGAGTGAATCCTCATTCTGGAACAGAACAGCAAGCGCAACCAACGCTTCGACTTGAGTTCGGTGGGCGCTGGAAGACGTCAATGTTGGGCCAGTAAAAGACATAAATCAACACGTTCAGACCAATTTGAACGGATAGATAGCTTGCAGACCTGCTTGATGTTTGGGTTTTTGAACCAGCAATCATCTAGAACCCAGACCAACCGGGTTCTTTCTTCGCGGCCGTTACCAATGGCACTCCACAAGTGCGCCGGAGAAGATTGTTTGAGCCCAAGTTCACCGCAAGGAAATCCGAGTCACGGCATCAGGACATGTCTTGATAGAAGCTATAGGGCTCAGTCCCCACTTCCTGAGAACATAGTCGTTGCAATGGGTGGTCAGGGGGGTGAGTCCCCACCAACCATCCGCTGCGAGGCGGCTGTCCTAATCTTGCAGAGGGTCAGATCACTTTACAGGTTATTTAGACATATTCATCAACGTCCATGTGACGGTTTTGCAGGTTGTGTCAGAGTGCCATATATATATATATATATATATGTGTACTTCTGGAATGTTGCGGGTTGTGCCTCATCCATCTCATGCTTCGTTCAGGACTTGCGGATACATCCAAGTGTCACCCCAACATAACAGCATACATACGACAACTTTTGGGACTGGGACTAAATACAACATACACAACAACCCATGGATACGACTCATCGGCAACATTAACCCCAACATAACAACATACATACAACAACATCCATGGGACTGGAGGAGTCCCACATATATCCCTGGACTGGTCTGTGTGAAGCAGTTGGTATACGCTAGCCCGGACCATCCATCGGACTGGAAGAGTTTATAGCTGTAATTCAAGCTGTGGGCTCAACCTTCCAGGGGTAGGCTTGTTCGACGAAGGCCCGTCGGTTCCGTGGGATGGCGCATCCGTGTTGGTTGGAGACCTTTCAGGCGCCTTGCCTGGCGAGTCTCCGTGTGCAGGTGACTTCACCCACCCAGGTGGCCACCAAGGTTCGTGGACTGAGGATCGAGTGGAAGAATCACGGCTTTGTGACTGGCGAAGATCTTTCCATTTTCAATGGCTGGATCACTGCTGGTGATGGTGGAATAGATCTGAGGTTGGAGCAGATCCCTGCTACTCGGGTCGTGCGCCTTGGAGGCTTCTTGGCAGATCAGATCATCGAGCTGTGTTCAGGGCTTGGAGGCATGTCTGCCGCTGCTAGTGCCTTGGGTTTGAAGAGTATGGCATGCATGGACCTCTCTCCTTTGGCCATCGCAGCTTGCAGGAGAAATCACGACAGCCTTGTTTTGGAAGGGGACATTTGCAACCCTGACGATTTGGCACGTCTTTTTTCTTTGATGAAGGGGGTCAAAGTTGGGCTCCTCTGTGGATTTCCGTGTCCCCCCTTTAGTGTGATGGGTGATCAAAAGGCCTTTGGGGATAGTAGATCTGAAGTGTTTGTGGCGGCTTTGAACGCTGCATTCCTCTTTAACTCCGCCTATGTGATCTTGGAATGCACGCCTACCACTGGCAAGTATCAACAAGTTCAAGATCTTCTATGTTCCTTTGCGAGAGCCATGAACTTTGAGTGCAGACAGCAGATTCTCAAGCTCTCCGATGTCTGGCCATGTCAAAGGACTCGTTGGTGGTGTTATCTCATTCCAGCAGAGGCAGTTCCCAACAATGTCATCTTGCCCTCTTTGCCCAGGTTTCCTCACCTACAAACAGTTGGTGACATTCTGCCTTCTTGGCCGTTTTGGTCCAGAGCTGAAGAGGAAGCCCTATCATGGACGCCTGAAGAGGAAGACTTCTATGCATCGACCCTGGTGTTGGAGAACCATGAATTGCGACAGTCAGGATCCTGCCCTACTCTTCTTCACAGCCTTGGACATCATCTATATGCATGCCCTTGTGGCTGTCGGCATCAGGGATTGAGCCATGAGCGGCTTTTGCGAGATGGTGTGGCTCTCACGATGCTTCCATCCACCTTTTCAGCTCAGCATTATCGGCATTTACACCCATGTGAGGCGGGTTATCTGTGCAGTCTTCCGGCTGATTTCATCTACAACTTAGAGCAGGCGAGGAGTGATCTGCCTCTCATTGGTCAGACAGCTGCTCCACTACAGACCATGTGGGTTCTCTTGCATGTTCTACATCAATTGCAAGAGCATGGATTTGGTTCTTGGCCCTTGAACTTCTCCAATCCTCAGGAAGTGCTTCTTGCTTACATCAACAACAACCTTGAGGTCTGCAAGCAGCTCTGGCCTACATGTGAGCACCGACATCCACAGGAGGTATGCTTCAAGGAGGCTGATTCCAGCTTTTCGTGCTTGCTTGACCCCATGACATCGGCGCAGCAGTTTCTTCATGCACACCAACAACTTTTGGGTTGGGCTCATCGTGTCACTCTTTTTCGGGATGGCATCCCACAGCTTCCCAATGCTCTCTTGCGAGGAGGTTCCTACGATGTGGTTGTCACGCAGCCTAGACACTCTCGGCCAGCTCCGACGGACTTCATCTCAGTCAAGCTGCACGATGGCATTACTGAGTATGACTTTCATGGACCAGCAGGAACTCGTTTGTCATCAGTTCTTGAATCCCTTGGCTTCAGCTACAAGCATGGCATTGAGTTCAGCAACTTATTCCGCAGCTATCGATGGGGTGATGCTCTGTGGCAAAGTGAGCAAGGAGAAGTTCGTGGACTTGGCAGGGCATCTCCCTCAGCCACTGGAGTGCATCATCATGAACTCTATGGTGAACTTCACACCATCCTCCAACTTCTGCCATCGCACATCCTGGATGCCGTGCAGGTTGTTCCTCACCACATCATTCAGTTGCTCATCAACCGGCCAGCCAGCTTTGCATCCAAGCTTCTCCTCAACGAGCACAGTAAACCCTTTACCTGGCTCATCTTTCCACTTCTGGCGAAGTCCCATTGGAGTCTCCTCATCTTGGACTTCTCGCTCATGGAATTTCACTTCCTTGATGGACTTCCAGACTTTCACTTGGATTTGGTGACCTCGGTGGTTTCAACCGTTGCCCTTGCTTTCAGCATGGCCACTCCAAAGCTTCGTCAGAGGACTCCGCTGGAACAGCTGGATGGCGACTATTGTGCAGCTGTCTTGCTTCACAATGTGGGCATCTTCTTCAATCTTTGGTCGGCCATGACCGTGGATGCACTACAGGACTGGACTGACTCGCTCAAGTCTCAGGAGGAGCTTCGTGGTTGTGGGCCTGCCGAGTACTCTCAGACACATGCTTGGCTATGCAAATTCCTTATCACTAAGGGAGTTCCTGATGCTGATTCTCCAGCCCGCGCCACCTTGGCTTTGAAGAAGCTTGGCCATGCACCCATCGCCAAGGCCATTTCCCAGGCCAACCCATGGTCAGCACTGAAGCAGTTGGCAAACGCCCAGCAACGGCCTTTTCAGTGGATCCAACACAACGAGCTGATGAATCACATCCAACAGAGGGCCAAGGAGCACCACGGTGCCGCATCCGGTCCGTCCAAAAAGCCCTCCAAGAAGCGAGCTGAACCGGCACCGCCAGTGTCTCCAAATGCACTGATCTTGGCTCCCAAATCCTTTGTGGATGAACATGATCACGAACTCCCACAGCTTCAGCTCGACAAAGTGACACCTGAATCCAATGGCATCATTTTGGGTACCGTGGAGCAAGCTGCCAATTTCTTGAGAGGTCAGAAGACCATATCGATCAATTCGCTCGCCATGCTCACAACGACAGAAATTCCGAGCACTATGCATGGGAAGCTCACTGTCCAGCACATGGTCTGGCCAGCACTGCTCGCCGACAGTGCCGATCCCATTTTGATTCGTGGATCCTGTATACAGCTTGGAGATCACATGGCAAAGAAGGTTTTGGGACCGGAGCCAAGTCCTGCCACCTTCGTCCCTGAGCTCTTCAAGCTTCAGGTTTACCAAGATCAATGGCCACACTCCTGGACAGACTTCATTGGCAGACCTCTCAAGGCGCTTGTGCAACATTTCGAGTGTCTTCAGTTCTGCGATGGCTCCACTTGCAACAATGCTTCCAGTTGCAAGCGCTTTCACCCGGCTTTAGAGGAGGAGATCGACATGGTCATCCTTGATGCTTTTGGATGGAAGTGGTGCGATGCTACTGGAGCTGCGGCCAACTCCAAGAAAGCTGCGTCCTTTGGCATCATGGTCCGAGTTCCTCCTTCAGCTGCTCCTGCCATTCTGGCTATCTCCGCCACGGATGGACTCTACACTGAACTACGTGAACCAGTATCTAAAGGGCCAAGCACCAAGTATGCCGTGATTTGGATCAAAGGTGATCTGCAGCAGGCCATACACACCAAATGTCAGACGGCCAAAGCTTTGCATGTTGTTCGTTCTCATCAACGCTACGGACTTCGCTGCCTGGCTACTGATCAAGAAGCAGTGCACAAGGTTGCTCTTCCAAAGCTCCCTTTTGTTGCAGGCAGCAATGCTCTTCAGTTTGAAGTTGGTCCTTGGCCATATGGCTCCACCAAGCAATCAATTGCCCAGTCCTTGCAAGCAGCTGGATGGCAAGCTCGGCCATTACGGCCCACTCATGGCACTCCTGAAGGTCGTTACTGGCTAATTGGGGCAGAGGCTGCTTTCTCCTCACCAATTCTGCAACTCGGTTCAGCATCGCTCATCATCACCCCTGTTGCGATTCTCAAAAGTCGTGCTCCTCCTCAAGTGATGGGTTCTCTGCAAACCCTGCAAAGGCTTCAAGCTCCTTTGGGTGAGGACCCCCTGCAGGTCCGGGATCCATGGGCCACTGCGCTTCATTCAGTTCCGGCTTCCTCTGCTCCGCCAGCTTCCTCCAAGCTGGATGAGATTTCACAGCAGCTTCAGACGTCAGTGGCAGAACAAGTTCGGGAACAGCTTCGCTCTTTCTCCGACTCCTACATGGACACAGATGACTCTCGTCTTTCGCAAATGGAGGCCAGCATCACTGAGTTGCAAGCACAATCCACGCAGTTTGCTGGCTGGTTCGCTGAAGCTGGTGAACGCATGCAGGCGCTTTCCAAGCAGGTGTCCTCACAGGAGGGTCAATTGGTTGAGCTTACCAACAAGGTCACGCGCACAGACCAGCGGACCGAGCAGTTGCATCAATCGGTGGGCAAGCTTCGCCAAGATTTTCAAAATGATTTGGAAGCCTCAATGGCCCGGCAGTTGGAAAGCATGGAGTCGCTTCTCAGCAAGCGACATCGCACCTCGGATTGACTAGGGCAGCGGGGGCCTTTTTGGCTGTCCCGCTCTCCACGGCGCTCCTGCCGTTCTTTTCTTTGGTTACTTCTGCTTTGGGGTGGCTTCCGACTTGGTGAAGCCAGCAATCCTGGCCCTACGGCCTTCCACAGCTCCCGCACTACGGTGGCTTCAGACGAGAATTGGGGCTTTCCTCGCCTGAACCCGGTCTTTGGCTCCTCCATTGATGTCAGCACAGATGATGAGCACGCTGCTTCTGCCCCTTGTTTGGTGGTGGGAACTGCCAATCCTAGTGGCATCAATGGCAAGGCACTTGCATTCGCTTCGCTTCCATGGGGAATATGGAATGTGGCAGAAACTCAGGCAAGTCAACCCGTTTTTGCTCGCTTTCAGCGTGAACTGAACTGGATGACGCAATACAAACTTCATTGCAAGCATGGGCATTTTGCTCCCTTTAGGCCTCACTCTGACTTTGCGGGCTCGTGGACGGGAGTGGCACAGATCTCTCCGGGACCCATTCATCCTGTTCCTCTTCAATGGCAGGGTGCCTCCTATCAATCTGGTCGGATCATGCTCTCCAGTTTTGCCCTGCATGAGCACACGCTCCTTGGAGCAAGTGTCTATGCACCACCTGCTGGACCCACATATCGGAATGCTAAACAGCTTTCTTCTCAGCTCCTAGAGCAGCTTACCGCAGAGCTTGTGCTCTCCTCTCACGGTCCACGTTTCATTGCTGGTGACTTCAACTGTGATACCGAGGACCTTCAGGTCTTCACTACATGGAGACTGGCCGGTTGGGAAGAGATCCAACACTTGGCAGAAAAGCGCTTCTCCCAGCCTCGGCTTCCCACTTCCAAGGGCAAGGCAATTCGCGATCATCTATGGCTTTCTCCAGAACTTCAACAATGGCTCCTTGAGGTGCACGTGGACTCGGAGCACTTTGCTGACCATGCCATTCTCTATGGCCGCTTTCGTCTTCCTGAATCACGTTGGTGGCACCAGCACTGGCCTATGCCATCCAATCTTCCTTGGCAGCATCTTCGCCCTGATCGACTACCAGATTCTGCTGCCCATCACTGGGACACCATGAACATGTCTCAGTCTTTCGTTCACTGGTCCAGAGCCACAGAACAGGCCCTTCGCACCACTGCCACTATTGACTTACCGTCAGGTTGTTGGGGCAGAGGACAAACTCTTAACACCCGTGCGAGGCCGGTTCAGCTTGTACCGGTTCGACAAGGTCGACATGGAGATTTTCAACCCAAAAGCGGCTTTCTCTGCCGAGCAGTTCATCTTTGGTGTCGACAGCTTCGGCGACTCCAGGCTTACTGTCAGCGAGCCACTGCTACCACTCACTGGCACCTTCAAGTTGACCAGATGTCCACCTGGCGAGCCATCATTCATGCTCATGGATTTCGCGATGGATTTCGACGGTGGTGGCTGCGTCGTCCCATTCAGCACGTTGGGTCACCCCCTTCCTTTCCGGAGTGGCCGCCTTCGCATGCCATTGCGCAGATCCTCCTTCACGACTTTGAGGCCAACTTCAGGCAATTCGAATCCTGGCACTTTCGTCGCAGGCATGATCTTGTCCAAGCTCGGCATCTTCATCACAATCGAGTTCTCACCAAGCAGCTCAAGCAAGGAGACTACCTGCCCATCACTCACCTTGTCAAGGAAGAGCAGGCCCAGATCTTGCAAGTCAACAATGATCACTCAGTTCGTCTTTCATGCCATCTTCACCTGCAAGGGGATCAGAGCATTACGCTCAATCTTGAGCCTGCTGAGCTCCAACAGCAGCAAGGTGACGACTACTACCTGAACAGTGACCTGCTCTCAGCTCCTGGGCAAACAGTCGTGGTTCGTACGCAGTGCAACACCTTCCAGGCCATTGAATCTGAGCTCGCCAACCTGTGGACACCCATTTGGCAAAAGCATTCTGGCCTGGCTCTTTCACACTGGAATCGCATTGTCGCTTTTGGGCTGCGTTACATGCCAAAGCTGCCTCCATTGGCATTTCAATGGACTTCCTCGCAGTTTGCGTATTTGACCTCTCATTATCGCAAACGGATTACACGTGGTCCTGATGCCTGGTCTCGTGATGACATCGCCCACTTGCCTGCTCACAAGCAAGCTGATTTGGTCAACATGTTCCGCAAGACCCAGGAGGGCGCTGATTGGCCGCAACAGCTTGTCACCGGCTTTGTCATCCCCATCCGGAAGACACCTATAGCCGACCAGGCTAAGCACTTTCGCCCCATCGTCCTCATCTCCTTCCTGTACCGGCTTTGGGCGACAGGCATTTGTAGGGCCTACCTTCCTTACCTCACCAAGATCATCCCAACCTTGGTGTTTGGTTACGTGCCAGGACGCAGAGCAGAGGACGTTTGGTTTCTTCTCCAGACACTCATTCAGTCTTCTTACACCATGCAGTCTGAGTTGCTGGGGTATAATGCTGACCTGGTCAAATGCTTCAACACGCTGCCAAGAGCTCCCATCCTCCTGCTCCTTCAGCTCATGGGCTTCCCCACTGACTGTGCGAAAGCCTGGAATCAAGCACTCACGCAGCTGCAGCGACGTTTCAGGATCGCCAGCCATACTGGAGATGCTCTTCTCTCCAGTACCGGCTTCCCTGAAGGGGATCCACTCAGTTGCATTGCCATGCTGGCCTTCAATACGGCTTTGGACACGTATCTCAAGATCTATAGCGCTGGAGTGGCTTGTCCGGTTTTCGTGGACAACATTCAGCTCGTTGCATCGGCACTAGGTGAGCTTTGTCATGGCATCAACGTCCTGCAGGTCTTCATGGACTCCTGGGACATTCGTCTTGATCCTGGGAAGTGCTTTGCATGGGCTACGACGCCTGACTCCAGACGTGCCCTACGCAACCTGGGCTATGCCACCAAGCTGGCGGCGAAAGACCTTGGCGCTCAGATGACCTACTCCCGAGTCTCTAGAACACAGGTGGCTCAAAGCAGAATCGGCGCAGTGGCAGATCATTGGCGTATCCTTCGCCATTCTTCTGCGCCGCGGTGGGCCAAGCTTGTTGCTATACGCACTATCACCTGGCCCAAAGTGTTACATGGTGTGGCAAATCGTCTCTTACCAGTGGCCGCTATTGATCAACTTCGCTCTGCTGCCATGCGAGCATTACATTGGGATAGAGCTGGTGCCAGCCCTCATGTTCGTTGGTCGCTCATGCAGTTGCCTCAAATGGATCCAGAGTATCAACAACTTTGGCAGGTTCTTTCCACCTTTTGGCGTATGGTGCATCAATTTCCGTTGATCTTGGAGCTATGGTTACAGTCTGGTGATAATCCGGGGTTCCGAAGTCAAGGTCCTCTGCATGTGGTTGTGCAGTGCCTTGGCTACCTGGACTGGCACCTTGATGCTCAGCTATGTCTGTGGATTCAGCACTTGCGCATCAACTTTTGGACGCTTTCTCTCGAATGTCTCCAGCTTCTTTTACAGTATAGCTGGCACCAGAAAGTATGTCTTAAAGTACGTCATCGGAAAGACTTTGCCGGCCTGCACTCCATTCATTGGGCTGCTTCTTTTCGCTCTTTGGTTTTCCCCCAAAGGGATGCTGCTGAGCTTTTGGCCACGATTCAGGATGGCACCTTCTTCACGTCGCATGCTAAAGCGCACTTTGATGATCAGCATTCGGGCCTTTGTGCTTCTTGCCAACAACCTGACACAGTTGCCCATAGAGCGCTACATTGTCCTTACTATCATCAAGTGCGTAGACGATACCCGGCGGAGGTCCGGCTGTGGTCGCAACGATCAATGGCCTTCACACACCATGGACTCCATCCAGCCAATCCTCATCATTGGGAATATTGGCAAGCCCTGTTGAGCCTACCTGACTGTCGTGAAGATTTCTTTGACCTCACGGTGATGGCCGAGCACACCTTCATCTTCACCGATGGCAGTTGCTCTTCGCCGAAGAAGCCCAGTCAAGCTCTAGCGGCATGGTCAGTCATTACATTGGAGCCACAGCGCACCTTGTCCCAAGGTCCAGTGCCGGGCCTGATTCAATCCATTGATTTGGCGGAGGCCATGGCGGTTCATTCTGCTTTTCTTTGGGTGCTGCGAACTGGTGCGCGGGCTACCATTTTTTCTGACAGCCAATATGCTTTGGACAACTTTCGGCATCTACAGAAACATTTGGATGTCCCTCCTCGTTGGAAACACCAGGGTCTCTGGCAGCAAGCTCTCAAAACGGTTGAACAGCTTGATCATGGGCAGGTGACACTTCAGAAGATTTCCTCCCACATGGAAGAGGATCAATGTGCTTCACCTCGAGCTGATTGGTGCAAGAAAGGCAATGATTTTGCAGATCGGTTGGCCAGATGGCAGAACCATTTGCGCTCAGATGCCTTCATGGCCACATACAGTGCTTACTGCGCAGCTGAAGAGGTGGCATTTACCGCAACCCGTGCACAGCTGTCCTTCCTCACAGATCTGGCGAATTTGAGTCTGTCGAGACCTACTGAGTGTAGCATTCCTGAGGAGGCCTCCTTAGCTACCCTTGGAGCTGGCACTGAAGCTAATGACGCTTCCCTTGCCGCTCAACTAGGCCCGGAGATCTTGAGTCATTCAATTCGTTTAGGCAAGTTTTCAGAGTCGGTGGTTGGCAATTTGGTTTCCTGGCTCATTTGTGTTGACATCTCTTCTTCTGTTAAGGTTTATGTTTCTCTTCTCGAGCTTTTGGTGGGATTTTGTCTTGATGGCAACCATTTGCCCCTTCCAGACCATTTCGAAGATGGGGTACTTTTGACCCAGAACGAAGTGCCCTGTGGTGGTCTTGTTAGGCAGACGTTGGCGACTCAGCTTTCGACTTTCTCGGAGTTGTTCAACCTTGTTTGTGGGCACTTCAATCTCAGTCTGGACACCTGCCACATGGCACGTCCGCACTTGCGAATCTTCAAGAGGTTCCCTTGTGTTTTTATGGGTTGGAGTGGTGACATCTCCAGACGTGTTTCGGATGATCTTTTACGCTTTACTGCCTCTTGGCCGGTTCGCTACTCCCGGGACTTAGCGCGACCTCGATGAGGTTTTGAGGCGCTGCTTGTTGACGCATGGCCGCTCGACCTCGGAGCCACCATGTGCCGTTCGACTTCGTCGACCGCGTGTGAATAAATATAGCTGTAATTCAGTATAGTTTCCTTTATGAGTATACTATACTGGGGTTTTCATGAGAACTATTCCTGGACTTGAATCGGTTCATTCATGAAAGCCCCTGGAAATCACATGACCCATCACTGGTCGGACCATTCTCCAACTCTCTAGAAGTCAGACTTAGTCTACTTTCATTGGGGTACGTGGAACTGCAGTACCCCCAATGGATCCAAAGCTCCATCCCAGACACTCCATGGGACGGGGATAGGACTGCCGATCAGGCCAGGGGTGGTTGACCTGGGGTCAATGTAAACATGCCATACATGGAGTGTTTGAATCTCATGCTCTATCCCTATGGACCCACGGATCAGCACGGCTCTACGGATCCCTTGGAGGAGCCGACTGCCTTCGGATCAGCACAGCTCGATGCAATCGCTTGGTGAACTGATCACTTATGTGCGCTCTGCGTGAGGTGCGCAGATGATGAGACCGCAACGGTCACGCCGAAATTCATGCGCAATGCAGGCAGATCGCAAGGCGCTGCTGAGAACGCTGGCGGCTGCACTGCTGACGGACATAGAGCTGCAGCAAATCCTCTGCTTCATGGGCCCCAATCGGCACAGGCAAGTCATCGCTTGTGCCGATGATCCAATCGGCATTCCCTGGCATGCTGTGCGAGGTGACAAGGCCTCAGCTGAACCTGAAGCAAGCAGAGGATCGTGCAGGAGTCTGCTCTCGAGTGCGTCTTCATCGCCCGATAATCACATGGTTTCTGCAGGGTGAAAGGTCACACTGCGATGAGATTGAAACGTCTTGGCCTGGGGTCAGCCTTGTTGCTTGGCTGTGCACTACATGCCGGAACAATGCTTTCACGGAGTAGCAAAGCAGCTTTGATGGTTTGATGGTGCTGCAATGGTCGTCGACTTTGATCAAGCATTGCTACCAAACAGAACTGCGCTGGAACATTCAAAGCCTTTGACAACCGCTTTGTGCAATACTTCAACAGCCCCCATGCACCGGAGACATCCACACGCAAAACGTCGGTCTCCGAACGAGAGGTGTTCGCCTTAATCTCTCACACCACGTCGGCCTTCCGCGCGTTGGTCTTCTTACATGCGCTCGTTCTTAGGGATGTCTTACCCCCGAAAAATTGCGTACCATTTGGTTTGTGGCAGACAAACCCAAAATGTGTACCATCCATGGCTGCTTTTTACATTCAACCTTGGCTGCGCCATTGGCGCAACTAGTGCGAACAGGGGCTCCTTGGCATCGTTGTGATGCCGATAATATATGGTGAAAGCATGTGAGCATCTTGAAGCTCTAGCCACCTCAACAGAAGACACGCAAAAACTGCCACACGGTGACCAGAGTACTGAGTACTGCGTTCAACTTGTGAACATGACCCGAAGCAAAGCCAAGGCCTTGCGTTTTTCCAATGTATTCGTCGTCTTGCCACGTGGCAAAGCCTCAGTACAGAGTGACCATCGACCATCACATAGCAAACCAGAGACGTCTCAAGATCAAGCAGGCAGCAGTTTGGCAAGAGGATCATTATGCCCAACACATCCAGCCTGTTCATCATGCTCATGCCCAACTGAAGGCAACCAGTAAATGAATCCTGGTCGTGAAGAAGTTCATGAAGCTGCTTCTTCGGCGGTTTCTCTTCACCTTTCTCTCCTTCCTTCTAGAAGCACTTGCCTTCTCGCCGGAGCTCGGCTGCTCTCCTCTTCTCTGATCAGATCATCCCATGGGCTCCATATGTCACTCCTCATCCAGTCCGGTTCAAGCACCACTGGGTGCGGCTTCTTCCACCGCCTTCGGTTCCACCGGGATGCTTGGACCGCAGAAAACCAATGAACCCACGTGACTCAAACACGTGCTCATGCCGCCTGGAGCCAGACCCAGAGAAACCAACAAAAACAACAACGCAGAAAACGGGGGGGGGTCTGGCGTATATATACCAAAACTAAACTTCAAGTGTGCTCCTCTTTTTCTGGAACTGGGGGGTGGTCCAGGTAAAGGTTAACCGAACTTTCCGGAGTTGGAGAAAAGGAGGATCAGTGTGGTGTTCAGACTCGTTTGAAGGGCCGTCACCAACGGTCCGGTGACGCCGAAGGGCCGTCCACGAGTGGGGTGCCGTTGGGTCCTTCGAAGGACGCTCACTTTGGTCCTAAGGACGATGGTCTGGGATAGTGCCAGTGCTTTCCAGGAGACCCGAGCTGGCATGGAGCGGGGTCCGGACACGGACTCAGATCTGATGAATGGGACTGGAATAGTTCACTCCATGAACATTGCCTCAATGTAGGTATAGCCGCTAGCCATACATGGATGGTCTATTTCTGGTTTGGGATTACTGTAGCCGTGGGTCATTTCCACCAACACGGGATGTGTCCCCCTCCCAAGTGGTTTCAGCTTTCCAGAAGTTCAACCAGATGGTATTTAAGTCAATGATTTGGACACCAACCAGAGTCTTGGGGTGCAAGATGGTGCAAGTTAGATCAAGTTCAGGGCTGGAGCCGCAAGAGCCTGCAGGAGCAGGTACTACCGAGCCTTCATTGCCGCAAACGCGCGGTTTTCTGTCCGTGGATCGCCTACTGAATCCCCTAGCCTCAGGACCTTCCCAGTTCGGTGCTGGGGCCTTCTAGGTCCAAGAGGTTGAAAACAAAGAGGGATCTGGTCAGTCTGGATGTGTCCGTGCTCTTGGGAGGCTCCGATAGTGGCGAAGATAGTGGCTGGGTTTGGCTTCGAAGCCATCGGCAAAGCTGGGTCTGGTGGATGGTGGCTGGGTGGATGGTGGCTTGAATGATATGGGAGGGCTCAGGTGTCACACTTGACCAATCAGTTGTGTAACATCAATTTTATTGACAGTTTGTTTTGAAGGATCTTTTTTGTTTCAAGTGTCTTATTATCGAATTACAGCTCTTTTGACTACTCGATTGCCTGCCAAACACATTCACTTCCATTGCGGTGTGAACCCCGCTTCTTCCATCCCACGCGGCTGCCGTCCTCCCTGGCTTTTTCCCTCGCGGCTTGCACCTCGATCTCCTCGCGCGCGTCGTCCAGAACTCGCGAGGAGATCGAAGGAAGAGTCATCCACAACAACGCCCTCTTTGCCGAGGCCCCGCCTCACGAGGTCAATCTGGACGAGGTGTCGTTCTCCGCTCTCCGAGAGCGCTGCTCCCCGAAAAGAACACCCAGACACTCCATGTATATGCCGATCAGTTGGGGTGGTTTCAGGGGTCAATGTATGTAAATATGCCATACATGGGGTGTCTGGGAAGTATACAAAAACATGATTAAATCAAGGGGCGAGATTTTTTCCGAAATTCAGGGGCCCCTGACCCGAGGATTTGGGATCCCTCCAGAGGATTCGGGTCCAGAAGCGTTTGCATGGCATGAAAACGTTGAAAAATTGTGGGAAGATGGCGTGCCATCATGTAGATTGTAGATTCCTCTAAGTATATAGGACCCGAAACCTGGCAGGGCACCAGCTGCGACTTTGAAGTCAGCATTTCACACCTTTTTTTGAGACCTGTTGGAAGATCCTGGTTTTTCAGGGATGTGAACCGAACCTGTTCAGCCGAGATGAGCCAGCTATATGCGGTATGTGATCCTCTACATGTTTGCACAAGCCCTTTCCATTGGGGATTTCCATTGGATTCTTCGGGTTTTCGTAGAGGTCCAACTCCATGGGATTGCGGACTGCCTATTATGGCATATTATGGCTGTGGGTAATGGCACCTGTAGCCCATTTCACCCTGGTAGGTGGACCATGTCTGGTAGGCTATTCTGTTCATTTTCTGTGGTCAACCACAGGGTGCCCTGGCTGAAAGACCCACGCATACATATGGGGTGGTTGATTGAAAAGGGGTCAAGGAAGTGATCACTCGATACCTGGAGTGTATGGGTTGGATTTGTCCCAGTAAAACCTGCAACAGTCGGTAAACAAGTATGTATAGTATATGTACTAGTTTAGAGAAAACAGAGAAAGGCTAGCCATCATCCACTGGGCCCTGGTGATAGGCTAATAGACCCAATATGACCCAATGCACGGGATTTTAAACAAACAGATCGACTGCACTCCCAGAGCATTGTTTTGACGGAATCTTGCGGATGTTCATGGGACACCGGGCCGTCATTGGGGATGGACCCGGAGCCGTCACAGGGCTCTTGGAACAAGATCTACAGCCCAGACAAGAACTACCATGTATATAGAGGTCAATGACCTCATTCAATCAAGAACTACAATGTATAGACTGTATAGAGGTCAATGACCTCATGTTATTGGAGTTGGTGATACAAAACCACGATTCAAGCAGGCAAACGACGTTCTACTGTGTCAGACTGGACGTACGTAGGGGTATGGTACATTGTCCCTTCAACGTTCACCAACTGATCGGCAAGTATGGCCGTCCCATGGAGTGTTTGGCCGGTGGTACAAGTATATAGTTGTGTGGGTCACGGGGCATGTCTCATGTTCTAAATCAATTAAGTGTAGGGTCCATGTTTGCCAGCGCATGGGCAGTATGGTTAGATCTGAGGCTGTATGGGTCATGAGTCGTGGGTGACCATGTCATTGCGGCCGGCCGGACAGCGATCAGCGGAGCTGTCAGCGGCCGTTGTGCCGGTTTCACCCTGTTCGAGCGTCCCAACGACCCGGGCTCCAGGCTTCATCCGAAATTGGGAGAGACCTCTCAATTTGACCCGCCAAGCTGGTCAAGCTACATGGTGTACCCGGGCTCCAAGTTTTGAAGATTTTTGGTCCGAAAAAAAGGCAACACTCATTGGGATCCTCTTGGATTTCCCTACGGAACTCCGACCGGACCGGACCGGTTCTTTCCAGGACACCCATGAGGTCAGCATGGTGCAAACAAAGGCGCCAGCAGAGGAGCCGACGGCCACGTGGTTGAGGTGCGATGACGGACTCATCACAAGGACGAAACGCCATGGGTTCCATGGGCTCGGCGTGAAGTGCAGGAATCTTGAGGTCCAGCGGCGAGCGGGGTGATGTTTTTCGGCTTGGTGTGGCGATCATATCTAAGGGATGGTGCAAACCTGCTACATGGCAGCCAATGCTTGAAAAGGACATACAACTTCTTCCATCATTGAACCAAACCACTTTCCATTCCGTTTTCAGATCGTGTCCTTCACAGCAACCGATGCATGAATCAAGAAAACACAGCGCTCTGTCCTTGCTCTCCGCCAGTCGGCTGACGAAGATGATGCAAGAGCAGTTCCAGAAATACCAAGCACAAGTGGAGATCTTGTCCAAGGACTGGGTGAGAACTCCGCTACCTTCCACACCCGGTCCTAAAAGCACCTCCGAGATCGCCACGAGCACGGCCTTTTCGAGCGGACGGACGGACGGAGTTGGAGGATCTTGGGCACTGGATCGATCTTGAAGGTCGACCTTTCTCCTGGATCTTCCAATGGATGTGGTTTTGGGGATCCGACCACAGGTCCGTTTCTGTTCTGGGCACTGGTTAACTGTGATTTCACACACCGGTTTCGCACCGAACGATCATGGAGGGTCCGGGTAGATCTTTTTTGGGGGGGGGGGACCTCTATAGGTCTTTTGGATGGTGCGAGCTGTTTCGAGCGACCCTTCGGGTCGGGGTATCCATAGTTTCGAAATGGGGAGCCAAGGAGTGAGTGATTGCCTCAAAAACGAAGGCCTCACGCACCAATGGGAGAACACTAAGCACAATTCACCATGGTTGTGAGGGTGTTTGGCACCTACTGTAAGATCACGTCGCTTCACAGGCCTGGCCCCGCCCATTCAAACGGGTTCACGAGACTAGCCTGGCTCATGTAGCTTGTGTCGAAAAGACACATCTTACCTTGTCAAAGAACTGATTGGTTATGACACTGAATGCCCTTCATGGGATCTGAGTCCACATGTGCCGGTGCACCTGCCCAATTCTACCTGAGTAGCTTCTCAGATGATTATATATATATATATACTTTTGGGGGGGGGGGTTGTCATGGTTTGTCCTATTACCTGTAGCAGTGAGTAAACAATTATACTATTTTTGAAGAAGGCCTGCAACTGAATCATCCACTGTTACTGGTAATAGGATAGTCCCAAACTATATTATATAGTGGAACTCCTGCCAAATCCTATTTGTTTTTGAGGTTCATTAGAGATTCTTGGGATTCTTGGGAGGAGGAGGAGGAGAAGTCGATTTTGATGTTTCTGACGTTCTAAAGCTCACTTCAGGACTTTCAAGAGAGGATGCTTCAGGCGCCCAGAAGGGGGGGGCGAGGGCAGCGAGCTGTGAGAAAGTCGTTTGGTTCAGCCGGAGTTTCTAAAGCGGTTAAAGCTGTACTCAGCTGTACTCTTTTCTGGATGTTATTCAGCCGCGTTCAGCAGCCACCACATGTATGAGAAGATATGAGAAGCGTGAGAAGCAATTTTTAGCAGATAGAGATTCATACAACAGCACTCCCAGCCCATTTCGAGAACTTGAATGGGCGTGGACATAAGGTGATTGGCTGTTCATTGTTTACCCACTTCTTGCTCCTGAGTTCCACCCAAAGTGGGTAGAATTGATGTCCACTACCGGTTAATTTGCTGCTATTTGCAGTACGTTCATTCACCTCGAGATCTTGGAAGTGCATTTCAACTGCGCAGGCCACAGAGTCTGGCACGAGCGGGTGCTCTTCAAGACTGCGCTCTCGTTGTGCTGCCGTGCACATTCTCGGGCTTGGTGATCACTTTTCGTGACAGGTGCGGCAAGGGAAACCTCGTGTTTTGGTGGTCCAAAGTTGGCTTTTCGTGACAGGTGCAAAGATCGGAGTGGCTTTATGTTGATGTACAGTGCAGGCTTCGTGGCAGGCGCTGTACTTTGGACATGGTGGTGGTCTTGGCGTGCTCTGACTTTGTGGCAGGCGCAGTGAACCGTGGCAGGCTCAGAGGAAGTCTCGAGCTAAAGCTGCGCTTTGGCATCATAGCTTTCTTTCAAGCCTTGAAGGCAAAGATTGAAGGCCTCCATGTGAAAGTCATCAAAGTGTCTGTAGAGAGTTCGACACCATCTCCATGAATTCATACTGGGATGAACATATAATAGCCCTGAGCCAGGTTCTGCTTGTCAAGCCATGCCACGGCAATCCTGGTATGATGCTTTTGTGGTGGATGTCTAAGTCATGCGACCTGCGATTGACATGGTGTGGTCGACAGGTTGGGTTGATGTTCTGCATGAGGCAGACCACAGTGATGAGCCACTACTTGATGGCTACACTGTCCGCTATTGGTCTGCGGAGCACGCCCGGTCCTCGTGAACCTTCCACAGCCTTGTGAAGCTTCCACATGTGTGTGCCAACGACGTTGTTCTGCGTTGATGTAGACGCCACCGCAAAGCCCGCCGGAAAGATTGGGTGACGCCCGCAAGCGAGCCGGCCTACGTTGCAACCCATTGGTTGCTTACAGTGTACTGTTTGTGTATTTGCTGTGCGCATTTTGGATGACCAAGCTCCGTTTTGAAAATACACTCAGATCTTTATTGGCTCCGGCCCATCGGAAATGCTTTTGAATGGAATCGTGGTCGCACAAAAATGCAGATGCGGCCTTGTGGACTTCAGGTGGTCATATTTCCAGTGCATGCCTGGCAGGTCCACCCGCTCGAGTCTTTGACGGAGGCTGTACAGCAAGAAGAAGCATGCTACTCCCGTTTTCAGAGAGGGGACGGAGTCAAATCATTGAGACAGCAAAGAGCTGCGCAGCAGTGTGAGTGTGGGACTTGGAGAAGGCAAAGTAATTCCGTTCAGCGGAAATTTAAGCGGAAAGTGCTTAATTAGTATTGTATTGGCCGGACTTGGGCCTGGACAGTCTAAAGGGCATTGTACCAGCAGTGGTTGCTTTTTCTGGCAGGCGCTGGAGGCTTAGCAAATGTGCCCTCATATGTGTTTTTCGACATCTCTCTCCACCTCTTGACGTCTAGAAATCTGTACCTATAGACCTTCAAGTCTAACTTCCACCACCAGCACCATCACCGCCACCACCACCATCACCACCACCATCATCACCACCGTCATCACCACCATCAACATCGCCATCACCATCACCACCACCATCATCAACATCACCAACATCACCACCAGCACCACCATCAACACCGTGCCCGCCACCGCCACCGTCACCATCACCGTCACCGTCATCCCCACCCCCACAACCACCATCACCACCACCACCACCACCAACAACAACAACAACACCACCAACACCAACCACCATCACCACCGTCATCACCATCACCATGATCACCACCATCACCACCGACACGACCATCACTACCACCAGCAGCACCACCATCACCACCACCACCGCCATCATCACCACCTTGCTCGCCACCAGCATCACCAGCACCACCACCATCACCATCACTATGAGACTATGAGTTCCACCTTCGTCACCACCATCATGACCATCATCAGCTCTCGCTGGAACCCAATGCGTCTAGATCCCTAGAGTTTTTGTTTCTACACCTCTAGACCTGTTTAGTCTCTTCCTGGGATAATTGTTTTGGGGTTTTCACTAGGGTCATGAAATGCATAGTTATTTGCCCGCGGTGTGCAAACACCCTGAGATGCTCCTATTGTACTGAACAGTACACGTCGCCGACCAAGTTGCCGAGTCGGGAGCTGAAACCGTTCGGTCTGAGGGAAACAGTTCAAAGCTCTCGCTCCTTGAGTACAAGACTTCCAACGTGCAACAAAATGCCATAGGGACCATATATATATATATATATATATGGGACCTTCTCTATTTGATGTTTTTTGCCGGAAACAAATGATTTTCGGGTTGCACCCACATCAGTCAGTTGCAATCTTGTGGAGGGCGTGAAAGAGCAAGGTATGAAAATTCTGGACCTTTGAACCATGACTCGCGGTCTAAAGAGAGCCAGCTCCATCATTTCCCCTGCCATCCATGGGACTGGCCCATTTACCTCGATTGGGGTGATTGATTTCAGTGGTCTTTCTGGGGCGCGGCGTAGCCAGTCCGTGGTTTTGGGGATGAACAGAACTGACGTCCTTCACATCAAAAAAACACAAAAACCACACAAATGTTCCTCTCCGCTGCTTTGCCAAGCAGAGGCTTTGGCTCAGAAGCGTCTTGCTGCTCGGTTTGCCTTCGGTGGTGTGGGTGGCACATAGAAGTGGATGACATCGCCCCCGTTGGAAGACTACTTTCCTCTAGAAACAGGGGGTGCCAGATTCCGCGATGATTCCCAGGAGTGTACTTGAAGAAGTTCCTTCGTGGAGGAAAATTGTTTTCCCTCCAAAAACCTTGTCCCATCCACTTCCATGTTGTGTGTTCGTCCCAGTGTACCTGGGTCTTGCTGGGAAAACATGGGGAAACATGATGGTAAGTAGACCAGGTATACCTGGAGGACAGTTTTGGTACCAGTGTTTTGGTACCCGGGTCCCATGTTCGTTTCAGGTTCCGACCGGTGTGGAAGTTCGGGTCGGTTCGAAGGATCGCTCTCGGTGGATCCAGCAAGCCTTCTCAGTAGGACTGTACTGAACCCCGGGAACTCGGGTGTGCAGAGTGGCAAACATCATGCACCCTCTTTGGTGGAGAATCATCAAGAGCATCCAAGACCAGTGCTTAGATCCACCGGCCCTGCAAGGATGTAGATCCACCGGGTTACCCCAGACCAGACGATGTTTGGGACTGGAATAGTTTCATACACCTTTGAACTTGTGGACATGCCCGAAACCAGATTGCCTGGCATAAAAAGGTAAGAGATAAAATTCAACAATCCTATATCCAAGAGGCTCGTTGGACCCTTTGTTTGCTGGGATTTTGACCCTCACAACTAGGGTTTTGGACTTCAAACATGGAGCAGCTTCAGGTCCATCTGGGATTTAGTTGTAGCTCTATCATTCCTTCTTTTCAATGCCAGGATTGTTGACGGTCTAGGCTGGCTCAATGCTGCCAAGAACAAGGTTTCTAGATGGATACCTAACTAGGGAGATTGCTTGCTTCGACCCCCCTGGAAGAAGCACAATCCATGGACAATAGACTCCGACTCACTAACATGGAAGTGGAACATGGATGAACATCATCCATTGGAAGACTTTCCTTTACGCACAGTGTTTTTTGATCCTTGTAGCAGTTTCCTCTAAAATTGGAGCACCTAGGTGCTCGGTGAAGCTACTTTTTTATACAGATACTTGGTGCCTGGATGGCTAATGGAGGTTGGTTGGTGCTTCAATATAGAGATGTTGGGGGTTCTATATAATTCTATAGAGATGGTAGAACTAGAGTTTCTGGAGACATGGAGTGTTAGGTGTTCCAATTCTATAGGAAGATATCATATATGTTTCTTCAGGTTGGGTGTTCTGATTCTATAGAGAATCATGTTGTGAATGGTTGTGTGTTTTGCCGCTTCGGAGCTTTGATTCTACAGAGAATCTCATTTAGATGATTTCTGCATTTGGAGCTTGCATTCTTCGATTCTATAGAGAGATAAAGAAAACATTGGGGCTCCCTTAACTTATTATCCAGGGGTGCATGTAACAGCCAGGAATAATTTTCTAGTAATGATTTTGTCGAATGCTCATCAAGAATCATTTGCTTGAGCCGTGTGCTAGCAGCCATGAAATAACTTTTCCAGAGATGTGCCAGCGGCCAAGCCATCCCAACCGCTGGATGTCCAGAAGCGTTCACCTTGGTGAAACTTGGTGGCTCTTAGAGTACAGGTCTTAGAGTGCCCGTATCTAGGCCATTCTAGGCCTAAGATTACCATTTGTCTTTAAAGCTGGGCAGGTCATGGCAAACCTTTGGAATCTGCCACGCATGAGAGAAATCGCCCTAAGTGCCTCAATTCTACAATGAATGATGGGTTTGCAACTAAAAGTTCAATTCTATAAAAGTTCAGTTCTATAAGGGTTCAGTCGGTCTTGGTTGGCCTACCAGCTTCTGCCAGCCTAGAATCACCCTGAGTGACCCCCTGCACCCAAAAACATCAAAAAAACAACCTCTTCTGAATTGACGATTTAGTTGTCAAAACCACACATCCTTCTAGAAATCAACCCCCCCTAGGATCTTTTCCTCAGGAGCTGGCAGCTTCCCAAGCCATCGTGTTCCGCTGTGTGAGACAAGAAGCACAGGTGCACTATGCACAAGAAGAAACAGAAGAGAGAATACAAAGGGGCGCTCACAGAATTCCAGTGCCTGACAACTGCCAAAACCCTGCCCCACAAGATGGAAACTCTATAGCCTATAGAAATGGAGACCCTGGCATTTCAATAGGTGACATGTTCACTCTATAAAATTGAAGAACCACCAGCAAGAAAAAGCAGCCCTGAAAATATCAAGGGCTAGGACTTTAAACACTTGTATCCAACTGATCTGTTTGGGGCGCGGTGATTGGTTTCCCAGGCTGATGCTGAGGACGGGGATTGGACGCCGGCGCAGCGTTGGGGACGAAGACTCTGCATCACTCTTGTGCATCAATCCCGATGAATGATAGGACTCCGCGGGAGGATGAAACAACTGGTGTGGAAAGCCGACATACCCTATATATATATAGCCTACCAAAACCTATAATTAAGGTACTATACAACCATAGGATTGAAAGTCCAAGGTTCCGAGGTAGCTGAGATTTCATCATACACTTGTACACCCCTGGGTTTCAGTTGATAGACCTAGGTCGGCGCAAGTACATTCTCATAGGTTGTGTTTTGGCCATGGTTTCAACGTTCAACACCACACCCAGGAATGTTCCCACCCTTTGTATCGAAAGTGAATCCAGACACCTTGTTTTCCCATGAAGGCAACGTGGCACTCCGTGGAAGACTGTGAGGCTCGACCACCATCCCAGCTGTCCACCGGCCCTTCGCCTCCCGTGGCTCGTCCCGCAGCGCTCGAGGACAGGAAGGCTCGCCTTGTTTTGGCGGAGGAGACCTTGCAGTACAGCGAGGGTTTAGGCCGCCTGGGGAGAGAGAGAGAGAGAGAGAGTGCGAGGTGAGATTGTGACCCCTCACGGGTGGAAGGTTCCATCAAGAATACACATCAATTTGATGCAATTTCAATTTGTGTTTGCGTGCAATTTTGTCCACTTGCAAGCCACTTAGGCCAGAAACGTTCCAAAGAGTTACTGATTGAACTTGAAACACGTTCCATGTCATGACAGTCACCAAACAACTGCAGGCACAAATGCAAAGACAGAATTGGATGGATGCCTTTTACCTTGGACAAATTTGATTTCGCAAGATGATGCACACATGTTGTGTTTTAACACCATTTCATGATACAGACAGCGTACTGTAGCAGCCATCCATACCTCGGAACAGTATCCCAGTCGCACCTGTTTGTTTTTTAGGCCCGGGTCATGTCCCATTTTTGGAAGGTGCGAACGGTCCGGACCGGCTCCAGGTACCGCAGTCATGGCAATAGTGCATGCCCAGTCCGGATGCAGTCGTACCGAAAAAACCAGGTGATGTGGTCGACACGGTTCGCCGGTGCCAGTGTAGGGTCCCGTCGTACCTTCCTTGGATTCCTCGCCTCGGCGCACCGAGCGCGCCAAGGCGACGGATCCTGCGAGGCCCACCGGGGGTCGCGACGGATCCTGCGAGTCCGGCGAGCGGAGGGCTGTTGGGTCGGGACGGCGATCGGAGTCTCCGTGTTCTTGGGGAAAGCTTTTGGGGGAAATGTATTTTCCCACAAGAAGTCAACCGTAGCGATTTTGGCTCAAGACTTTTGGCTTTCGAAGCCTGTCAATTCAGTGCGGCACCCGCACACTTAGCCTGATGATCCGGCCTCATCGAAAGATCGTCATCAGTGAAGATTGCGCGGGGCTTGGCCCTATTCCGGCTTGCAAGCAACTGACATGCGAACCATACTAGATGTCGGAGAAGGATCCCGCACTCCGAGCTCGTCTCAAAGATCTCTACAAACCAGAGATTCTAAGTGGCGACTGCACCAAGGTTACAGGCACCCGGCAGTCGGTGCACCTTTTTGGAGCGGGCGTTCCGTGCCAACCGTTCTCTGCAATTAGGCACGGGCTCTGGAGCAAAGGATGCTCGAGCAAAAGTCGGTGTGGCTGTAGTCGAGCGCATCCGCAGTTTCCAGACACGTTCATCCTGGAGCACGTGACGAATCTTCGTCACGGAAAAACCTCCCAGACTTGAAGAAGCTGGTGAAAGGGCTCCAAGCTCATGGGCACTATGATGTCCATCTCAAGGTGATGGAAGCTCTGACGTATGCCGGCCTCCCACATCAGCGGACGCAACGACTTTGGATCGTGGGCATCAATTTCACTTCCCCAAGCCCTTGGGCCAAGAAGTTGAAGTTGAGCAACTGTACTGGCAGGAAGAAGACCAAGGAATCCTGCAAGCTGCCAACATCTACTTCTGGCACTTGAAGAAGTCCGGAAAGTCTTGTTGAGATATCGACATGGCTGCGAGTAAGAAATTTGCTTGGAATCCTTTTAGCGCTGCCTAATATATTCGAGGCTCAAGTGGCCTATCCGTCCATGTTTACCCCCCGCTTGGGCCGCATTCGAGGTCCCAGGCTAGTTCCCAGGCTCAGCAGCATCGTCGAATTCCAGGACATCTGCCATGCCGGCTTTGAATTGTGCCCTTGTGTAACAAGCTGCGGTGGTGGCGGGCAGTCCTTCTGGCTGACAAGTCATAACCACTTCATGACCGTCGAGGAGAAAGCACGTCCAAGCGTGGGACCAAGTCAAAAGGCATGATCTGTCTGGCGGCAGTTTGGAATGGCTGTTTTCGGCCTTGGAGAATTATAGAACCGGATGACCCTACATGTTAATTAACAACTTCACCAGACACAGGAGCGGACAATTGGTGGTTGTGCTTGGTAGTTGGTGGTGGTTGGTTGGTGGTTGGTTGGTTGGTGGTTGGTGGTTGGTCTTCTCCGGCGCGACCCTGGAGCATCCAGTTCGCTACCGAAGCCGGGCATCGCTTCCTTTCCTGCGCCTGCCACGCAAAAGCCACGGAGACCACAGGACGCCAGGGCGTACATCCGACCCCTTGCAGAGCACCAAGTCCTGGCAAGCGCTCTCCTGTGTGAGAAGCTTACCAAGGACTTCATTGTCTTTGTTTGGTGCAACACTTGGATATCCTGGAGAAGGTCGTGCCGTAGGCACTTCCTTTTCTGTGGTTACCGCCGTTACCGCCAATAACAGTTCGTTGAACACTCATGAGCTTTGGAAAGGTTGGCCGGACCCTGTCCTTTGTCTTCAAGAGACTCGGGTGGGTAAGAACAACCTTCTAGCTTCAAAGAGACATGCGCAGGCCTCTTCCTGGCCTGATCAACTCTCAAGGCATTCAAAAGTCTTCGCATGAAGGAACTGCAGTTTTAGCCCCTGAGCCTATCACAGTTCCTTTTGAGTTTAGTGACAGCACTACGGGTTTATACCGCAAGTGCTTTCAGACCCATCGTGTCAATGCGGTCTGGGTTCAGGTTGCACGGAAAGTTTGGGTTCTCATTTTCTGTGTTTACCTTAAGACTGGAGCATCTGCCCAGCAAGGCACTTTCCAGTTCAATGATGCTTTTCTGGACGACCTTTTCGCTGTCTGTGCACAGTTTGGGGGTGTGATGTATACCGTGCATTATTGCTGGCGATTTCCATATTCGCCCTGCTTGTTACAGTTCGGTCTCCACTGCGATCAACTTCGACGGTTGGTTGGACCCACTCACTCATTGAAGCTGACGACAATAATGGCATCCTTGATCGCGCGAGGAAGGATGTTCTAGTTTGGACGGTATCCTGGTTAACCGGGTTGCTGCCGCAGCTTTGAGTGACATTGGGGGTATCGAAGGTACTGGTTCCCAACGCAAACCCGTCCGTGCTTCCTTTCAGTGTAACATTCTTTCACAAGAAGGTTTCGTCCTCAATAAAACTTCTGCCCTTGATATTCGTGCTGTCCCCCCTGTCTTCGACAGGCATGACCCGATGGACCCTCTCCATTCCACCGCTTTTAGACTTGTCGCCGAACAGCAGGACTCCCTTGCTCAACCTCTCCATTGATGCAAAGTGGGGGGATAGTGAATGACGTTTGTGAATGCCCTTCTTGCCAATGGAGCTGTTTGGGGGTCAGGGCCGCAAACGAGGGGCCAACAACCCATCGGGCAAAATCCGCCTCATGGGTGTCATGCTAGAAGTTTGAAGTGTGACCTTTTCACAAAGCCTTGAGTTTGACCTCCCAGTTTCTGGTCCGTTCTTCCAGCACGTTTCGTTCTGAGTGTGATGAATACATCACTAGGAAGACCATTCGCCGTTTGATGTCTAGACTCCTCAAGTTGGATTTTTTCATGAATTTCCCACGTTTCAGACGCTTACTGCGCAGAAGCTTACTGAAGTTCGAACGTGGCTTCAGACGCCCTTGTATGATCATGAAGGCAAGATAAAGAATCAATGAATTCGAACTTGGAGGCAAAAATTCAAGAGAGCAAAAACAAAGACTGTCGCTTCATTTCAATCACCTGAAGGCCAGAGCCAGTGATGAACCTGCCAACCTTGTTCAAGACAGCGATGGCCATGTTATTCATGAACCATGCTGAGCCTTTGAGTGCATTAATGAGTAGTGGGAGTCGATCTTCTCAACCAACGTCCTGCATGATGACCCACTTCAGGCACTACAGGTCATATGGCCTTACATCCTATTGACCTGCCGCCTTTTTTTCTCAGAGGACCTCTATTTCCAAGTGCGCCTACGTAAGCCCTTTGCGGCTCCAGCAGGCTTAGATGGATGGAGGACAGCTGAAATGCAGACACTTCCCATGTGCGTTGCCAGGTCGTTGCTGACATCTTCAACCCTATGGAACAAACGGATTGTGCTCCACCACAAACCCTCACACTTGCCAAGCAAGTCCTGCTAAATAACAAGAATGGTAACTCTGCTCCCTTGCAGAAGAGACTCATTACCCTAATGCCGCTATCGTCAGCTCAAACAATGGCAAGTTCTTTCCATGCGCCTGAGATTCAGGGAGCCATTGTTGCGCGCCGTATGACTGCCGTACATACACAGCTTCGTGTGGAGGTTGACCGACCTGGTATGCAGAACCAACCTCTGATTGGGATCAAACCTGATTCTCGCGTTTGGGTTGCCCCAGACAGTGGCGCGAGGGTTCATGAAAATCTATCAACATCTCAAACGGCATCTTGCCTATAAGGCATGGATTTCACCAGTGGCTACCACCGCAGCCAACGGTGTTACACAAGGTGTTCGCTGTCATTAATCGCAACGCCACCAAAGCCACCATTTGGGGTACAAACTCTGCTGCTAGGAAACGAATCCAACATATCTTCCCAAACATGCAGCTCTGCCTCGAGTTTGATGTTCTCGGCGTTAAGATCTATACTTCTGACCGTGCTCTTGATGCTCGTAACATCGCCGCTCTACCAGTTCCGGTCAGTGCAAGGTTCATCTGGCTGCAAAAGTTATTCCACAGTGCCCCTACGGTGTGGCATTTCCAAAATGCCCGAACGCGCCGTCCAAAGAATCCAGTTGGAAGTCGGGCGATCTAAGTGGCTGGTTCATTGCTTTGTCGGGAAACTGCATCGCGCCGAACCCCAGCTTGCAGGGCTTATGTTGCTGTTGCCGCTTACGATTTTCTCCGTACCATTCAAGAATATCCCAGTATTGCCAACCTGTGCCGCGTGCTTGTCCAACCAGGGGAATGCAATAAACACTCGTTTATGCAACGGGTTTCCTCGGCCTTCAAGATGTTTGGGTTTGCTTTGAGTAAAGACATGCCTGTGGAGTGGCTCACCCCGAAGGATTGTAAGCGTTTATTGGCCCAGCTGGCAAGAGATGCGTGTCATCATCTTGCCATTGACAATCGTAAGTGATTCCAAGCACTAGGTGGGTTGCTCTCTCACCCTGAACAGAGTGAGGCAGCTGGTTTGGAAGAGGATGACGCTTGCCGATTTTGTCAAGCCACCCGTGAGACGCTGATGCACTTGGCCACTGAATGCCCAGTCCTTCATGAGCCTGGGAACCTCGCCTGAACATGACTTAGGCCCCAAGTTTGTTCATTTGGGTGTTGTTGAGCATCTGTGGGCCATTGCTCACGCACGCGTTCGACCAATGAGACTATGCCTTGGCCCCTAGACATGAGTGGGGAGACCTCACGAATTTCCTTATGGACGGATGGGTCCTTCTTATGGCCCCAAACATATTGGCTCCAAACTGCTGCTTTTGCAGTTGTGTCCCCATGAAGCATTGTTCTGAACGCAGGACCTGTGCATCATGTTAGCCTCTCCTCTTATGCGGTCGAACTATGGGGCATCATTGAGGTCATTGCGTGTGCTGGTCGACCGTGCAATACTTATACTGACTCCAAAACCATTGTTGACCTTTTTGCAACCTTACACAGAGTGCATCTGAAACATGATGTCGCTACTTTTGACACTTTTCATAAAGTGGGTGAAAAGGATCATCCTGGTGCTTTCCCGGGATGACAGGGTCCTCATTCACCCCGGGTGGAGCAGACCCGAGTATACACGAAGTCCTTAGGAAGATGCGTTCCTTGGGGAGCACTGGCTGGTATACAGACCTTTGTCTCTCGCTCTCTCTCCCTAGAGGTTCGAGCTAGCACGTTTCCTTTCGCGTTTTGGAGGAAGGACTTGCGAGCAGTGGGCCTTTCCGATCAGTGACGTTTAGTTCCTTGTGAAGCCTCCTCGGCTTTCGTGTTTCTTTTTGAGCTGCAATGGTGGTATTTTCACAGAGGGGTCTTCTCTTGCGCCGTCTGGGCGGCCTGAGTTTACGATGGGTGGCTTGTGGCTTCGCCACTGCCATGGGTGACAACACCCTGTTTTCAGTTGGCGTGTGATCCAGAGTGTTCCACGCTGGCGGATCTCGTTCGCTTGAGAGTTAACAACAGGTGAAAAGTTTCGGTTAACCTTGTGATATTCCAGGGAACGGCTCAGGAGTCGAGGAAGGAGTTGGCCGGGGTAAAAACCTTTGTCTGCTGGGTGTCTTTATTACCCAGACTCTCCATGTATGCCATATATGCCTACATTGACCCCCAAAACCACCCCAATGTAGGCATATATAGCATACATGGAGTGTCTGGGTTATATTCGACGCGTTTGCTTAGTAATCACACCAACTCGCCCACAGAAAGAGGAACATTCGCTGGGAAGAAAGCGAAGACGAAACGGTTTGGTCGGTCTGTCCAGCGTTCACCGAGTCAGGTTTAAAGTTTGAGAGACGTTTGGTTTCCTTTGTGGAAACTCGAGGTGACTAGCGTTGTTCCTCGCGACTTGCAGACAGCCTCCTTCTCACGTTTCGCATCTTCGCATTTTTTCGCGTTTGCACAGGGCTTCGAGCCGGAAGCAGAGCATGCAATGAAGGCCAGCGGCAGTTTGGAGTACTCAGCAGGTCAAGACTGGTCAGATTTGGAAATATAACCAACCAGCACCTTCCGAAATCGGGGCCTCCACTAGACTACCTCTTTAGCGCTTGCGGATCTCCATTGAGCGCCCGTTTGAAGGTGAAGGTCAATTGCCGGGGCGTGCCAGCAGTAATCCAGCAGTGCCCTCTCATAGTTTTATAACCAGGCCGAGTCGATTTGACCGAATGACAGAAGGGTCCCCCACGAGGTTCTACAAATCTTCATTTTGATTATGTTTGATTTGTTTGTTTATAAAAACAACAAAGTCCACAGAAACACTTGGCGGAACAGCGAACAACCATGGCAGCATGTCATGGTTTTGAACCATTTCATGTTGCATCCACGCTCCACGGGGTCCGCATACCTTGTAAGATACTTAGACCTCGGGCCGAACAAGAATACGTTCCATCCCCAAAGCCTCGATCTCAGAGGGAGGATTTGTGGATCCATGGGGTTTGATAAGTCCCAGACCAAATGAATGGGACTGGAATGGTTATTATACATACACCTACAACCTGATTGACCCTGTTTTAGAGCCCAAACATGGTCCTTTCCTATCAAAACAGAGGTCAAATGGGTTCTAGGCATATACATACACTTACCGTCATTTGCACCATGAAAATGAACCCATCCATTGTATAGGTATAACTATTCCAGTCCGTCAGGATGATGGGAGGTTTCAGGTTTCTTTCCGATTGGTTCTGGATGATGGTCCCAACCACATTAGATCTGAAGGATCTCACAACCAACGGCTCCTGTTCACGAGGCTGGATCCGTGGATCCAAAGGGTCTGGTGGATTGGACGACAGGATAGCTGTTTAAAGATGTTTAAACTGTTTAAAGTGTTCTTTTCTATGGCCAGGGTCCAGTCAATTCGAGTCATTTGGTATGGTCGGTCCTACGGACCTTTCCAAATCGACGATAGACGCGCACAGAGCCCTCGCCAGCACAGACAGGCGGTGCGGAAGGCCTCCGAGGCAGCGCAGGACTTTCTGGCGAAGGTCCGGTGGAAAGGAGTGGGTCCGGAGCGCAGTCCCTTAGACCAGACGATGTACATGCATTGACCCCATGACAAGGACCCCAAGGATGGAGGTGGAACATAATTAGGCATGTGAATATGCTCTATGAAATCTCCAGGGACTACCCCTCACATAAAACGTTTTATTGTTCCCCTGATGGGGGGGTCAGGAGGTGATTTTATAGAGGAAACGTGTTGAATTTGACACCGTTCTGAAACTGTGACAGTTTTTGCTGATGTGCAAGTCATATTTCTGAGGTCAGGCATGGTGATTTTATAGTGAACTAGGTTTTTGTAGCCACCCTCATGCCTAGTGATTTTATACAAAATCATAGCCTTGAGTAGGTTACCCTGACCGTTTTATAACTATAAAATGGCCTGCGAGGCCAGGCCCCCCACCCTATATTCTCATAGCTATGGTAAAACTATTCCAGTCCCATGGATGGTCTGGGAAAGGTCGGGTGAAATAAAGATCAACATCTTCAGGCTGAAGCTGCCAGATTCTTCAGTTCGTGACTCTTTCCCCTGTCGGACTGAAGTAACCAGGCGATCAAAAGGGTCACAAACTGAAGAACCCAATGCCATTCCAACTTTATGAATACCTTGACCGGACTTTGTTCGTAACTTGGAGAATGGGACATGACCCGAATCAAAACTGTGTTCGTACCTTGGAGAATGGGACATGACCCGAACAACAACTTTGTTCGTACCTCAAGTACCAACGTACCCTTTAACGATGTACGGACTGAGACCCCATGTATTCCCAATGCCATTTCCTTTGTCCATCTTTATATCACGCTCTTGCGGACGAGTCAGTCGCCGCATATGCCCCAGCCATGGTAAGCCTGCTTGCCACCTAAACCCACCTGGCTCCCATGCATAGCCGCTTTTAGTTTGAGCAATAACCTAGCCTTGATCTTTATACATTTAGGAGAACTGCTTGGGTGAGGGGGTTTGGTCCTTAGGTGTCTCATGAATGTAAGCTGGCAGGGGTGTGGTCCAAGGTAAACCAAAGAAACCAGTAGTCCAACTCCTGTAGAGCCTGTTAGCAATACACTTGCCCACTAAATGTAAGCTGGGAGGTTTGTGGTCCTGAATGAACCATAGAAACTAGTAGTTGAGCACCTCTGATGACCCATAGCTTGGCATTTTTCATTTGTATTCTTCACATATGTCCTGCTTTCAGCCCTTTATGCCCCAGCCATGGTAAGCCTGCTTGCCTCCTAACCCCCCCCTGGCTCCCATGCTAATTTAATGCTAGCCGCTTTTCCTCCTCACCTGAAGTAAAATGTAAGCTGAAAGAAGTCTAGCTCAGAATTGACCAGAGAAACCAGTAGTTCATGCCATTACCAAGACTAGACCTTCACAATTGTGGGAGGACTGTATGTTATTGATAAATATTAATAACTACGCCTCACTCAATCATGTATGCTAGGAGGGTTGTGGTCTAGGATGAAGCAGAGAAAGCAGTAGCTGTGCTCGTCTAGAGGCTAATAGCCGTATACGTAATCGGTCCGCATAGTTAAGACCATACCCTGATAGCAGTCCTGATAGCATCGGCTCCACAGCGGCACTGTGTGCCTATCCGGTCCTCCTTGCTCCGCGTCATGGTGCGTTCGCCCTTTCGCCGGTTCTCTTGGGGCATATGCTGGCGGTGACGATGTCAGCACGGCGTTCTCAGGAGGCCAATTGGTTTCATGCAGCCCAGCACCTACCTGAGTTGGAGGCATTGTGCAACTCATTCCAGGGAGATAGAGGGCTCAAGTGTCTGGACCTCTACAGCCACAGTCAAGGCTTGGCCCGGGTGTTCCAACGAAGCTTCTACAGGGCCGTCGCCTTCGATATAAAACACAAATCCGTGCGAAGACATACTTTCGAAGACCGGATTTCTCCTCGCCTTGGACTTGGCCATGAGCTTGGACGACTATGCTCTATGCTGTGCCGCTCCTCCCTGCAGCCTGTTCATTGCGATTCACTGTCGTTTCGCAATTCGCTTGAATTTCAGACAGAAAGATTGTTATTTTGATGGCAACTGTTAATATGTGTGCTAATTCGATTCTATGCAATTTTTCTCTGAATGGCGGTCTTTCTCCCGTCGTCCCGCACGGCGAGGGCGTGAGGTCTGCACGGTGCCTGCTGATGACGACTGGAATGTGGAGGGAGACACTACCAACTATAAAGTCAGGTTGTCAAATAGTGCGGCCGCAAACACTTGTATCCTGCTCCGGATCATCCTCCAGTTTCGCAGCAAGACTTTCATTATGATTGAGCAACCAAAGGGCTCCTACCTTTGGAAACTCAAGTTCTTCAGAGAGTTCTTGTCCAGCTACCCAGCCTTCTTTTGTGTGCTCACATATCTAGGCCTAGATTTGCTTAAGGCAACTCACGTGCAGACAAACATGCCGAATCTCTTCTGATCTCTTTTAATATGTTTAATGTGTTATAGCGTGGAGAGAAAGGCCTCATTGCCTTCTTCGCCATGAACATCACGATCCTGGTGGGTCTGGAGACCCGAAGTCGCTTGAAACGAACAGTCAACCTGTGTGCAAAACAGCATCAAACAAAAGCCTAGGTTGGTCGAAACCTGAGCAGGAGTTCGACCGAAAAGATCTCCAGCCAAAAAAGAGTTGTCGACCCATCGTTGAGATGGGCCATCAACACGAACAGGTAAAGAAATCTTAGTACAAACAGAACAAACACAAGAAAAATATCAACAAAGGAGACAGGCATGAGAAACTCCGCGAAACTAACCATGATCGCAGCGCCTCCGCAAAAGGAAGGCCAAAGTTCTGCAAAAACAAGTTTTTCTTCAGTTTGGACCTGACATCAAGTGGCTGGTTCTCAGCAAAGTCCTTGCAATTAACAAATGAATCACCTTAATAAACAACATGCTCTGTACATGGCTCAGGATGCGCGCTCTCATCAGCAGCAAGACCATGCTGGGCAAGGTCCAGCAAGAACAGCTGAAACTGTCGACTCAGTTGGTAGTGTACTGCATGTACTGTCATCATGCCATCATAGGCCATGCGAAGAGAGCCATTTAGGGCCGTCAAGCGAGCTGCACCAGCTGCCAGGTCTACCACGGAGTTGTGATGTATGCACCAAGCATCAAAAACCTGAGCAATGTTCAAATGCGAGGTCACCTTAGTCCCATCAACCCAAGGCACTTGAGGCAGACATTGAGCAACTCGCTCCCACAGATCAGCATGAGCCCAATCCCAACTCACCATTTGTCCCGCAAGAACCCTCCGAAGGCGCTTGACAACAAACGCCGAATCGCTGTAAAGGTGAATGAGTACCACATGGAAAGCAACCCCAAAGCAACGATTGCAGCGCAGCGTAGAGCTCTGCACGAGCAATGCCTTGCCAACGTCCAGGCAAGATGCCACTGGCAACAACAGTTGTAGTGTTGGCGAGTTCAAAAGCCCAAGAAGAGAGCTGACCAATCAGATGACTGGGCAGCTGGCATGTTTGTCGATCTGTACAAATGCTGGGTAGAACTGCCTATATATATATATATGGTTCGGGTGTGCTTCATCTACAAGCAGACTCCAAACAGCCCGACCGGTCATATCATTTAATACGTTATATATATGTATATATATAGCCGCTATATGAGACGACTGGGACTGCAGCTCGCCAAAAACCGGTACATCTCAGAGGGTGGAGTCTGTTTCGGATGCGGGCTTGACACGTCTATAGCTGGACCTGAATAAGGGGTGTCCTGGACAGGAAGATCCTGGATAGTAGTGGGCTGGGGCTTCCAGCCAGGTGACCCCGTAAGGAAGGTGCTGGTAAGGAATTTGAGGGATCTTCTCGATTGGACAGGAGGATGGTCACAAAGGCACTGGGCTGAAGGACCTCAATTGATCCTATACCCAGTCAGTGAATATCTGAAAAAAACAAACCAGAATCATGATAAAAACATGAACAAACCAATGTGTATGATTGGCTTCCCCACCAAACGCAAACAGATGGCTTTGCCTTTGTTTTCGGCGAACTAATGGAGTCAGCTTCCTGCAGCCCTCGCATGTTTTCGCAACAAAGAAAAACAATGTGCAGGTGAAATTGTGGGAGGAGGCGGCAGACAGCTATTTCAGCAAGGCCACCGGGGATCAGCAGAACGCGCAGAACGCGGACACAACAACTTCACGCTGGGTGGGGTTGGATTGGGGTCGCCTGGCATGGCTTCCGATTTCAGTGGATTTACGGCAAAGAGACTTTCAGGTCTGTGGGTCGTTCCTGGCCGTGACGTGCCTGGCCGTCACGTACGCGAGAGGTCGCACAGATTGGAAAACACGGAGGTTCCACAGGTATTCGGGGTTCTTCTCAGGGTCAGGTGGATTCGGCCACACAGCGGATGTTCCTCCCCTTCACTGGGACAGGTCGTGTGAATTCTTCCCCTCCCAACCTTGGAATCCGCAGCACCCGGCCTTGGGGACTCCAGTAGGTCGGACCCGGTACTGATGTTCAAGACCAAAGATCTCGTCCGTGCTTTCTGGGTGAGGACCACGTGGTCCCGTTCGTTTGAACAGACTGCGTCTAGCGTCTGGGTTGACCTGCGTCCATGCTTTTGAAGTTGATTTCCCCACAAGACCAGGTGGGAAAGTTTGGTTAAGCGGTGTGGTTTCTGTTTTTTTCTCCACTAGGTCCCGAAGATGAATTTCTTCGTTTGGGCCCTAGGACTTTCTATAAACGTGCAGGTTGAACATGTTGACGATATTTCTGTTTGCATGTTCTAGGACTCTAGGAAGCAATTTGAGAGATGATCATAGGTGATGGTCATTTGGTTTTGCATCTTCTATAGGATGTCATCCATGTTTGTGATGCAGCTGTCAATGTTCTTCTAGAAAATGAATCTTGCTGAACTTGGGCACAGAGAAAACTCGTATGGACGCTATCCATGGGGGCAAGGTGCCCCATTTTTTTTGGACCCCACCTTCGAATTCTACTCGTAGGATGTTTTTTTTTTTTCTGACCACATCATTTTTCTACAAAACACATGCCTTGTAATCCACCCCACCTACAATCCTAGAAAAATCTGCCCAAGTTCTGAAGTACTTCCCCGGGGATGTTTTTCCGGGATTACAGTAGCTAGATGGGCAAATTGGATGGGACTTTGGAGTTGCTGCAGTCAGACTCTTGCTTGGATTTGCAAAAGGTGATGTTTACTTTCCCGAACTTGGTCAATCCCGGACAATCCCGTTCTGGGGGGAATATGTTTGCTGTGTTTATTCCTGGTTTCCGAAGTCAGCAAATCCAAGCTTGGCAGTCTCCAAGTTCAAGTATGCCGGACCCGAGGTCGTTCGTACCTTTGAAAACAGGACATGACCCTCCAGATGTTGAAAAGACTCAAAGGGATACAAAGGTACCCATTTTGCGGAGCCAGGAACATGCTGGATTCCTTGTGGTCTTGTCCGGCCATGGGCAGTGGGAGTGTCCATCGGACTGACATATTTACCATTGGGGTCGTTTGGGGGGGTCAATGGGGCGATAAATATTCCAGTCTCATGGATTGTCTGGGAATGGAATACTGTAACAACACAGAGACGACCCTGGACCCGAACCAACTGCTACATGTTGGTTCGGTCCAAAACCCTAGTAACTATGCTATGAGGGTCCAATGCATTGAGCAAAACAACTATTGACATGTGGCATGTATCGGATACACAAACATTATTACACTAGGAAATTGTATGTTGCAATGGGGCACCGTATAACTTATAACTGCATACCAATACGTATGACATGACTTCAACTGGAAACTCGTGGGCCATCTTTGGGCCAATGTGGCAAGTCCAATCATGCTTCGCCAGTACTACGAGATCCTCCCACAGATTTGCTCTGGAGAGGAGGCTGAAGCTGGGGACAATTGGAGTTGATGCTGTTGTTCAGTGGCAGGCCGCTTAGCTAAGCTAGCCACGGTCAATTTGTTAGCCATTTGCGGGGCGTTTCCTGCATTTGAGGCGGTCAGCATACTTGGAGTTTGTCCATGGGGATTCAGACAGGTTTTGTTGTTCAGAACCAGGATCCTCATCTCCTCACAACTTTGGGGGATCCCCTGATCCCGTCGCCATAATCCTTGGCTGGATGCTAGCTCATTTGGGGCAGGTTCCAGTGGGGGTTCGATGTGTCTCAGTTGACCAGCGCTTCGATGTGTATGGATCGTTTGCTTCTGGCCAAAGGGAGGCCAAGTTGTGACGAGGGCCAGTAGCTGGACCCGCCACAGTCTCTTGATCTTGAGTTGGTTTTGAAGCAATCCTGGGATCGACCCGAAGGTGCTTTTGTCCTGGACCTCCCGGAAGTGACACAGAAGAGAAACACTCACATCACCTCAGAGAGTAGATATACATCCATAGGGAAGAATCCGCAGGGTCAGGTTTTGATGTTTGTTCAATATTCCAGTGTAAAGATAAACACATCTTCATCCTCAAGAGTTTGAGAGGTTATGTGTGTTGACACTTTCTTAGGGGGTCTTAATGAAAAAAATAATCTAAAGATCCTGTACCTTGCAACTTTTCTGGACCTTAATCCCAGCAATGCTGTAGTAGAACTTGGTCCAGCTCCTCAAGGGCGCTTTCTAGCGGCGCCAGTGGAGATGGAGGTTCTTCTGTGCATTTCTATAGGGATTCCAACAGCTTTTCCATGCGCACCAGATCACACCCTTGGGTGTTGATGGCGGCAGGTGGGCTGGTTTGGTTGCCCAGATGGTTTAGAGTTTAGAGTTTAGGGTGTGTATTCGATGAATTCTATAGACCCGGAAGACCCTCCCCCCCTGGCCCAACTCAATTGGAAGACTGGTCTATTTACCTTCTTCCAAGCCGTTTAGGTCTGGAAGGTCTCGCTATGATAAAACACACACCAGGAGTTACATGGAGTTGGGTGGTGTGGCTCGTCTCATGAAGCAAAAGGGGCCGTGGAGCTCGTGTTCTGGGGGGGGCTTTTCCCGTTTCGACCCTCTATGGATAGCATCCACTCCCCATGCAACTGCTGGCAGCCTTCGCAGGGCTTACCAAGAGAGGTTGAACATCCCTTTGTCGCCCATCCCATATGTACCACAGACCAGGGTCCGAACGTCCCTGTCTCTCAACCTCTCTTGGATTGACCAATGCAGGGCCCGGGAGGACTCCAAACGGCCCATCCGAAGTCGGCTCGGTGGGGGGCGGCCGTCACTCTCCACCGACGGAGATGGGCCGTGAACGGAGCCGCCCAGACGCGGTCCGTTCACAGCCTGACAGGTCCCTCCAAACCAAAGGGATCGACCCCCAGACCTGTCCGTATGAGGACCATGTTCCCCTCCAAAGGATTCGGGCCCAGAGGGTCGCGTCTGGGTGTGTCGGTCCATCCGGTCCCGGTCCCCTCCGCCGGGGTCCAGTTCGGCGGCGACCCGCAGGTCTCCAGTCGTGCGAAGCTCAACGAAGAGCAGGCCGGACCGCACTGGGTCGAGCGCCGGTCGCGGAGGGTCGCTGGAGTCGGTGATTCCCAGACACTCCATGACATGCCATATATGCCTACATTGGGGTGGTTTGAGGGGTCAATGTAGGCATATATGGCATACATGGAGTGTCTGGGATTGTTGGTGTGGAGAGGGTCGGGTGGTGTTGGATTGGTTGGGTAGACGTGGTTCGGTGCGATCCGGTGACGTGGTCAATCACTTGGCGAAGATCGACCCGTACTTGAGGTTTCAGAGGTGAGAAATGGCACTGGCACCGCAAGATGTCCTTTAGATGGGGCTCCGTAGAAACCACCAAACTTGGGGATTGTGCAATGGTGCCATATTGTTCCATCTATATACTCTGTAAAAGGAAGATTGGCAGATCGTTGGACACACTGCCGGATGGACTTTTAACATTTTTTAACTTCTTGCCCAGAGGCAACCCTGGACACAAACCAACTGCGACATGTTTTTCTTCGGTCCAAATCCCTCATGGTGAGGGTCAAAACCCCTGGCGCTGAGTCGGGGAACAGGGCTTTCGACTCTGAGCCGAACTGGGTGAAATCGTTGAATCGGGGTTGAAAAAGGTGTTGCATGGTTTGCCATGTGGGTGTGTAGCTCAAATAGGGAGACCTCTCCCACAAAACCACTCGAAATCGGAAGACTAGACCAAAAGCCATTGATTGGAGGTTCCTCTATTGCCAAGAGAGGTTGAACAGCCCTATAGCCCATCCCAAATGTACCACTACAGGGTCAACCTCTCTTGGTACGCACCCATGTGTATGTCCTTGACCTTCGGACCGATTGCTACTACACCTTCAGCTGGTGCCCGGCGGAATATTGATGGAGCTTCAGCACCTAAATAGGCTTGACGAGACTGCCGATGGTCTCAGACAGCTTGGTGTTTATCTTTTTTGCAGAAACTGCCGATGACTCATGAAGACGCCCAAATCGAAAAAAAGAGCGGTGAAGCTGTCTCCAAAATGGAGGGGTTTTGGAGGGGGACCGAGTGGCCGTGGATCAATGGCACCCAAAATGAACAGAATAGACTGCCTGACATGGTCAACCGGAGACCCCCGTTTCGGGGGCGAAACGGGGGTTGTGACCCGCGGCCATATAGGATATATGGAATTCTCGAAAAGCCTATTTTCTCATGCAGCCATAACTCAGAATGACTGTCGGCAAACAGCTTGCTTAAAAAAAGAGGACCCCGAACCCTCCTGTTGTGTCCCATAGTACCTCCTTTCGGATGTTCTTGGAGGTGAAAGTACGTCTATAGAAGATTGTCCTTGGAGCTGAAGGACACCCTCAGGATGGTCGAAAGCGACCCTATGGGCTCGAGGGAACGGCAACATGCTCAATCTGGTTGGAGCATCACATGGTATGCATGTCTCTGTCTCAGACGAGCAAAATATCCAACCAAGCTGGTGGTCATTTGTTTTCCAAGATTTTCCCCTAACTAGTCTGTTTCTGTGTCATGTCTACATTGGGTTTGTCCCAGTAAACCTGTAACAGTCAGTCAAGGAGCAAATCACTATCTTTGAACAAGTCCTGCAACCCAACCATCCTCATCCACTGGGCACTGGCAATAGGAATCATAGACCGCATGTTCTTTATTCACTGTGTCTGTTTTCTTTGTCTTCACATCGCTCCCCGGCTCTTCCGAGTTGCAGAGCCGGGTCCCATGTCGACTTCAACACACGCTCGAACGCTCGCCGCTGCCGAACGTCTGCTGTGGAAGTTCCATCAGGGCAAGAAGAAGTGGGAGAAGGACTTACGCGACGCCAAGGCGTGACACAACCTCTGCGGCGCCGCAAAGGCGGTGACTGAACCTGTGATGGTTTAGGGTTTGGGATGCAGACATGTTCAGGCAGGGTTCAATTGGAGAACAACCTGGGTCTTCATTTCGTGAGCGAACTTGATATTCTGGTTGGTGAGGTCACTTCTATGCGCCTGTTTGACAGGTCACCAAGAGGGACTCCAGGTTGTTCCGTAGAAGCTCGTACTGTAGTCTATTGTCCTTTTCCTAGTGGCTTTGGTTTGCAGCCTATGATTGAGCCAGTGAGCCAGATGTCAAGCAAGAAATGGCCCGGAACGACGCTCACCGGTATTGGGCGCCTGGAGATCAAACCCAGAGCGACCATGCAGCGAATCTTTAAAACACATGCGGAAGGCCATCCCCCAAAAAATACGTGAAATGCTTCTACTGTATATTTGGTGGGTCACTAGGTCTTCATGATCGTCTACTTGCTTTTGCGTTGTTCGGGTGATTTTGAGGCTTCCGAACTGGCTGAAACCCCTTCTGAGGAAATATCCTAGAGCGTCCATGTCTGGAATAGATACATACATGCCTGGAACTTCCTCAGAGTGCATGTTTTCATATTTGTCCGATCTGCTTCGTCAAACACCTTTTTTGGAGTCACTGCCACAGCCTTATATTTGGGCCGGCGGATGTTTTTCTAGTTTTCTGATGTTTCTTCTGATATTCCACGGGCGTTTATACACAAGCTAAGGGTGTGTGTTGGTGAGCCACAGGCGTTTTTTTCCCGAACGCTTTTTGAAGGGTGCTGCTGCCGTGCTCATGCTGGTGCAGGTGTAGGTGCTGGCTGTAGATCGGCGTTATGGTTTTGCAGGTGCTGGTGCCGTGCTGGTGCAGGCGCTGGCTCTGGCATCATGTCATGCCAGGGATGACATCATGTCATGCCAGGGGTGACATCGGGTCATGCCAGGGATGGCATCATGTCATCATGTCATGCCAGGGATGACATCATGTCATGCATTGTCATGCCCAGGGATGACATCATGCCATGAAAGGGATGACATCGGGTCATGCCAGGGATGAAATCATGCCATGCCAGGGATGACATCGGGTCATGCCAGGGATGACAGGGATGACATCATGCCATGCCAGGGATCACATCATGTCATGCCAGGGGTAACATCGGGTCATGCCTGGGATGGCATCATGTCATCATGTCGTGCCAGGGATGACATCATGTCATGCCCAGAACGACATCATGTCATGCCAGGGATGACATCATGTCATGTCAAGGACGACATCATGTCATGCCAGGGATGACATGCTGTCTTTCTGTGCATGACACCGTGTTCTGCAGCAATGATCATCATATCGTGTGAGCAGCTTTGGCTGGTCCTTGCCGTTCTTGCGCCTTTCGTACCAACCGGGAAGCACTCAGCTTGTTTGGTGCCATGCTTCCCTGTGTCTTGTTCATTCGCACCTGGCCCAGTCGGCCTGCTACGATGCCTACGAGAAGTTGCAACGCGCCGTCGAGGTGCGAGGACCTTGGACGGGAACGGGTCCACTAGGCTCGAGTGGGGAGTGGGGATAAGAATCCTTACAGGTCAGGACCTCATGAAACGCTGAAAATGGTCATGCGATGTCATATTCTTCAGAATATCAACAAAGCGACCTGGGCTTTACTGGATCAGAACAGCGGATGAACGGTCGCATATGTGCGAGATTCCTTGGAAGATCCTTGAGTGGAACTGTTCGGTTGGCTCACCCAGTTCACCCAGCAGTTTAGCCAACGTTGCGACCTTCTTGAGCCAGAATTAGGGTAAAAAGACCTGGAGTCGACCTGGTCGTACCTCTATATTGATTTGGGTCCATGTGTGTGGAGACACCCCACTCAAAAAACCGTCATGAGGGGACAGTTCGGTTAGCCTTTCTTTGGATCGAAACGGATCCGGAGTCAGAAGTTGTTTATTCCAAGAACATCAGACTTTGCTTGCATCCATCGAACCTGGTGGTGTCAGCGAAGTCAATATATAACATGACTTTAGACTTAGGACTTGGACTTACCCCAGGTAGGCTTTTGTTTGGACTTATAGGTCGAATTTAGTAAGTTCGACAGTTTCTGTAGTATGTATTGTTTTTCCTCCCAAGATTTGTGTCAGAGTATGTTTTGAGTCTGTCCTTGTACTTGAGTCTCAAAAGGAATATGTGTCATGCACCGTCTAAAAGCATGTCAAATTATATAGGTAGGACTTGGTTTAAACATTGGGGACTTAGGTTGGACTTACTAAGTCGAAGTTAGGTCCAAGTTACCGTCATTGGACTTCACTTAGGACATTGATATGTCAGACCTACATAACCCCTTCCTATATAATGTCTATAGACAGATATTTACATATATATATATATATAAAAGCTGCTAAGTCAGACCTAACCTCGGTAGAGGCTAGGACACTTAAAGCAAGGGCAGGGTCAAGTAGATGAGCAAACTACTCCGACAACCGATGGGAGAGATGTAGGCACGTCGAAGCCTCCTGTTGTGTCCCATATAGGGTCCGGGTACCTACTCGAATGTTCTTGGAGGTAAAGGTCCTTCCAGAAAATGGGTCTTTGGACATTCAAGGACATTCAACAGTCGGACCTTAACAGACCCAGATTCAGACCGTCAGACCACAGGAGATCGGGCCAAATCCGTCGCTCCTGTTCCCAGGTTTGCAAGAAGAATCCCTTGCCCCGCAGAGACCCGGAGGCCGTTGCAGGCACGGCGCGCCGTGCCTGCAGTCGATCAGAGGATGAACGTATACGACCTTTGAGCCCCAAACACTCCAAAGGGGAACCGGTGCATGGACCAGAATCAATGAAGGAAAGGGGAATCAATGAAGTCTAGAATTATCAATGAAGGATGCATAATGCATACCGGAACTTACTTGCATGATCCTTAGTACATACAGTCAAACATGGGATATGACCATCTGACCCTATAAAGACAGGTACAAGATGTACAAGGTTACCGACCCTACCGTTGGGACCGATGTACTTTGAGACTTTCAGACGTGAGCATACGACCTGGGTGCATTGACCCCCTGGGTTTCTCAACCACCCCCAATCTAGGCCAATCAACCACCCTGAAATCACCAGGTCATACGATCTCGTCGATTTTGCGATCGGCACCGGTGACACCTTGGGCGATTCGGGTTGCGTCGCAGACGCGATTCTGCGATCGACCCCAGTCGGACCCTCCGGGTCAACCCTGTGAGTCTTGGTCATCCCCCAGCGGTTGAAGAACCCGACCCCTTCCACACGATCCCCTACGGATCGACAGATCACACCTTGTATAGTCAGGTATGACTGGACCCTCGCGCCGCTTGGGTGCGGCGCCGCCTCCGGGCGCCCCAGTGTCCCAGATGTCTCCTTCACCGCAGCGTCTCCAGTCCTCCAGGCGACTCTGGTCGCGTGGACATGAAGTGGACCATTTGAGAGCGAAGCGAAGACATGGGGTGCTGGGTCGCGACATGGTATTTCTGCTGGTCGCGACATGGGGAGGGTGATGTTTGATGTGCGCGGAACTGGGTGAACATGCATAGGGAATTCTGGCGGAACTCCACGGCTATTTGCGGGCATTTGTTCCAGGTTCTCGGAAGCTCAGACCTTACGTTTGACACCCCGGAGGGTCGTACTGCAGGGTCCGTGGTGGGAGAAGACGTGAACACAGGGACTCCAGGCCAACAGGTGGCATGTGGAAAGCTTCCCTACTAAGTGTTAAGTTATGTTCCAGGGAAACTGAAAGCACGTTCAATTCAAGAAAAACTGTCCAGTTCCATATATTATTGGAGTCGCAGGTTTGGGATGCGAATTTAAAAACAATCCTCTCACTTGGGGACTAAACACCACCCTGAAGGTAACTCCTGGTAGAACAGAGTCTTGTGGAGTACCAGCCATCAGCCATCTATGCCTTTTCCCATGCAAACAGTGGTCCAACGGGTTCTAGGAGTGGAAGTACTGTACAACCCCAGGGCTCCAAGTACCTGCTGAGAAGGTGTTTGGGGTGGGTTTGGAGGGTCCAAATGATGGTTTTTGCAAGGTTTGAGCAATCATTTCTCCACAGGGGAGCCTCGCAAGAGATCCCTGATAGAGAAGATTTATATATACGTATATATAGATAGATTGATCCCAGACACTCAGTGCAGTACTCAGTGTAAGTGTATATTTAATGTTCTTTTCAACCCCAACAAACGCTGTTTGGGGGATGGTTCAAGGGGTCACTTTGGGTTGGTTGCCCTGAGAAGACACACACTGCACCTACCTGGCTAATTGCGAAAGATGAACCGATATGAACACCAAGCCGTCCGTATCTTGAAGTCTATCCAAGCTACTCCCTGTCTATCCAAGCTATTCTCCAGATCGCCAAGTCTTTGTGGCGCAGAGAATTCAACGTTTCACCAACGCTCGGAGCCTTTTTGGTACGGGCCACGTGGTCTCCCAACGATCGGAGAAATCACCAAACACATGTGTTTTTGGGGGACTTGCACTCCAAAGTATACCGTAAGAAAATGGGACATGACCAGATGGATACATTCCGTTCGCCCATTTTAAGGCTCTGAGTCATGTCAGGTTTCATGCGACATTCACATCGCTTGTGTACAGCGTTCGGCAAAATCGCCGAAGTCTTAGGTTCTCACTCGGTCACATGATTTGATTGTTGGACGACAAAGTTTGAGCTTTGACTGAATTGATAGTCACGTGCTCAGTGCCTAGTGAGGATAGTGGCAAGAAGGACCACTGAAAATGAAAAAAAAAGACACGCAATTACACGGCAGCAAGGAGGACAGCTTGGATGACTGTCCTGTCCCGGCTTAGGCTCAACATGGTTGGAGAGATTGAGTAGCCGGCAGCCACCCGCACCCACCGCAAAAAAAACAGATAAGTGAACAACACCTGTAGTGATCCTGTGGTTCTTGATCCGTATGACTATGAGTCAAAACCTCCCTTGCCAATGACATGACATGGGATCGGTTGACACCCCGAACAAACGAGGAATGTGTTCACTCGGGGTCAACCAGGGTGCCTGGGTGACCCACAGCCATATCGTATCATGTATAAAGTAGGACCATCCTGGACATGGGTGTCCTGGCTGGACTACCCTACGCCCTACACTTCACGACACCAGGTGCATGCGATGCTAAAGATTCCAAGAGAAGTTGTTTGACGTTTTTTGTGACCTGAACTAGGACCTGCAACCTGGGGTACCCAACTGGGATAGCCGAACTAGTGTTCTTCAACCGCTTCCCTTGATTCGTTTGTTCTTGGAGTTTGTCTCCGCTTCGCTCCGCCTTGAACATCGCCGCCAATACTATACCCCCCACGCAGGAGCGCCGCCGGCCTCACTTCACAGATGTGGGCAAGCGACTACGACACCCGGTAATCAACATGTTCGACATGCACGCGCTTTTTTCTTTGCTTCGGAGGTGGAATGCGTGATGATGGATTTTGTTTGGCTATGCTTGCGACTGCCGACTGCCCCCCCTCAAAGAGAAGCAGGGGCCATTGAAGAACATGCTGACCTAGGGTGTCGAATAGAGACCTGTATGCAGCGCAGGGCAGTCTATTAGAGAGAATTCTTGGAAGTAGCTGCACCCTCCAAAGTACCTTAGAAAATGGGACATGTCCCTATAAAAGACAGGTACGGTACTTGTACCATCATGCACCCATTTTGCAAGGCACGCTTTGGGGTCGACTTGCGATTTGGCGCCACGGTGTGGGCCGGAAGAAGTCGGCGGAAGAAGATCCTGGTTTTCCCGGAAGAAGTCGCAGACCCATTTTATCCATTTAGATGATCCATGGTAGAAGCCTGTCTGGAGGAACCACTTTAGAAGCCGAGAATGCCACCTTTAGAGAATGCCACCGTGACAGAGCGGCCTGGGGTCTGGCCATGGGTTCAATCCCTAGGGATCCATCGCGACCGGTCACGAACCGGTCACTCCATGTCACTGTCGGATCTTCCAACGGAGGGAGTGCAGACGGTCGGATCTTCACAGTGGTCTTGGTCGAACTCGCTCGCTCGCTGCATTCGCATGGCGCCCACATAGGCGTCCGACTCAGGAGCTTCCGGAAGACGATATCTCAGGCCGCTAGGAACTGCCCTTCCCTAGGGATCCAAACACCTTCTCAGAAGGTGATTGGAGACACTGTTATGTGGATCCCTAGGGCTTAGGATCTTAGGGGGAGTTTCTTTTTGCGTCTTATCATCGGGGCGTCGACCGCTTCGTTCCTCGGGAGCGACGGAACCTTTGAAGACCGGTCCGACGCGGCCTCCCGCGATGGGACGAGAAACGACCTCACAGGGATGGCGTCTGTGACGCAGTCGGCAGTACTGCGAGACGTATCAACAATTCCCAAACACTCCATGTATGCTATATATGCCTATATTGACCCCTCAAACCACCCCAATGTAGGCATATATGGCATACATGGAGTGTCTGGGATTGGTGTGGAACTTGAGACGATGGACATCAGCTCATGTTCACAGCAATGCTATTCCACTTGCAACACCAAGGCTTTTCCACTTGCCAAGCAGGTCTTAGAACTGCTGCAGGTGAAGGGTATGTTTCACTTCATCCTTCCATCTGGATCAGGGTGAGCTCAACCGCTGAACCCTCTGAAGACCTGGATGGCATGGTGTTTCCCATTGGACCTGTGAGGAGCACGAGCTGCCTCTGGCGAAAGAGAAAGACCAAGAAATACATCACCAAGGAAACACCATCAAACAGGTGGAACGCCGGATAAAACCTCCACATTCGTGATGTCTTGGAGACATGGATCCTCATGCCATTTGCGTATGACAGTTGACAGACCCTATTGGGAATGACTACCCCCAGTTGACGATGTTTTGTGTGTGGGGGGGGATAGGTTTAAGTGAACAAACCAGCACCCAGACACTCCATGATACTGGTGTATATGTCGCCCCATTGACCTCCCAAGTCACACCAATGTAAGTAGCAAAGTAGGCAAATATGGCAGTGATGATGGGGTCATGTCCCCCAAATCCAGGTGTTCTTCGACCACCCCTGGCCCTTTCGCTGCAAGTCGACACGTCGTGTTTGTGCGGTGGCGAGCCGTGCCATCCCAGGAGAGCTTTGTCAAGAACACTGTGGGTCGACGCGCCCAGTGGTTCGTGAAGAAAGGCTAACTGGTGCGACTCGTAGAGAATGGGGAATGGATCCTAAGGCATCCATAGTGGACTGTCCGACACCGACACCCTCATTATCCTGCTTGCGTTGCACCAGTCAGAAGAGGAGTTCGTGAGTCAGTCAGATGTGTTTTCTCCGTTGGTGGAGTCAGAGGGAGCTTTTCGGTCCTTGCTCCCGGTCTGTCTAGGGTACCTGGACCCTCCAAAGTACCTTATAATGGGTAATGGTATATAGAAACAGGTACAAAGGCTTGACAAGGGCATCGATTGTCCGAGGTACGAACGGGTCGACTCCATTTTCCGGCCACAGAAGCCACACTCGACCATTTTGCGTGTTGACACATTCCTGCCTGCCAGCGCCCCCTTGTGCGTGCTTTCCGAACACCTTTCAGCTATAACTCAGCCATAACTCACCTGAAGCCACTGACACTCCATACCATAATTGCCTACATTTGGTTGGTTTAGGGGGTCCATGTAGTGTTTGGGATATAGTTCGGATCCACGTGGATCCCTAGAACTCCGACATGACCCCTACCGGGGTGGTTGGTGTTCCAAATAGGTGATTCAGATTCTATATGCTTCATAGGATCCATAAAAAACAAGTCATCATTCGCTTCAGTTTTTTTTTTTTTTCTTGTCCTTCCATGTCCTTCATCTTCCAGACTCCATGTAGATACCTTGTCCTGGCAATCCCTGACGATCCATGGGGCTGGAAGGCTTACCTACATGCTACATTGACCCCTTAGAACATCTCAAAACATCGAGATAATCATCGGAATGTTAGATCATTCCATAGCATCTTCCGAAGATTCCCTAACATGTTTGGGAATTTAGTTACATCTCAATCATCTTCACAAAACACATATTCCTTAATAGGCAGAAGTATGGGTAAGGGTGACCAGACTCCCAGACCATCCATGTCTGGAATAGTATATATACATACATTTACCCCATGAATGGCCTTAATGTAGGTAACTATTCCAGTCCCATAGATGGTGGCATCGTTCTGCACATTCAGTCACTTTGAAGAACCATGGATGTAAAGAATTCGATCAACATAAGAAAAATTAATGACACACTTTCATGTGTAAACAATAAAACAACCGACCAACATCAACCAACCGATATCTATTAAAGGCTTAAAGGCACAAGGGTCATAAAACCTGGCTGCCTTCAAGCTGCTGCAAAGCGGGCCGCTTAAAGGCGGCCCCGGTTCGGCGGTTCGTCCATGTGTTGCGACTCGACGTGGACGCCATAGCCGAGAAGACAACAAAAGCATTCCCATAACAATCCCGGAAGACAACAGGTTAAGATACGATGGAATTGGTCTAGGCATTCCGGTCGTTTGGGCTTGTGTTCCGCAGGTGCGGAAGCCACCGCCCACTCGATGGATCCACGGGTTCCATCCCTCCACTGTCCTTCCGCCATCGCCATCCACGGTTCCGTCTCGGTTCGATGTCGCCGCTGCAGGGGTCAGAGACCAGCAGGCGCCCAGATCCGAAGACGATCCCGTCCGTCTTCGACCGAAGCGGAGCGGAGCGGCGGAGCGTTCGGACGAAGACGTGACGAAGACCTGACGATCCGGATGATGTCATGGATGTGGCAATCAGATCGTGGGCTTGTTGGTTGCCCAGATGGTTACAGCAGATGGGTGTGGAGACGAAAGGGCTTTTCGGCACAGCTGTCCAGCCTAGTTCGACCTCAAACACACCCAACAAAAACGGTGTGTAGCTCAGGACGTTCCGAGTTCACCGCTGTCTTGGTGTCTCAACGAAAGGAATCGGTGTCGGACCGAGACTGGACCTGTTCGGACGACCGGTGGACACCGAGTCGGCCCGTTCGTAGCTCGGGGGTTCAATGGGCCCCAGTCAGTACTAGTACCTGTTTTTTTTTTTTTTAATGGGGTCATGTATGGTTATGTCCCATTTTCTAAGGTACTTGAAGTCGGGTCCAGGTATATCTCCATACACGACCCATGGGACTGGAATAGGACTGCCGCCCCAGATAGAGCCCAGGTCAACCACCCCTGGCCTGATCGGCAGTCCTATGGCAGTCCCATGGAGTGTTTGGGATAGGATGAACTGGACCGAAGCAACATTCCAACATGTTGTACCAGAACCCCCTGTTTGGGGTAATGGATACCCCGAATCACCTGTAAGGAGTCTAAGGAGCTATAGTTAGACACCCCGATCACGAGGGCCCTGGACCGACACCGTTTGAGGTGTTATCAATAGCCTCTTAGAGGTGATTCGGAGCGTCCAAGAACCATCGGTCGGTCTGCTCAGCTCGTCACATCGCCGAGCCTCATCACATCGCGGAAGACGAAAAGTACGTCTTCCTCCGGAAGGTTTGGTAAGTTTGCTACAACTGTCATGTCGTTTTCTTCCAGGGAAACTGTATAGGTTTCATGGCCTTCTGTTGGTTCTTGTGGGATTTGACTTGGGCCCCCACTGGCTCCGGATGGGACGTTGAAGATGGGGGCCCAGTGGTGGCAGACCCGCTCTCCTCGGTCCACGAACTCCGTTGCCTTGGGTCGCGAGCGCGCGCAGGCGCGTGGCAGACGCAGCCACAAATGGGACCAGGAGACTGGGTTGGGAGCAGACAGGCTCTGCTCAGAGCTGCCAAGAGAGGTTAAGTGACCGTAAATCGGACCCTACTGGGGTATGGGATAGTCATGGATATAGTCTATAGGGTCCTTCAACCTCTGTTGCTGCGAGCAGAGCTGGGAGGAGAGCTGGATTCTTCACCTTTGCTGGGTCAGATCCTGGACATGGGTGTCCGGTCTAGACGCCCCTCAGCCCACTGCTTGTGGACCTCCAGACAGGACATCCATTTGATCCATGGTAGAAGCCTGTCTGGAGGAACCACTTTAGAAGCCGCCGAGAATGCCACCGCGAGCGGCCAACTGGGAATGTTCTGGGTTCAATCCCTAGGGATCCACATACCGACGGAACCTCAGAAGGTACGACTGGGCCCTCCTGGCGCCTACATACATAGTCTCCGTCCTCACCGTACCTGAGAAGGTACGACTGGATCCCTAGGGATGAGACATGTCCAGTTGGGGGAGGCTGATTTCGTCCACATCGTCAGACCGTCAGACCCACGAGAGTTCCGGATCGAGTTCGGGGATCCCGGGATGGGTCAGGAGAGTTGTCTGGTCATGTTTGTTTGTATGTTTTCCCGGCTTCCTTCCAGAAGTTGTTGAAGAACCCCAGGTCGACTATCCCAGTTGGGTACCCCAGGACCCTCTTGGGTTCTATATACCAGGACCCACCAGTTAAGGGGTGTCCAATGACCCCACACTACCTATAGGCTTCCATTGGGCACCCCGCGGTGTCGGGTCCTGGTATCAGGTCACAGCAAAAACCTTTGTTGCTGAAGCAAATCCAAGCTGATCAGACTGACTGGCTGAGCGATCCACCAGGATCTGGGGGATCTCTGGTCGACCGGGTTCTGAAATGGGTTCTTCATTAGAGTTTGATAGAGACAGACATATGTAGACTCTTGGATAATTAAGTCAACCTCCAATATGAAGAGATGGCTATATCTGTGTGTTGTTTCAATGTTAGTTAAGAGTCTACATGATTGTGAATCCATGATTTGAAAGACGTTCTGTTCCAAGTGGGTGGCATAGGGACTTAGGACTTGGTGAGTGTGCCGCAGTCGGACGCACAAAACCCGTTTGGGCTCTAGTCGTACCTCCTCAGGTTCGGTATGACTGGACCCGACAATGGCACCCAGCCCAAACACCTTAGGGACAAGTTTGACTTGAGCGGGAGAAAACCGGATCTTTGTGTTTCCTTTGGGATCGTTTTTGGGGGGAGGAGAGGGAGTGTACTTGCTGGTTGCTTTTGGTTTGGGAAGAATCGAGTAGCGAGTCAACTGCAAAGTCCATAAATACCAATCAATGAACATTCTTATCAACCGGTAAAAGATCAAAAGCTCAGAACCAATTAGACACCTGGATCTTCCAACAGTATCAAATTTATGTTTTCTTCATCTACTCCCTAGGGATCCAAACACCTTCTCAGAAGGTGATTGGAGACACTGTTATGTAGGTGTGGAGGGTCCAATTACCTTCTGAGAAGGTACTTGGATCCCTAGGGACTGTATAAACCCAGCCAAAAGGCAGACATTTGGCACAGTTGGAGGATCTAGGCATGATAACCAATTTAATTTGCGACGTTCAATCTTGGAGCTCCATCCACAGGACCCAACATCACCACACCACAGATGGGCGCGCCAGGCCCAGGTGAGGACGTTAACCTTCGTGCGCGGCGCGCGCGTGACCCGTGCCGAACCGCGGTGGCACAGGGGGACCCGGTTTCTCACTGAACATGAACCGAATAGTAGACTACCAGACATGATCAACCGGTCCGGGTGAGTGGGGTCTGGGGTGCCATAGACCCACAGCCATTGGTGCTCCAGTTTTACAGATCTTTGGTGCTCCAGATATGGTTTTCTTAAATCCAAGAATCATCAAGGATCTCTGGACCCAGACCATCCATGTCTGGAATAGTTATGTAAGTGATTGCCCCATGTAACATATATGAACATGGCCCATCCATGTAGGTAACTGTAACTATTCCAGTCCCATTTGTCTGGTCTGGAGGATGTGTGACACGTTGAACTCCTTAGTCCCAGTCGAGTCGAGTCGTTTCTCGGCACGACGGTGGGCTCCGCACGGGGCGCCACAGACGGGATGAGAGATTTGAGAAATTGACGAGGATGATGACTGGTTGGTGGCAAATTTCACGGGTGATCCTGCCCCATTTTTGGGCACGTCCAGTCCCAATAACATGTGTCACCGGAGGTGTCCAAAAAAACAAGAATTAGCAGCCAATCGACTTGAATTCTAGGTGCGGAACAAGCCAACAGTAAGTGTAACGATCCTCAAGTTTACAAATGAATCTGTTATGTGACATTGACATGACTCTTTGTAGAAAGCAGGTACCTGGACCTATGGTAGATTAAGAAAGGGAATACCGAGACCCCTTCACTGCCAAGCGCTTACTCAAAGTATCCGCCAGGTGACCTGGTGGTGTCACTGCCCGGCGTTCTTCTTCCTTTTGAGGCAGCACTCGACTCACTGGGACCATTCAAGAGACTGCTCCAGGTGCAATGGCTCCGGGACCGCCTGGGGGCACGCGTCCTCAGATGGGCATGGAGGACATCTATCGAGGCCTGAGAGGTGGCGGAGTGCTTCGGCACCCCCCTCAAAGTCTCCCCCAGGCCCAGTGAGCTAAAACCCTCGAACGGCCACATCAAGGGTGAAGCCATCATGATCCATGTGTTTTTCTTTGGTAATGGGCTATGCCATGCCCAAGCCACATCCGTGTTTGAAGTGTTTGATGATTTGGACTGTCCTGACAGAGATTCCAACTGCAGAAGGTCGATTCACACAAAAACACATGAACTGCCCTAACAATCCGGGCCCTCCAATAGTGAAGGGTTTTGATTGTCCAGACCCTATGGAGGGTCCAAGGTTTCTATAGGGTGAGACTATACGTACACAAGAATCCATGAGACATGAACCCCGAGTTTTGCAAGTTGACTTGCCAGCGGAAGGGTGAAGAAATTCCATTGCCTGCCTCGCCAGGCGAAGGTCCAGAGACCAAGCCTCAGATGGGTGTTCCAGGTGAGAAGATGTTCGAAGTGTCGTGGAGGAAAGATCTCCTACCCGGCCCGGGAAGTTCGTGGATCAACTGCATGAAATTGCGACCGCATAGGGTCATAGATGTCATAGATGTCATAGGGGGCCACGCCAAAACTCCGGTTCACCCCGAACCCGAACTAGAACCGCGCCGTTCCAGTTCAGGTTCAGGTTCCCTACGGCGAGATCACTATTCCTACCTACTACTACTACTACTACTACTACTACTACTACTACTACTACTACTACTACTACTACTACTACTACTACTACTACTACT
>CAXAMN010027361.1:1230176-1252294 GCA_963970005.1 Durusdinium trenchii
CTACTACTACTACTACTACTACTACTACTACTACTACTACTACTACTTTCTTGTGCAGAGAGTTTCAATGGGGGCGAGTTGTCTGGCTGGGCTCCTTCATTGGTTGGAAGAAGAGACACAGTGGGCGCCAGGAAGGTTTCTTCACTCAACCAGAAGCTCTCAAGACTTCAGCCTGTTCCTCGTCTGGCAAGCTCACGCACGAAAATGTTTCTTTCGGCAAAGGCAGAGAATCACGACTTCTTGCGGCTCCAAGCAATGACATTTTTGCAGTGACTCCTGCGGCTTCCACAACCGTTGGTTTTCAAAAAGCATGCGTAAGCAACGTCGGCAGTACGAGGTACTCGTAGCAGATGCATTGCTGCCATAGCATGTAAACACTGTCGGTGCCTCTTCGCGCCGTGGTTTTCCATTCCAAGTCTTTGCAGACGCAACCAGATGCGCTGATGGCTGCCGTGGATCGCGGTGGATCACTGTCCTCGACGCATCGCCTTTGTGTACAGGCGCTGAAGCACAGCGTCGTCAGCGAGAACCAGCATGTTTGTTTCTCACCGCGCAGGTTTACTTGTGAAGAAGTCTTGCTTTGAAACGCTGCTGGTTCCACTGGTTTGCGATTCTCTAGGGTAGCTTGCTTCGGTCACCGACCGTCACCTGTCGCTGCTTCCGGCTGTTGAGTGTGCTCCATTGTGCTCCTCTTTGGTGGGTTTTGGCCGCGGAGAGGTCTTTGAGTGCGGTACTGTGGCAGTGTTGCACATGGGTCACCGGTGGTCGTCTCCGGTGGTCTCGGTCCAACCGGTTGCGACTGGGCAGAGTCTCGTGTGGCCGACCGTGGCTGCTGGGTGTGACGGGCTGCGACTGGGTCGCCGCTTTGGCACCTTGAGACAACTGGCTTTGCTACGTTGATTTGGTCGCCGTCGATGTCCGGGATCTCCAGCTGTCAGAGGAAAGAGTCCTACCGTGTCCTACCCAAGCTCAATGCGAGGGGTCGTGTAGTGTTGAGCTTGTTTTTTTCGTTCAGATTGGTTCACTTCTCCGGTTGCTCCGCCGGAGAGACCGGTGTGCTGGGTGATTCCGGTTGCTTGGAGTGCTTCCTGTCTGCTCATTCGGTCGCTGTCTGGGTGGTCTGTTTTGCACAGAACATCCGGCTTTGAAGCTGCTACTGTGAGTGAGATGAGACCTACACGTTCAATGCGACGCGGCCCGGGACGTTTCCAGATCAACCTGTTTGGGACCCACGCAACCAAGTCTTGGGCCCTTTGAGATGCTCCAGGTCTGCAGCAAGGTGCCATGAGCAATCGAATGGACTCGTTGGATTTGACCAGTTTCAACTGGACCGGAGACGTCCTCTCAGCGGCGTGTGCAACGCCGGCAACGCCTCGTCTCGTCGTGAAACCCAACGCCGGCAACGGGTGTGGCAAGAGATGGGTCGCTGTTCGTGGCCTTTCTGCGTGGATGGCATGGCCTTCGGGAAGAGTAAACAGTGCGGAGACCAAACCGTTTCTTTTTCATGTTTCTTTTTATTTATATATCATTATGTACCTATATTTATTGTAAACATGTTTCAGGTCTGGCAGGCTTGGGTGAACATGTATTCATTACTGCCATAGGTTTGAACCAACGAATGTTTTGGCTCAAGTGACTTGGCCAAAATAGCGTTTGTTCTCTCTTTTTGAGGGCGGAACCCTTGGAGAGACAGTTCTTTTTTGTGCAGGGAGGGACCCTGTTTTCCCATGAGCGAGTTGGGAACCAGCCTTGCTGCCTACACCAGGTACCAGGTGATCCATGCCGCCGCGTGGATGGAGTTCAGCGCTCACCTTCAGGAGCTGGTTGCTGAGGGGCGCGAGCGGGAAGCTTTGCGCCTCTGGGCCTCCGTGGTGGAGTTGGTGCATCTGGGGTCTCCAGGGCAACCCCTCTCCATCGCTGGGTTCCCCCCGGTTCGTCGGTTCGTATGTACCACCATTCCGTGTGCAAGGTGCACCGACCGTCGGGGCGGCTTCCAGTTCCCATGGGTGGGCGTATGGAACCGCCGCTGCTTGCTGGTTCAAGAGGGACTTGGGCCAGCGGTCGCGTGGCAGCGTTACCATGCCTCTGCGGCGCGCTTGGACCGCCTGGCGCTGCAGTGGATTGCCTTTGACCTGGGCCCGTTGGACATCTTGCCGGTCCACGTTGGTTTGGCCGTGGAGCGGCTGGACGACGGGGACGATGGCATCGACACCGAGGAGTTCTTCGAGCTGGTTCGGCTTTGGCAGCAGGGGAGGCGGCCATGGCGGGAACCATGGTCGTCCCTGGTTGGGACCCCAGGTATTCCCCGTGAAGTCGCGAATGCAGGCCGATCCATCCGTGCGATCCTGGGGGCCGTGGCCTATGACGTTGAGTACATCCCCCCCCTCTGCCTCCTTTGTCGCCTGCCCACGTTCGAGTCCTGTCGAGTCTGTCGATCGATCGTTTGTGAGAGCTGCAACTTCTGGTCACGGCAGTGCCCGTTGTGCATCGACAGTTCTGGCTCAGACTAGTGCGATAGTCCTTGCAGGGCTCATGGCTGACAGGGGGCGCTACGCGGTCGAGTCAGCGGGGAGCTCCAGGTGGGACCCGGAGACCTCGTCTGAAGTGGCCCAAGCCGCCCGTATTCGCGAGTTCAGGGAGCAATACCACCTCTTGGACGATGCGGACTTCGCTTTTGCCTTTCGGTCAGCGGAAGAGGCCTTGTTGGCCGGGGGCCGGGGATTGGCCGATGCTTGGACCAAGGCCCGCTCCGAGCAGACTGAGGAGCTGATGCCGTTGGCGGCCTCTACAGTGGAAGCTGGCTCGAGTCGTGACAGGCCGGCACATGCTCTTCACCTACCCGCTCCTCCAGTGCCTGTTCGGAAGGGAGTGACCCTTTCGCAACAAGCCTTCAGTGCTGACAGTGTGAACAGGCGAGTGGAAGCGCTGGCCAAGGTGTTTGAGGACGCCGGGATTCATCGCCCTTCCGTGGGGAACCTCTCAGATGCGATCCTAGCTGAGTGGAAACTGCAACTCACTCGATTGGCGCAGGTCAAAGTGACCAAATCGGAACCTCAGACAGTGGTGAACGCTGTGCGCACGTGGTCGGAATTGGTCAGCTTTATGCGTTCTCGAGATAGGACTACGATAGAGCATTTGGATTTGGCGTCATTCCTGGCCTCCGGCTCCAAAGGACCCAAGAGGGCATTGAACTCGCTTCGCTGGTTGAATAAACTGGGGCATTTGGGGTGGCAGTTGGATGCGATCGTGCTGGATCCACCTGCCTCACGGCGGGCAGCTGCGCGATCCCAGGCTCTCGTTGTCGAGCCGCCCATGCTCACCCACTTGGAGCGTGGCATCAAGGAAGCCTTCACCCGACAGGACCCTCGCTGGACTGCGATGCTGGGAAGTTGGATCGTTGGCGTATAGGTACTACGCTACCGGCATGTCCAACGCGCTCAGATGGTGCGATTGTCCCGCTCAACGATGTACTGCCATTGCCCCAAAGGGAAGCAGGCGAGCAAGCGTGATGGCTTCGACTTCTCCATTCCTTCGCAGTTCACAGATGGCTGGCCCTGGGCAGAGCATGTGGTGGCCCTTCGGAACCAGTTGCCCGAGGCCCAACGAGATGAAGGCGGCCTATGCTTCAATCGGGAAGGCCGCGCGTGGGACATCTCTGAGGTGCAAGCCGCAGGTCGTGAGCTGTTCCAGGACCTTGTGACCGACGTGGCCGACCTCTCCACCTACTCGTGGCGCCGGCTCATGCCCACGGTGGCGTTGCTGGCCAAGTACACCCCGGTTGAGATGGTGGCCTTGGGGGATTGGCAGTCCAAGAGTGAGCTACCTCAGGAGGCCGCCATGCCGACACACTACGCAGGCAGCCGTGATCTCGTTAGCATGAGGCTCAAACATCTGTCGCTGGGGCTTGTCGCCAGGTTGGGCGAATTCGACGCCTGGGAACTGGCAACTCCAGCCGCCATCACTTCCGCAGTGGACGCGGCCAAGCCCGAGGTGCAGCGGGCGGTGAGCCTCGACAAGCACAGCTTGTGGGACAAGCCGATGTCGGTGGCAGCAGCGCAGCGCGCGTTCGCTTTCTCGCGAGAGCGTGCAGCGCTCACAAGAGCGGCGCAGGCCAGTTCCAAGCGCTCCGAAGCTGTGATGCCCCCTTCTATCAACGGCAAGGTGGTCACCCGTTTCCTGAGGAACGGCAAGGCGCTATGCCCCAACTTTCAGTTGGACGCATGCCACGTGGGCGAGGGGACCTGTGGTGAAGCCCACCTTTGTGCCATCGTGCTGAAGACTGGCCGTGCCTGCGGAGGGAAGCATCCAGCTCAGGCTTGCTTGGCAAAGCGCTATGTGGTGGCCGAGGATGTCGAGCACACCCCTCTGGCGAACGTCGCAGTGCCCAGCACCGCAGAGCCAGTCGCTCTCCCCGTGTCCGACGCCCCTGAGGCACCACATCGATCATCATCGCCAGAGAGCACCTCCAGTGAAGATGAGTCCTCAGCAGGCCCTCGCTCCCCGAGCGCGTCCCCGAGTCCAGTCCCGGCTCCTAAGACCAAGAAGCTGCGCACCGCACCACCCCCGGACACTGAGGCAGTACCCTCTCCAGCGCAGCCCGTGGCGCCCAAGGCAATGCCGCCCTCGGTGGCAGCGACAGCTGCGGCGCCCAAAGCCTCGGAGGTCATTCCACCATGGCGAGCAGCAGCAGCCGAAGCAACAGAGGCTCCCAGTGACATCTTCGAGATGCCCGAGCCCCCGGCCGCGTTCACACCCAACGTGCACGACCAGCGGTGGGACCGCTTGGCCACCGTGCGGGGGAAGAGCGCGCAGGCGCCGACCAAAGTGCTGTCCGTCCAAAGTGGCGGCACGTTGTGGTTGGGTGGATTGCCTACGAACAGGTCAGCATCAGCCTTTCCATCCGTCACTCTTCAAGTGGCATGCATGCTTGAGGAGCCTTCGCAGCGGGGTGGCATTTGCTTGCAGGGAGCGACCCTGCGCAAGTTCGCTATCGCCCACCCTGATAGGCGAGACGAGCAATGGCGCGACCTGTTTCCGCTCCTGCGCAATACGTTGTGGGGAGGTGAGGATGTGCTCCTCCACTGCATTAGTGGCCGGCATCGCGCGGCGGGTACCGCGTGTATGATTCGAGCCATTTTGCTCCGGGAGCGCTTTGAAGCAGCTTGGGACTACTTGGCAAGTGTGAGGGATGTCGACATCCAAGGCTTGCTGAGAGACAGGGCCTTGGCTGGTTGGATCCATGAGACCCTTCGCACATCTAGTCTGGGCAATGCCTGGCCCCGGCCAACCGGATACATCGCGACCGCCCGCAGTCAGCTGCACATCCAGGGCTATGAGGACACTCCCCTCTGCTCACATCGCCAGAGCGGCCAGAAGAGCAAAGGGCGTTTGGCACACCCGTCGAAGTGTACCTCGAAGATGGAGGCGATTGCCTGGGGCAGGCCAACATGCCAAGTTTGTGCCAATAGAGCACCAGCCTCCTGGATCCCTTGAGGAGGCTGTGGCACCTGTTTTCATCTTGTCGCACAGCGACACATAAGAGCAGCTAGCCCCCTTTTGGCGATGGAGTGATCCGTTGCCCGTGGCGAGCTTGACCAAGACAGCGTGAAAACAGAGTGCAGTCTCCTGACAGGGGCATTCGGTGAGGGGGAAGTTTCGCCTAGGCGGGTAGGATCTAGGTGCAGGGAGACTTGACCGAGCCGCAGAAGCATGTCCATGAGGACGTCGTTCGGTCTGTCCCTATGTCTTCCTTCCCCCCCCCGTCTCCGGACTCGTCACGGCCGTAGTCATTGTGCAGGAGGAGAGGGACTCCTCCGAGCGGGCAGCTTTGGCTTAGGCGCGTGGGAAGGGATCCCCGAGACAGCATGGCTAGTTCTTTGAGCTTAGTGCCGAGGGAGTCTTCGAGGATTGAAGATTCTCTGAAGGCGCTAGGCACGAACTTCAGCCTTGACCCTGTTGTTGTGGAAGCCTTGATCAAGACCGGTATCTCTAATTTGAGGAATTTCGATTTTTCTTTGACAGTGAGGGCGCGGTTGAGCCATGGCTCTCAAAGCTGTCGCTTGGGGATGGCAAGATGCTCCAGGTGTCCCGCTTGCGGCGGGCATGGCACGCCATCACCCTCTATTTCAGGCAAATGGAGCAAGATCGCTCCAAGGTGGCCTCTGATGACCTCGATTCCATGCTTGGAGAGACCGAGCTGAGGGACACCAAGGTCAGCTTCTGGCGGAGGTACCGCCAACGATTTCCCCCGGAAGTGCATCCGTCTGACTCCACCCTCTCGAGGGTGAGCCGAGAGATGAGCAAGCGGATGCTGTGCGTGTTCTCCATATGGAAGGTCAAGTCCTTGCAGTTTCAATTGATGACTACGCAGAAGAAGCGCAAACTCGGCGACAACTTGTTCACTGAGGAAGTCGAAGAAGAAGAGCCGTCTGCCCGTGACACCGAGGCCTATTTGGACAAGTTGCAGACGTTGATGGTGGCGTACGCCATGGCAGGAGTGGGACCTTTGCCTGCGCCAGGGCCAGGGTTTGATCCCAAAGAAGAATTGACTTTGGGAGCAGACACTCGATTCGCCCAAGTGCCACTGGACATCGCGATGCAATATTTCTTTCGAGCGAAACGGGCCACTGCCGCACTCCCTCCAGGCAAACGGCTGGCATGGCTCCAAACCCGTGATGCCGAAGAACGGGCAGAGTGGACGGCACGCTTTCGGGAGAGCTCTCAGTCGCTCGGCGTCATTATTCAAGAAGTCTACCAAGCGCGAGATGCACACTGGTTGCCGCCCACACCAGCAGAGCCAGCGTCCACCGCCCCTGGGAAGAGCGCTCCGCCAGCAGCCGCTCCGGCAGCCTCCAAGTTTGCATTGGGGAAATCGATCCAAGGCAAACAAGTGGCCAGGGTACTCCGTGATGGGACGCTCCTTTGCCAGGCATTCCAGGAAGGATCTTGCAAGAGTAAGGGGGGCAAATGCAAGCTTGGCCAACATCGTTGCGGCCACGTTACCAAGAAGGAGCGGGTTTGTGGAGCTCCGAACCATGGGGCAGCAGCTTGTCGCAATACCCCGAAGGCCTGACGGGGCCTTGAAGAGGCAGCGGCAGCCTCTTCAGGGTCTGTTGAGGATCCGCCGCAATCAGGGGAGGGACCCCTGATGGCCGACCTGATGTCAGGACCCAATGCACCGCTTACCAGAGCCTTCATCTTTTGCGGCTGGAGATGCATCACCATTGACTGGTTGATCAACCCTCAACATGACCTCGCGCACCCGGAGTTTCAGCAAGAGCTTCACGAGATGTTGCAGCAAGCCGATTGCATCTGTGCCGCGTTGGACTGTAGCACCAAGTCCCGCGCTCGAGAGATTCCCAGGAAGTTCGAGGACGGCCGACCCGCTCCTAAGCCCCTGCGGTCAGACGAACACCCCACAGGCCTTCCACACCTCCGAGGGAGTGACCTTCGGCGAGTGACCAAGGACAACCAGGCCTGTGACTTTGTCCTCCAGGAGATCCAGGAATTGGCCGATCGTGGTGGAGTGTCACTGCGGGAGAATCCGGCGAGGAGCCTCCATTGGGAACTGCCCCGTGAGAAGCAGATGTTGGCGTCCGGCGATTGGCAGGACACCTGCTATGCAGCCTGTTGCTTCATGGGGGCGCGGTGCAAGCAGCAGAGACTCAGGCACAACATCCAGGAGATCTCCCAGTGGCCGCCACTCCAATGCCATCATCAGCACGACCCAGATGAGTGGAAGCCCTACACCTTGGATGGGCAGCGAGTCTTCCCTAGCCATGAGGAAGCCGAGTACACAGCCCCGCTGGCCTTCGCCATTGCGGTGTCCACTAGTTGGTGGGCAGTACGTGTCGGTCGAGCCAAGTTGCGCGTCCCTCGGATGCCGCCGACTGAGGCTGTGGGCCGCCGGGAACACTGGCTTCACTATGACCCCCGCTCGATGCGCAGCTGGGCTATGACTCCTTTGGCGATCCAGCTGGGCCTGCGACCAATCGACCCGCGCGAGCGTGCACGAGTGCCTCGCGTGCGCCGAGCAGTTGACCTCTTGGTGGATGGCCAACTTCCCGCCAAGTGCATCTACGTAGGGCGAGGGCATCACAGCCACAAGTTGCCCCTGTCGAAATGGTGCTCTCCGTACACCCCAGGACATGATTGTACCGCAGATGAATGGCTTCCTTGCTATGTTGAGTTCATCATGTCATCCAAGGCGGCGGAACTCCCAGAGCTGGCGGGCTGCACCTTAGCCTGCTTAGGTGCTTTTCACGCTTGGCTGAGATATAAGCCCACTTATAACTAGGTCAAGTCCACTTATAAGTTAGCCAAGCGGAGTTATAACGTGGCTATGTGTCAGCTAAGTCATTTATAAGTCCAGCTGAACATATATCTGAAATATAAACGTTTAGTTGACTTATAACTGGACTTAGGTTCAACGTAAAATCAACGTAAATATCTGGTTATAAGTCACTTAGCTAAGTGGGCTAAGTCAACGCAATTTCTCGTAAGATTTGCAAGCGCGCCATTTTCCGCCATTTTTTTTGGTGGTTTCGGCGTTTTGCGCTATGGAAAAACGCCAGTCCTGAAGCCAAGTTTTGCTCAGCAAAGCATCAGCCCTGACAGGTGGGATTCGCCCACCGAAACCTTCAAGGTTTTGGGTTGAGGCTCGCCCAACTCCAAATCTGTGGCTCGCCCGGCAGGAGCCATGCAGGCAGCCCAACCGCCGATGATGGAGGGCCACTTGGGGCCGTTTCCTATCAAAGGCACTCTGACGGCTGAACAACGGCAACGGATAAAACAGGCGACCGGCTGCAGTGCTGCGATCCGTGAAAGGACCCAGTGGGGCCTAAGAATGCTGACAGTGACCGGGCCTGTGGAAAAACTACAGGAAGCACACCGGCTGGCCACGCTGGCCGTGGAGGAGAACGGTGAAGATGGGGGGAGGGTTCCCGAACCCAAGCAGCCTCCTCCGGCCAAGAAGCAGTGGCAGGACAAAGGGTGGTCCGACTGGCGGCGCCAAGACTGGCCTACCAGGGAAGAAGTAGAGGATCTTCAACGCCGGCTGCATGCGGCAGAGCAAGCTGCTGCAAACAAAGAGTGGAGGCTCCAGGCGCTGGAGCACTGGTACTGGTGGTGCAACAGTGGCAGCAGTGGCAGTGGAGATGCTGCTCCTAAGCAGGCAGCGCGCTGGACCGAGCAAGAACCAAGCCAGAAAGGCAAGAGGCCGCGCAGGAAGCGACTTTCGCCGGAGAATTCTCGTGGCGCAAGCGAAGCGACGCGGCTCCCTGCGAGCGAGACTGAATCTTCTGAGGCCACCGTCCTGCCTGCAGGCCCGGCGTTGAGCCCTGTCATGGAGGAGATCAAGAAGAAGCGCAAGAATTACAGAAAGAAACATGATGCCCGAGAAGAGCCTCAGGCTGCAGAGGCGCCCCGGACGAGCTGGAAGCCCAAGCACCGTGCACACTCTCAGGCTTCCCACAGGTAGATGGTGAGGCTCGCCCCGCCATGCAATCTGGCGAGGATCGCCCGCCAGGCAGATCGACGCACAGCACTTCCTGAGTGAAAAAGAACTGCGGCTTCTTCAACCCTAGTCGTGAAACAAACAGCACCACAGTGGGCGCACAAAGGTCGGAAAGGTCAAACTGTTTTGTGTTTTTTCCTTGCGGCCCAAAATTTCAAGAAGGCTCGCCTTAAGTGCAGGCACACGGGAAGAAGGTTCGTCCTCTTCCAGATCTTTGGGCGATGGAACGTCCAAAATGTTTTGGCCATGTTTTGCCTGCAAGCGTTTCCCTGACTGCTGCAGCCCAGCTTGGAGGAGAGAAAGGCTTTAACAGGGACCAGCTGCGACAAGCTATCCGTGAACCATTGGAAGTTGATAGTCTCTATGGTCGCATTTTGGAAAAAACCACCTTTGAGCTCAGCAATGGGGAGAAGCATCTATGGGAATATGTAAACCCATTTGCGTTGCTTCACAGCTTGACTGCTTGGAAGCCATGCTTTGGCGACTTGCTCCAATGCGCCATGAATGGTGGCCAGGCATTAAGCCTGGTGTTTTACCAAGATGAAATCAAACCGGGCAACATATTGCGACCAGATGCGGGCCGTTCCTTGGTCTGCTTCTATTGGACAATCTTAGAGCTGCCGTCTTGGTTTCGAGCGAGGCAGCACGGCTGGTTTCATTTTGGGGTGTTTCCTCTGTGGTTGATGGATAAGCTCCCTGGTGGCCATTCATTTCTGTTTGTGTTTATGCTAAAAACCTTTTTTGGAAAAGGCAACCTGAAGTGGGATTTTTCAAGCACGGGCGTTTGCTGCAAAACTACTTCGCAAGATGTGCTCGTCTTCGGGCGTTTCAGCACTTTACTTGCTGATGAAAAAGCTTTGGTGCAGTTGTGGTGCACGAAAGGTGCATCATCCTACAAGCCTTGTCACCTGTGCAAGAATGTGATGGGGCGTCAAGGTGCACCGCCGGAACATTCTTACTTGATTCCGTACACGTGCACCGATGCCAAGCGGTTTGATTTACACTCCCCGGAATCTTTCGAGAACATGGTTCAAATGTTGAAGCTTGCAGCTGCTGACCATGACAAAAAACGGTTTCAAAAGCTTGAGCAAGCCTATGGGTTGGTGTATAACCCGCTTGGGGCGCCATGGTGCCCGGAGCTCCGAGGCATTTGCAATGCTGTCTCCGGGACATGCTGGGACTGGATGCATATCTTGATGGCTAGCGGCGGTGTAGCTCAATATGAATTCAACCAATACATTCGCCGCCTTTGCAAAGCCACTGGTCTGAAGCCAAAAAGTCTGGATGATTTTGCTTCCCAGGTTGTGTGGCCTCAGAAAGCAGCGCCTTGGCCCAAGACTTATTTCCAAAAACGAGTTGTGGATGAGGATGACGCTCATCTGAAGGCATTTGCCAGCGAGCTGTTCCAGCTCATGGACATTTTGAATTTACTGATTTGCGTCGTGGTGCGCCCTGCCAATGCCTTGCAGGAGGAGACCGCTTGTTTGGAATGTATGATGGACATTATTTTTTTCCTGTCCTTGCAGGAAAAGACTCTCCTGCACGTGGGAGCTTTGGACAAGGCGATTTGCAAGCATCACCATATGTTTTTGGCTCTCTACCCTGAGTGCAACAAACCAAAAACACATTGGCTCCGCCACATTCCACAGCAATTGCATACTTTGCAATGCAATTTAAGCTGCTTCAGCCCTGAGCGCAAGCACAAGGGTGTCAAAGTGCTAGCTTCCAAAGTTTTTGTCAATGTGGACCGTGGTGTCTTCTACCGGGCAGTGGCAGAAGATGTCAAGGGTTTTTGCAATGATGAGCACGCTGTGGCCCCGGTATTTTTGGAACGGCCTCGGTTGCTGTCAGACGGGGCACCATGGCTGCGCACCCTTTTTCCTGACATGCAAGATGCACGTGGCTCCAAGACACTTCGCTTCGAAGGCGGTTACATTCAGCAGCGAGATTTGGTGTGGTTTCCGGCACACAATGTCCTGGCACAAGCTGAAATGTTTTTGCAAATCCAAACGCTGTCTTGTTCGCAGTTTCTTATTCTGGGAAGTCTATTCCGAGAAGATGCTGCCAGACAGAACATTTTTACACCCACGCAAGAGAAGAGGGTGTTTCCTTGTTCTCCCGACCTCTTGGCAATCTCCTTTTGTGACCGGGCCGGGGGCATCTTTCCTTGTACAAGGCTCGCCTGTACGTAGCTTTGCAATGTAGAAGATTGAAATCTCCCTGATTTGTGTAAAGTACAAGGCTCGCCTGTACATATCCTTGCCAAACATACCCATATGGCAGAGAAGAGAAAAAAACAGTGCGCATCATTGGCTGTACTACACGTGACTTACTAGCCACATGCCTGTGAATTCCTCATTGCCTTTTTTCGTTTCCAAGCGCGTCCGGGGTAAACAAGTTAACCAAAGGCTCGCCTTGGAATACATCGAACGGCTCGCCTTCGATCATGGCTGAGACTCCGACTTCCGATGCCGCAAGCACCCCTGCCCCAGCAGAAGTCCAGACTCCATCGGAGACGACCGCCCAAGGTGAAGCCCAATTGCAGGAGACGGAGCCGGCCAGCGCCGCTTTTTGCTCCTGCTGCAAAAAACCTGTGGATCCTGAGAACAGTGTCGTGCTGGTGCGTTCCTATAGCAAGACTGCTTTGTCCAGGCGCTGCAAAGCATGCCACTCCCTCAAGTCGCGCATCAACCGTGTGATGGCCAAGCATGGCAACTTGGCTGCCGACTGGACAAAGATGCCGGAAGAGGACAAAAAGGAATTCTACAAGAACTACCAGTCAATGGTTGGGGATGAACTGCTGGCTCGTTTGCAGGAGTCCGTCACCGAGTACAAGCGTACAAGCAGCTCGGTGGAATTTACCGGTACGGGGGAGTACTATGACGAGGAGGACTTGAAGAAGCGCTATGAGGGCAAACCCGAGCAACTCAAAAACTTGCTGGCGAACACCAAGACCTACTACTGCCCTGTGAAGCAAGTGTGGCTGTTTGAAGATGTGACTTACAAACGGGTGGCGAGAGATGCTGAGGAGACTGGGCGTGTGGAGAAACGCAAAGTGCAGATGATTCCCAAAGATGATGGCGAGGCTGCCGGTAACGAGCCGGAAGAACGGGCCACGAAGAAGAACAAGGGTAATAAGAATAAGGACAACAAGTCTGGTGGCTCTCAATTGCCCAAGTTCAAGGCGGGAGAGAAAAAGAAAATGCAGAGGAAAATGGAAGGGATGACTGGCAAGAGGTTGCAGCTCTTGGATCTGTGCTGCAAGGCCAAGTCAGAGAAGCTGAAGGCGCTGGTTCCTGGCTACGTCCTCTCTGCTAGCGAGAAGATCGTTGATGAGGCCATCACTTTCACGAGTGAGTTTGAAAGAATCTTGGCCTCCGACCATGGCGATTCCAAGGACCTCTTGGAACGCATCGACCGCAACACGGAGGCTTTGAATGAGGCAGCTGCCCGTCTGAAGTGCCAGGTCGAGCAGGCCCAGGAATTCCTGACAGCTGAGGGATAAGGGAGGCTCGCCCCCAGCAGAGCTCCGCGACCATGCAGAGGCTTGCCCTGCAGATTTTGCCACGTTAGTGCATTAGTGCACTACCATTATTACATTAGCACATTAGTGCATTACAATAGCTCCAGAAACTTCACCGAACACTGCAGGGGTACTGGCAGTGCAAAAAAACAAGACCAGCGTCTTTGATCTCACAGTTCACTGCAGTGTCACGTTGACATTCTTGCAGTCAGTTGTTCCCTTTCCCCTTTCCCAACTGCTTCCCCTTGGAACTTCCCATGGGGATGTTTAACCAAATGTTTATAAGGTAGCGGTTCCTTATTTAACCTTAGCCTACCTATAATTGACTATAATGTGTTTCATGAAAGCTTACGGTGACTTACGGTGAACGAAGTATTTGGCCAGTAGTTTGGCCCACTGCCCATGTGAGATGTTTTCTTTCAAGATTGGTTTCCCTCCTGCATCCCACTGGAAACTTCCATGGCCACTGTGGCCAAAATAGTTTTGGAGTTGAGCCATTTCCTTTGTAACTGTCTCTGACTGTTTACTGGAATTTTCCCATGGATATTTATCTGGAAAATGGGCATGAAGATACTCTCACCAGAACCATTTTGAAAACAAAAAATTGCCACGGGAAAGTGATTTGCAGTCACTTTGTTCTGCACTGTTTTTTTCCATGAATTAAAAAAAACTAAACTTGAAAAAAACTCATTTTTTTTGTTTTTTTTGGGGGCGTATCAGGGCCGTATCAGAGCCGTATCAGGGCCGTATCACGGCGTATCAGGGGTCATTCGGGATCAACACTGGAAAAAAAACATTTTTGCAAATGGTAACATCCCGGGTAACATCATGGAATTCACCAGACAAAAATGTTCCATCCATTGTCAAAAACGCTGGATGACTTTACACTTCCACCAACATATATTCCCAAACAATTCCCGAGCATTGGATGCTCAATCTTCAAGCGTGGCCACCGGCAATCCCCAAACAAATGCAAATTAAAACCCAACGCTTTCAAACACGGGATCTCCAGCACGGGGGTTCTGACCCCAAACAACAGCGTCTGGCAAACTCGAAGGTACAAATCAAATGTTTCAATGTATGTACTTATATAAATGTATGATCCCAACTTAACGGCACATATGCACAAACACAAATCCGCAAATCTGAGCACAGAAAAGGAAACACAAATTGAACCAATGATATCCCAGAGGGCCCCAAAACCCTTCACCACATAAAAACATGCGTCAATATTTTTGCCCAAAAAATGCCACCTGTTTCCACCCTGCTTTTGGTCACTGCGTGAAATCCCTTTACAGCTCAACGCAATTTTGGTGCCAGAGGTTGTTTTTTCTTTCCAAAAAAGGGTGCGACCTTCCTTTCATCCATGCTTGCGAGCATGCGCATGCATAAAAATTCAGCAGTAAAACATGTCAGGTCTCGGTTGGCATCATTTTTCCCTATGTAAAGTCTTATATGTGATTGGTTGTGATAGGGTATAACCCAAATGATTATTGGAATAACTGTATCTATAGATACCAACATGTAAACATACATACCAACAGACAGACAGACAGACAGACAAACAGACAGACAGACAGACGTACATACATACATACCCACCAAGATACATACATACATACATACATGCATACATGCATACATGCATACATGCATACATACATACATACATACAAATGGTGTTGTCGCAAAGCTTGCAAGCACTCAACGGAGAGGATTCGCCCTGCTACCAGGCTCAGGAGCACACGTGCGCTTTCACAAGGCTCGCCTGTGAAACCATGAGCGCAAGCAGCAACAACAAGGCTGCCTGTGAAGCAGCGAGTGGGAGGGAGGGGCAGCCTACCTCCTTGCCACATGGCCCTTCGCAAGCGCCAATGAGATGTACTTCGCCTACGCCGTCAGAGCTCAGTGCGGAGACTTTGTCGCTTGGCTTCTGGGACGACGGCAACTGCCAGGACAATGCGGCGAACCAATCTGAAGAGTGCCAAAGTGTTCCCGACCAGGCAGCTCAGATGGAAACGGACGATCCCTACTGGTACAACACCTTCCTGCATAACCCGCCCAGAGAGGTCACTATGGCATACACAGACTTCCTCCTAGCCCAGCAAGAAGGAGTGTGCAATTGCAAGTGGGTGACCTACTGTGGCAAGTGGGACTTTTGGAAGTGCAATATGCACAGGCATGAACCAGAGGCAACGAAGAACCAGCAATGAGCCCTGAGCGCCAAGCTTTTCACAATTTGTAATTACGGCAAAGCGTGAGGATTGCCCACGCTTCAATCGAGAGCAGCGTGCCCTGCACTGTGAAAAGAAGGCTGTCGACAGTCTTTCGTGGATGTCCCATTTTCCGGCTATTGCAAGTTTTCCTGTCCAAGAGCTTTTGCTCAAACCATCCAGCAATGGATTCGATGGCTGTCCCAGAGCCAAATGACTGGGCACAGCATTTACCAAAGTTGCCGAGGCTCGCCCGGCCAATGCATGTTGCGTTGCCTTGCTGTGGCATCGATGGTTCTGGCTGGGCCTTGAAAGCAATGAAGGCCAATTTTTGTTGCAACAACGTGTATGACCTGGAAGCTAGGTACAAGCAGTACTTGGAAAAGTACATGACCGAAGGCTCTGCTGCTCAACTTCACCTAGGGCCCTCTGAAGGAAATGTTCTCCAAACAGACATTTCCACATGGGAACGACCAACCCATGTTCTGCTGGCAGGGCCACCATGCCCTCCGTGGGCGGGCAATGGATGTCACCGAGGAGAACGTGACGAGCGGGCCACCGTTTTCCTCCATATAGTGAAAGTGGTGGGCGCTCTTGCCAAGTGCGGCGAGTTGCAGGCAGCATGCTTGGAGAATGTGAAGGGTATACTCCACAAGGGGAAAGACCAAAAGGACTCTTTCATGCAGCGGCTGGTCACCACTTTACGAAGTGAAATTCCCGAGTTCCTGTGGGATGTCTCTGTGCTTAAAGCAAGGGATTACTGCCTAGCGCAGGATCGAACTCGAGTGTTCCTGAGGGGGATCAGGTCCAGCCTTTGCCCTGCAGGAGAAGTTCCGCCAGTGCTGCCACCCTTTGGCCAAAGAGATCTGAAAGAATTTTTGGCCCCAGGCTTGCCTCCTGTGGACAGAAAGGCTTTGACAAAGTGTATGCAAAAGAACCTGCAGGACGCACAGGAACAGTTGAGACAGCTGCACGCCGAAGGCCAGCTGTCCATGGACGATGTGGTGTGCTACCCACTTGACAGAGCCGATGAGAAAACCTACAAGCGCCAGGTGTGTCAAAACAGAACGCCTACTCTTTTGACTGGCAACTCCTATCTGTTCATTTCCGATGTCAATGTGGATGCTCCAGATGCACAGCGCCAGTGGTTTCGCTTCTTGTTGCCCGAGGAGCGTTTTACATTGCAAGGATTCCCCAGTGAGATCTCCAGCTCTTTCCGCAGCACCGCCCTCAAGGTGAAAGCAGCTGGCAATGCGTACCCAGTGCCTTTGATTGGCGCTGCTGTGGCTGGTTTACTGCAGAAAATCACATCTCTGCCTGACACGCAGGAACCGCTGGAAGACCCCAAGCGCCTCTGCGAACAGCTGGAGGAAGTCATGTATGGTTCGGGAAAGAACAAGACAGCTCCAAGCAAGACGTCCAAGATGAAGAGGCCAGCTTCGGGAAGCATGATGGCCAAGGAGAACCCAGCTTCCTCAAGCACCGCGAAGCCGGCTCCTTCAAAGAGAGAAATCAAAAAGAAACCAAGGAGCAGCTTCAAGAAGTTGGAAAAACACAACGAGGAGAAGAAGGATGCCGGGAACCCAGCCGAAGAAGGTCTGAAAAGGCCTGCGTTGCAAGCCCAAAGCAGCAAGCAGGCGCCAAAGAGAAGCCGGACCTCAGCGTGGCGTTTCCGTGGATTTTGGACCTCCTCTTCTGACTCCAGCTGAGCGTTGCCTGTGCAAGGCTAGCCTGCGCAGTGCCAAGCATGAGGCTCGCCCATGCCCCATCCCATATCATCGACTTTCAGCGGCTGCAAAATAATGTAGCATTGCGCTCCATTGTTTGCACCCATTTGTGTCCTTGCAACTTTACATCAATTTTGGCAGCATCTTTCCCATTGTTTTTTCACCATCCACGCAATGTTTTACAGCTGTGAAGTGCGAGGCTAGTCCCGCAATAAGCTAAACGCCCAAAAGGTTTCACCTTTGGCTTGAGGGGCAAGCTATGGCTGAAGCTCGTTTCGTGGGCATGCTGGATTACTTAGAAGCCTTGCGACTAAGCAGCTCAAAGTCTGGAAAAGACACCAACGTTGACAAACTGTTCCAAAGTTGCATGCTGGACATACAGAACGCGCCGCCCATGCCTGTCGATGCTGGCGCCCGTCTGCTGAAGAAACTGAACACAGCCCATGTGTCAGACCAATGGCGTGAAGAACTGGCCCAACTTTTGCACGAGAAGGTTGAAGCGGGAGCAGCTAAATTGGCAGCAGAAAAAAAAAAACAAGCGAAGGTGGAGACCCAAAGACCCAGCGATGCTTGGACCTCCACAACTACTTGACCCCCAGTGAATGGTCAGCCTTGAGAAATGAGAAAGAAGGTCTTATGACGAAGTGCAGGGTATTAGCCACAAGAATGGCTCAACTGGGTTTGAAAAACCCAACTGAACCGACTTGGGTTGCGGCAGTTGCAATTCTTTACCTGGCCTCTCACAAAGGGCCTGCCGACGAGCTCCAGTTCAATGCCAAGCAAGCGCTGAGCACTTTGAATAGTTTGAAAACTATCCTCAGAGGAATGCATGCACACCTTAACTCTGGCTTGAAGTTTTATCCATCTGATCCCTCTGAACTTGCGGAAGATCTTTTCCGCAAAGCTTATTCACAAGAGAAACCAGCACAGTGCCCTTTGGAGGAAGCCGGCTTGCATTTTCTGCGCAAAGTGCTGCCTGCCCGGGACACGCACAGTTCTGTACGCGGGCAATTTGGGAAGCCTGGCTTTTCCAATCACACACCATCGGGCGGCAGCATGGCCGACATGTTTGGCATGATGCAGACATTCATGCCTATGCTTTGCAATCAGTTTGGAGGAGGGAAGGGGTTGGACCTGCAAATGTTTCCACAAAGGAAGAAGAAGAGTTGGGCGGCTGCAGCACCATTGGCGCTGGAGGCCCCTGCAGATTCGCCTGCAGCTGAGACTGCCAAGGTCGAGCCTTCCCCTGGCGAGGAGCCAGCAGCGAGCCCAACAGAGAAGATTGAAGGCGAGAACAGTGCAACACCAAGCCTTGGAGGCTTGGCTTCCAAAGATGTTGATAAAATGGCGCAAGAGGTTCTTGCTGCGCTCGGTGAAAAGAAGGAAAAGAATGGTAAAGCAGCTGCAGCACCGGCCAAGAAAAAAACTCCCAAAAGCAAAGCGAAAGGTCCAAGCAAGAAGGATGAGAAGGATGCAAAAGATGAGGGCCCACCGCCCAAGAAGATGAAGGCAGCCCTTCCTTTTCCTGGAGAAGGTCCTGCCGAACCCTTGCACTACTGCAATGCGACCATTTACATTTGTCCAAACAGCTCTAGCTACCGAGTGAAATTGGCCGGCGAGCGGAAAGACAAATCCTTTTCCTGGAAAAGAGATAGTGCCAAAGAATGCTGGGGCCGAGTGAAGGAGCACGTGCTCAAAGTCGCAGTGTGAATGCTGAGGCTCGCCCGGCAACATGTGTGAAGGCTCGCCTCATTGCCGTGGCTCGCCCGGCAAGTGCAGTTTCTGACTTGCATTTGTTGCGCTAAAACGGTTTGCGGCAGCTGTGGCCAGCCCGACCAGCCAACATCATATGATTCTGCCCATTTCTTGGTTGTTCATGGTGGTGCGGTTCTGGTCAATGTCTTTTCTGAACGTGTTAATTGGCTTGATTGCACGGTTCTGGTCAACTCTCATGCGCTCATTTTTGGTCACCCCTCATGCTCTATTTTGGTCGCCCCTCGTGCTCCATTTTGGCAATCCTCGTGCTCAAATTTGCTTGCCCCGATTTCTCGTGGCTAAGTCCAACTAAGTCCTGTTATAAGTACTTATAAGTCCGGTGCGAGACGCCGAAAGCTAAGTCCTTATAAGTCCAACTATAAGTCAGCTAACCGGCAAAAGTGCCTAAGTGTGATTGCCCACATGACAGTGACGTTTGCGAAGCCGATGCGCTGGCAGGGTTGGTTTTTGACGCCACAGCCCCGGAAGCACCTCGCTACCTGGCAGCGGCAGGCGGGCAAACCCAGAGGCATCACTCGACAGCATCTCGAGCATTGCGGTTGGGGGTCATCTCCAGCCGCGGAGTGGCTGCGAGCATCCCAGCACGAGTTGGCCTATTCACCCAAGAAGGCGTTGTCACGTGCTTCCGCCGCCTCTTCCCAGGTACATGGTTCCAGGACTTCAAGTTCCCGATGATCGAAGACCTCCTGAATCAGGCACCGTTCTGCGAGTTCCCACGCTGGAGAGACCAGCACGATCTCAAGGCAGATGGGCCCCTGGGACCACATTTGGCTAGCGCAGCTTTGAGGCAGCGGCAACGTCATGCCGAGGGCCAGCAAGCCGGAGCTTTGAGCCATAAAGCCGCCCTACCTCCGCTTTTGAGTTTTGGGCTGGACCCGGACACCCACTTTCAGCGTGCTTGCCTTCGAAGCCAGGCACCCATCCCGACTGAGCAGTCGCCCCTTCTGGACGATGATCTATGGTTTGTGGCTGAACTCTATGCATCACGTTCCGAAGACCTACCACGACTCCGCGAGCAGAGCCTAGGCATCTTGAAGGAGCTGAAGCAGCGATGGAGGAGCGTGGGCGAGCACCTGCGGACTTTCCAAACATCAGCGATTCGGGCAGTCACCCGTTCCAGGGACATCGGACTAACAGCCCTCTTGGTGACCCTAACGTCCTGGGCGGATATCACGTACCCTTACGGCTTGGTAGCGGGACTGCCAGCTGTAGGTACGGCACCACCCTACGGGGTCTTTCCGGAGCAGCCAGGTCGTATCCTCACCATGGAGGACGTGCTCGACGACTGGGAAACCCACAATTACAAGACCCTCGCCTCGCTCAAACCCGGCAGACATGATGCCGTGCTGCTGGAGCAATCGCTGAACGATGCCGCCCAAGGTTTCTGCTCTGCACCGTTGACCCATGCGCAGCTCCTACGAGAACTACGAGGAGAACCATTCCGCCTCATCCCCCGATGTGTGATTGTACAATCCTCGGGCAAAAAGCGGATCATTGACAATGGAGATACAGGAGGCCAGTCTGAGAGGTCTTCGGATTGGAACAAGTTGGTTTTATGCTCGCCGCTGCGCCCAGCACAACATGTGGGGGCGGTCGCTTCACTGTTGACAGACGAACAGTGGCACACTCTTACGACTGCTGACGAGTGGCTGTCAGGAGGGGAAGATTGGCCGAACGCTTATCGGCATTCCCCTATCAGTCAGGCAGAGAGCCGCGGCTGTATCGTCTGCTTCTGGCATGCTGAGCGGGGGGAACCCGCCTTTCAGGTGTATTCATCCCTCCTCTTCGGCCTTCCGCTCGCGGTTACATCGTTCAACCGGTATTCCCGCCTCATTGAAGCCCTGGGCCGACGGCTTACATACAGTCTGGTGTCGCTCTATTTCGATGATGCCCACATCACGGACCTCCAGTCAGGATTCGGCTCCAGCCAACAAGCTTTCTGTCAGTTGAACTCCCTCTTAGGTACCCCGTTTGCCGAGGAGAAGAAACAGTTGATGCAGCCTACCGGTACCTTTCTGGGCCTTGATCACGACTTTACGAACCTCAGCCGGGGCTTCGTGACGTTTTGGGCCCGAGATCGATTGATTCAGAAGACAGCTGCGATGATTACCGATTCACAGGCACACAACAGCCTGTCCTCAGGCCAGGCATCCAAGCTCTACGGCATGCTCAATTTTCTCGAGCAGGGCATGTACGGAAGGTTGGGATGCGCAGGCTTGGCAGCCATTAAAGCACGCCAGACAGAGCGCAACCGCGACCTCACTCCAGAGCTTCAGCGCAACTTCGATGTGATTCACTCCATCCTTCGCCATCGACCCTGTCGCGAACTTCCTGTGAGGCCGTCCGAATGTTTGCGGTTTGTTGTAGCTTCTGACGCAGCTTTGGAGGAACCAAAGCAGGGCACAGGAGGATTTTTAATCGTCTGGCACGATCCGGTGGGACCGGTTCGGGAAGCCTTCATCGCCAACATTTCTCCGGAAGTTTACCAGCTGTGGGAGCCTGGTGACAGGCAGATAGCCCAGTTGGAGATGGTGATGATCATTTATGCCCTCACATATCGGGCGCAGACCTTTCGAGGTCGTCGAGGCATCTGGCTGATCGATAACGTCGCTAGCCTCATGTGTCTGATCCGGGGCCGTTCCCAGTCACCCGATCTGGAGCGCATGTGTGGTTTGATTCATGTCATGCTGTACGCTTTGCGTACTTGGATGTATTGGGAATACATTCCGTCTAAGAGTAATTGGGCCGACGCCATTTCAAGACTAGGTTGGTCCGATCCGTGGTGGCGAACCAACGGATTCACCCCTTTTTCCGTCTCTTGCCCTCTCTGCCTTTGGCACCTTCCGCTGCCAGCAGTGATCCGAGTCGTAGAATTTCTCTAAGTGCGTTGGGAGGATTTGAAGTGCATTGGGAGTGGTTTCCGGAGTGACCGGAAGGATACCACAAGGGTCTGATTGTGTCAGGCCTGCTGATGCAGGTAACCTCCTGCTGGACATGGCAGGTTGAAGACCATACTGGCAAGATGACTGAGAAAAAGGGATTGTGTGCGGACCACCGTAGCTACGAGAGTCAACCTTGGAAAGAAATGTAAACATGTTTCAGGTCTGGCAGGCTTGGGTGAACATGTATTCATTACTGCCATAGGTTTGAACCAACGAATGTTTTGGCTCAAGTGACTTGGCCAAAATAGCGTTTGTTCTCTCTTTTTCCCACCCAGCCCACCCTGGTGTAAGGGCCCCCGGTGGGGTCACCCTTACCCTTGAAGGGCTAGCCGGCTAGCCTGGGGCTTGCGCAGGGATCTGCGATCTGGCACAATCTAGCGGAGTGACCGCTTTCAGACCACTTTTTAAGTACCCCAGGGGGGG
>CAXAMN010027361.1:1252304-1302004 GCA_963970005.1 Durusdinium trenchii
TGTGCGGACCACCGTAGCTACGAGAGTCAACCTTGGAAAGAAATGTATATATAAACAAAAACAACATCTCAGTTCCAGGGAGGGTATCAACATGTATCAACATTGCTTGGGGAGGCTAGCTGTACAAGTAGGCTCTCAGTTAGTCACTCATGCTCGCACTCTTCGAGTCCAACACCACCTGTTTAAACCACTCGCTCTCGCAGTGCTTGAACGCCAGTACTTGTGTTGCCCCATGTGCCCGTCAAACATCATCAAACACACATAGACTCATAAAGTACAGATAGAACAATATAGAAATGCCTTGTTGACGATCTATTGACAGCCACTTATTTTGACAGGACCCTTCCTTTATCTCCACCGCGCAAAACATTCATCGAAAGCAGCCCTGGTGCTTTCAGGCGGCGCCAGCGCCCCGCGTGGCGGCAACATCACCAGACCCCAACTCGGAGGCGCGCTGATCGCTCTTAACCTACTTCCAGGGTATAAGTCTAAGTGCATCACCCGCAAAAGCTTTTTCGGGTATTTCCTGCCCAGGAAGTTCGTGGATCACCTGCAAAACCTCTATTTTTTGTTGTGGATTGAGTTCCCCACTGGAAACCAACAGGTATAAAATGTCCCGGGAAAACCATGGATCGAACCGGCTCAGGAGTCAGGCTGTTCCCAACCCGAAGAAGGGAATGCGAAAACCGAGTTCATGCTTCTGGGTAATAGCGTGATTGACTGCGAAGAAGAAGAAGAAGAAGCAGGTTGATTGGGCAATGTGAATGCACTTCATACGAACTGCAAGCACCATTTGCCCAACTAGATCACACAACACATACTCGTGATCTAGAACAGCACAGCGAAGAGTGCCAACTTCGGCCTGGGGCCTAGAAAATAGGAAAGCCAAGCGAGCAGTGGCACAAGTAGAGGTGGCTCCTGGCCAAAAACGCGCTCGAGGACAGGAAGCACCTTGGAGTCCCTGAATTGATTGCATCCCATGTGGATCCAAGTACCGTCTCTAGAAGGTACTTGGACCCTCCAAACCTACATAACAGTGTCTCCAATCACCTGCTGAGAAGGTAGTTGCATGACTATCATACCTGGACCGGACTTTGTTCAAAGAGTGGGACATGACCGTATATAGTAATCTTTATATATATATATATGTATAGTCAGTATAGTACCACATGTTCCAAGCTACAAACTGAGACTCCAGGCATATGCGGATGATGACGTGTTTGTTGCTCCAATCAATAGAACTTCCAGGAAGGCTGCGTCACGACCAGCACTTCCGCACGAATGCAGTTGCTCAATCTACCCCAGAAAGATGGATCACCTGCCACACGTCTTTTTGGATTGGGGACACCGCACTCGAAACGTCTCAAAACCAACAGGTGGAAAGTTTGGTTAACCTTTGCCCACCAAAGACCCAGTAAAAGCTGGTGCTGAAATGTGCTGAAAACCTTCTTGAGTAGAGTTTTGGTATGACCAACTCCACTAAAATGAGGTTTTTGACCGGTATAGGGTTCATTTTCCAGGGAAACTCAAAAGGCCGGTCAATGAAGAAACTGCTGTCAGGAGGCAAACGTGGACAGCCGCTGGCGACGTCGCCCGGGAGTGCAGGGATCAGCGAGTGTGTCGCTGCGAAATGATCCATTCAACACCCAAGCTAAGTTAGGATCAAAGGGGAGCTAAGGAGCTCTAGTGCTTTCAACCTGTAAATGGTGCTAGTGTATATTTGACGTGGACCGACATCCATTGAACATGTTGTTTTGGAGAATGGATTTCTCGTGGCCAGGTGCCAACCACTTCGTCCATACACTGTTTGAACATGCACGAGAACAAGAACGATTCATGCTGTTGGACGATGGCTTTCCGGCCGTGTCTGGACGTCCACCTAGCCAGGCCCTGCCGGCCCGAGCAACGTCACCCGACCCCAACTCGGCGGAGGCGCGGAGGCGGTTCGAAGCTTTGTTCACATGGATGGTGGAAGTGAGCAAGATCTCTGGGAGAAGGAAGTCAGGTGAGTTGGACCCTCCTGGCAGGAACCCCGACCCACCCGCAACCACCGAACCTCAGGAGGTAGGCCAGGAGCCGGGTACCAAGGTACCCATCTTCCAAGGTACGAACTGAGACTCCAGGTATATGGCTACGGCCAGAAACATAAGGCTTGGATCACACACCCAAACCCATACACGATCCACACCTCGATCCATAGGGTATGGATCAAAAGGTGGGTGTGTGATCCAAGCCCTTGGATCACACAACTACTAGTGCTACCATTGCCACAACAACAACTACTGCTACTACTACCTCTGCTGCTACTACTGTTGTTAGTGCTACCACTCCCACTGCTACTGCCACTACACTTGCTACCACTACTACTACTACTTCTTCTACTACTACTACTACTGCTGCTGCTGCTGCTGCGGCTGCTGCTGCTGCGGCTGCTGCTACTGCTACTCACTACTATCACTGGTATTGCCACCACCACAGATTTAGCGGAAGCCACTAGATTGAACTTCACATTGACTTCCCATTCTGGCAAAAGTGGAAACTGCTAAGTCTGGTCACAGCCGGGCCCGAGCCAAAAGTAGAGAATTGAAGATTAACGCTGTTAACCATTAGGCTATGGAAGCCTCTGAGTGGAGGAGCCAACCCAACCACACCACATTAAAGAAGGTGCCAGAAGACAAGATGGTGGAAGGCCAAACAGAATTAGCGGCAGCCACTAACCAGTGTCCGGAGTGAGCCTCCAATCTGAGAGCTGCGAAGCCACCACCTCTGAATCACCAATTTGCGTGGCTAGCTAATGGCCTGTTTGTGCTTCTTGTATCGCCTTCTTGAACCAAAACAAGGGCTAGAGAAATGAGGTTAGTGGACCCCGAAAACTTAATCCGCAAGGCCTCTTGTTAGCCCAAAAGTGAACCAGCGCCCATTGCCACCCACTCTACCCAACAGGCTTGCCACAAACAGGATGGCTGTGATCGTGGAAGCCACCACCTTCACAGTGAACTGGTGAGAAAGTGGTGGGGTGGAGCGCCACCATGCAGATGTGTTTATATCGGGGGCTTGGATCAAGTGACTTGTCCGTTTGATCCACAGGGCTTGGATCAGCGCTCTGATCCATTGGGTTTGGATCACTCTCGCTGCAGCGCGGAACGATCCACACCAGGGTTTCTGGCCACACCCATATGTCTTCCAAGCGGCCGTTGCTTACTTCCTTGCAGAAGTTGTTGTTCACATGACCGTGGGATAGAGGCCATTGCTTTGTGTCGTTTTGGGGGGAGGCCTGTCAAGTAATCTCTTTGGTCACATCAATGGCGGCCATGGATCCAAATGAGTACTGCATTCCAGGGGCCCCACAAACCACCAAAAACCATGTTTTCCCTAGCAAAGGCATGTTTTTTGTATGTGAAAAACTCAGGGCCACATATTCTTGTGAGGCGTTCTTTGTGGATGTGAGAGCATTCGTCAGCTATCATGTAGCAAAGTCGAGGGTTTCGATATCTAGTTCGGGAGCAAGCACACATATCCTGTGAATATCTGGGGCTCAAGCCCCTTCTCCTATTTTTGAGCTAGTTGCTTTCAAGTTTGTACTCCGTCGATCTAACGACCTTTCGCCCGTTGAGATGAGCGAGTCCGCAGCTTCCGAAGAAATCAAGAAGTTTGCTGCGGTTGTGGGCGCACACAACACCAGCGAGCCAACCTCCCTTCTGAATTTGGACTTCGCCACACTGGCCAACGAAACAATGGCAGAGGTCCAAGAGTTGGTGGAACACGCCGTCGGCATCACGACGCTGACAGTTGCGACAATACGCGTCTCGACTGAGGAAGGTGCCCCAGGGCTTATTTTACATAAGGGCAGGGCAGGTGCCGGGAACGAGATATCTTGTTTATTAAAGACGTGATCGTCGCTTCCTTCGCCCCTGACAGCAACGGAAAGAGCATTCGCGAAGCTTTCCTTGCTCTGCTGTCCAGCGACTTCAGCACCATTGCAAAGGCAGCGCCTCAGGTACGATATATACGCAGGTTCCAGTTGGAAAACAACTGCGCACGTCCACGTTCACCATCTCTCCATGCCATCCATCCTCCGCCGAGCACCCCGTGATTCGCTGTTGCAGATCTACCCTGAATGCGTGCGGCGGCTGCCGCCGCACGCATTCGCAGCTCCACAAATCGTAAGGAGATGGAGAGACTGCAAAATTGGAACTTGCTTTCCACAAATTGGAGAGAATTGCATCCATGATTGGCGAGGTAGAGACGAACTCTTGGGCTTGCACCAGCCCTTGTTTGGCCAAGAGCCTTCAGTTTTTGGAGGCACCTTCCTTTGAGACGCTTGCTGCAGGAAGCTATGGAAATAGGTCATTAGAGCACCAACATCTCCCAATGGTCTGTTTTTTCTCTCTGTCAGCTAGCAGGCCTTTCGAGGCGTGGGTCAAGATAAGTCCAGCAACCTGCCAAGAGTGCAAGGTTTTCTTTGCACTCCGGGGATTGGCGGGAATGTCAGTATAGGGTCGTGGATCCAAACCAGTCACCATGCCGGAGGACCATGTGGAGAAAGATCATCCCAGGGCTGCCAGGGCGTCGTACCAAGAAGGCCACCCCACATTTCCCAAGTTCCTCCAAATAAAAAAGAATCTTTCAATCGACATATTTTTTGAGAGTTAAAGTTCATGTTCAACTTGCAACCGCCCCTGATGCCTGGAACTGGAACGGACAACTGGACTGCAAACCACCTTTGATGCCAGGACCGGACACACCAGGTGTGATGCTGAAGGCCCTGGCTTTGAATCTCGTTAAGGGCGTTTTTTAGATCGCCTGAGGGTGTAATTTTTGTGGCGGTTTCCTTAAGGCTTTTAGTAAAGGAAGAACCCTATCTAAACCAGAGACCTTTCCTACTCCGAGCGCCAATTGCACCGAGAGTCCGGCGACGATCCTGGAGGCTGGAGCCTCCATCTCACACCCAATTCGGCATGCTGGACACATGACAAGGGGAATCTGAAGAATTCTGAACGGGATCTGATTTCACTCTTCAAGCAGTGCAAACTATCTGTCCCAGCTTCAGTGAAATACATCCGGCATGGATTGCTGCAATTCCCGTACCTGCCATTTCAGCACTGGTTCCGATACTTGCTCAGCAACCAATCACACCTCCTACTTGTTGGCTTTACAGCACAGGATTCGCGGTGCGGCCTGTCGCTGGAGTCGTTTTGGAAAGCCTTTCAAGCTGCCAACTCTGACCATTAAGGAGTTGACTTGAAGCGTGCCATTCCCTTCAATCTACATTTAGATGAGGGGACTGGGCTTCGATAGACCGCGGTGATGATTTACAACTTTCAGCCTATTTTTGGACTTGACACACTTACAGAGTTTGAGAGGATCTACGCAAGCAAAGCCAACTGGTCCCATGAGAGTTTGTTGGCCTACATGCTGGGAGCACAGCGCCATAACCAGAAGAGATCAAGCTTTTAGACACGCTTTTTGTACACACTGCTCCCAAACCGACATTAATCAAACAGTTCGTTGGGGTCTATGACAAAGTCCTCGCAAACATCGTGCAGGAATGCCGCAACCTTGCCTTTGAGGGCTTTAAGTTGGAGGGCCATCTGCCCAGTTTTGAAAGGAGACGCACCAGCCCTAGCAAAAGCGGGGCACCTGACACGCAGTTTCCAGATTCTCGGTGACTAAGTCAACATATTGTTTTCCCTTTGAGATCTTGGGGGTGTGGGAGTTGAATCAGCTTTATCAATGAAACATATGTTGCCAAGGAATATGGGACTTCATCGACCCATCTGCATGGAATGCCTTGCTGGCTTGGAGGGCTTGCCTTGTGAGGACACTGGCAGAAGACCGAATTGGATTGCAAGCGTTGGCCTGGAGAACCCTTGGAAGGAGGCTTTGCCATCTCCATCGCTGGGCATTCCACATCGTGCATTTTCCCCGGATGCTCTGTTCAGAAAGGATCCATTCCATTCTTCAATTAGACCATCGGAGGGCACTTTGTAGCATCCTGAGTGGTTCTCCTGGGTCACTGCTAACCGCAGAGAGGCTTCGGTTCTTTTGGAGATAGCCCACGATGATTTCAAATCCTGGCTGAAGAGAGAGTGGAAGGGACGACAGGTTCACCTAAAAACCTACACGAAGGCCCTTTTACACTGGCCAAGAACGGATGTGTATCCATAGGCCCGATTCAAAGGGTCTGACACGGTGCTCATGATGCGTTGGCTGAGACATCTTGTCTTGGATGAACGATGGCTCCGTGATAGAGATGCACGCCAGGGTGTTGAGTTGCGGCAAAGGCCACTACAGCCTTTCCATGTGCCACCATGGAGCACGTTTTTCGTGCATGCAGCCCTTCCTTGCTGTTCTGGCGTGTTGTCCACACAGAGGCCTTTGGTTGACTCCAGACAAGGCCAAGTCAGTTGCATAATCTGCTTATTTTGCATTTTGCCAGTCTTATCAGTCCTTGGCCTGCCAGTGCCATGACCCGAACCTGCGACGTTTTCATCTTGAGCCATCCCTGTGCTACTTCCACCATTATTACATAGATCTGGAACAACGGGCGGCGGGTGGTCGGGGATCATTGGATCCAGTCGCCTGCCATTGATGGGTGTGAACAGGAAGAGGCTTTTGTTGGGCACCTGGCCCGGTTGTCCGGAGCTTGCCATGCAAGTTCTGTGACTCAGAGAGTTATCAATAGGTTCCTCATCAAGGTGCACTTCAGCTTCACTGGCATGCTTCAACCGACCTAGCTAAGACCGATGCCGGAAAATGGACAGCAGCTTCTCAGTCTTGAGCCACTGATTACACCAGGGTGGGCAGGAGACGTGCGGTGACAAACAAAAAACAAAATTGTGAAACGACCCTTAGACACAGAACGCAACCCTGAAAAAAACACAGGGATCTTTGGAGTGACCCCAAAAACGAAGGGTAGCAGAGACTCAAGGTATAACCGTTGTTTTTCTTTTTATGCCTTTATGTTTTTTGTTCTGGTCATATGTCCTATTTTTGATTGGAGGAACGGTCCGTCGAGTCCAGGATGGTCCAGGTATTTTTTTCGCCCTCAGCTCTTTGCAGACCTCTGCAGGCGTCGCCGGCGCCGCCTCTGGCTGTCCAGACACCAAGCCTCAGATGGGCGTTCCAGGCGATGTCCATTCGTGATGTCCATTCGTGATGTTTGGTTGGGATCAATTTGATCCACAGACCTTCTGAGCCACTCTGAGCGGTGGTGCTTTCATGTACACGTTACATGTTTATTACTTTTCAACCCTTTTTGGCAATGACTACCTTACCCGTGGCCCCTGCAAGAGAGAGGATCTTTGGTTGGAGAATTGAGGCGATTCGGCACACATCCCTGTTGCTTTGTTTCGGACATGCGGAGAATTGAGGCGATTCGGCGCACATCCCTGTTGCTTTGTTTCGGACATGCGGGTGATGACATCATGATGAAATGCTTTGAACTCATCCAACTACATAAGTATACTAAAATTACATTTGTTGAGTCGACGTTGTTGTTGGGACACCTCCAAGTTCTTGCGTTGGCCCGCAGCCTGCCATGTCCAGTAGAGCAGGTCGTGCATCGGGCTTTCTTCCAGCCATATTGAGTCTCAGCCGTCGAGGATCAGCTGCCGACGGATCAGCAGAACTTCCCGAAGAATCAGCTAGTTTAGCCCGTCACTTGAGGTCTTCGAAGGGCCGGGCCCAGCACCTTTATGTCGGGGTCTCCAATGGAATACCCTACGCGTCCCTACACTGCTTGTGGATCTCCATTGGATGCCCCAAACGGAAGGACCAGGTAGGTGGTTTTTTTCATCCACCCGGTAACCATTCTCGATCCCTACTGTAGCCATCCAGTCGACCGTTTCAATACGCGTTTGACCTGGCTTTAATTTAGTCGTCATTAAAATCTTCAGGATCAGCTCGGTCCCAGAGGTTCGAGAGCGCGAACTTGGCTTTGTGAGAGCCCACACGCTCGCCAGGCATGATGTCTCAGGCCCGACCGGATGCACCCCTACAGCGTCGGCTTGGGGGATCTGTGCCGAAGTGAAGTGGGTCAATTGATACGGGCGTTGGGGTACGGGTTGACATAGAAGCTGAGGACCAGTGGTGCAGCCTTTACTCATAACTTCACTCCTCCTGGGAGATTGATTGGATTGAATTTTTCACTCAAACTACCAGCGCCTGTTCAACAGGTCACATCAGGTCACCGCCTGCGACTTTGAAGTCTGCATTTCAGCCACCAGTTCACTCGGATACCTCGTTACGTCGGGGCCTCGGGGCCTCGTCGCTTGATCTTCAGTCCGTTGGAATCAGCTCGGACCGTCGATGTTGGGATGATGATGGACCCGTCGATGCTCCAACGAAAATCAATCAGCCCGCAATGCCAGAAGCCTTCACAACGGATTGGTGAGCACCCCCCGGACTCCTCCATGTGGGACCTCCGTTCACAGCCCTCTGGTCCCTCAAAACTCAGGGATTGGTTCACCCCAGACCCCTGTGTGTGAAATGGCCGACCAGTGGGACAAGCGAACATGATCAGAATGGATTACCAGGAGACGCATGTTTTGGGGTTCAGGAGCGTTTGTGGGCGCTCAAGTTGGTTTCCCTAGAGTACAGTCCAGATTGCAAAAAGGGAGTTCTGTGAGACTAGCATTCGCAAGAATATGTTTGTGGGTACTGGTATCAGCGGTCAAGGAAGAGCGTGTGTGTGTGTTTTTTATTTATTTGTTGAAATGTGTTTAGAGGTTGGTTTCTCACACACACATTGCAGTTCGCTATGCCAAAAAACCCCAGAATGGCCAAGCTGTGTTTCGGAACGTCGAAGAACCTGTGTTTCTGTTGATATCCCAGTCATGTGTAATGTTTCTTTTGGTAGTTGAAAAGGGTCAGTTATGTAGGCGCAAAACACATAATAAGCGGTCCCAAACAGGTCCATCTCTGCATATTCTTAATCCTCCGGATCGGCCGCTTTTAGAGCCCTTTATCAACCAGGAAAAGCGAAAGATCTTCTAAGAAAAGCAACGGTATGGAAGGGCTGAACATGTAAGGTGATGTTTGGTCTTCCTTTTCCCAGATTAATTGTATAACATGGAACCCTAAAACCACTGGCCCTGGGTTGGTATTGGAATATGGTCGAAAGCACGGGCCAATGGTCAGGATCCATATTAGTCTGTAAGGGTTTCAGAGATTTCATCATGGGAGCCCTTTGAGTCTTGGGGATGTAGACAGGAACATATCCAAGGTCTTCATAAACATAGGGCCTCAGTCGGCGTCAGTTGTACATGTTTTAGGCTCGGGTCAGGTTCGAGTTCGGTCAAATGAAGTTGGATCCAGGCAGACAGGAGATCTCCAAAGAACGCAGACATGACCCTACCCAGACCATCCATCCCATGTATGACCCCAATGTACGTGCTTAACTACTCATACATGGATGGTCTGGGTTTGGGAGTCCTATCCTCCCTGCGAACTTTGGGCGTGTGTCCCACAGAGCACGCTGTGTAGGCGGGCGCGGTGTCATCGTGCGACCCTCAGTGGTGGGTTACGAACCTGGACCCTCCAGTTTATCTATCTATATAATACTTGAAAGAACTGCAGTGTGCAGCACCTCTCTCTTGGTCAGACATGCCTCACTTGTTTTGCTTTACTTTCGGCTCAAGATGAGAAAAGGGGCAACCGGCTTTGGGTGAACTTGTCGTTCTTTTGTCGTTTGGGCTGTTGATCACTGATTCCTGTGGTTATTGTCCTTGTTTGTTGGTTGGGTTGCAACAGCATACGTCTGAACTCAGGCTCCGAGGCTAAAGCCTCGGTTCATGTCGCGTTCTCTGCTGAAAGAAAGCCACGTTCAATCTTTGGCGGCGCAGCTGCCAGGAGGCACAGAGAAGCCTGGGAGTGAGTGGAATCAGAGAGGACTGGTCAGGGGCCTAAATCCATTCCCGCGGTGCATCAGGGTGGACCTGAACACTGCTGAGGTCGCCTGAGAGTGACTAAGGCGATCATCCACTTGATCGGGCCCTCAGAGAGCGTGAGCCTGTTGGTCCATTGAGAGTGCCGGAACGCAGGCTTTCACAAGCAATCTCGGAAGTGTGACTTTTACAGAAAGAGGGGACGATCTATTCGTATCGGCATCGGGAGCTTCCTACACGCAGCTCCTCATCAGCGTTGAGCTTCAGACCGGAAGCTGAGGTGGATTTAGGATCCACAGTTGGAGATTCCAGCGCGTCCCTTGGAGCTGTTGCCTTTGACAAGGACTTTGGCAGGATGGCAAGAAAGTGAAGTCATTGCCAAAACTACCTTTGCTACAACAAAGCCCCCAAAGCCGTCGGCTCGACAGCTTTTGGAGCTTCCGGAGTGCAGCCGCATTCCAGGTTTGCACTATAGGCTATATGTCACAATCGTCAGGGGGCTCCGGTACAACGAGGACAGGATCACAAAAGGGTCCTCCTCCTCGAATGCCTGTATCTAAACGCATCAAGAGTTTGCCAAAACCAGAAGGCGTTCGGCAAGATGAGTTGCAGATGTCTCCAACTGGATCTCCTACCATGCCAACTCTGGTTGGTTTCCGTTCAGTGCCATCACCCAGTGGGATCATTCCAATCAATCCAACCAGCATGGAACCACCCAGGGGTGAACCATGCAGTCGGCAGTGACGCAAGAGCTGCATTTGCGCGATGCAAGGGCCATGAATTCTGTTCAAGTTGCTGTTCTTGGGGTGATCCGCAAGAATATGGCAGATTAGCGTTTGAATCCCAACGGTTGTTGAATGAGACTGAACCAAGAGCTCAACATTTTGAGGGAATGCCCAGGAAAATCTATCAGCAAGCCGCAAGCCTGTCAGCATACCAATCAGCTCACCGCCATGGTTGGGGAATTGCGGAGCAGTGTGGAAACTCTTCAGGTAGGATGCCATGAAAAGGGCACCATAATCACCTGTCTGCCACCATAATCACCAGTCTGCCCACCGTTCGTTCGACGCCGCGAATGTATTTGTCAGGTCACAGAGTCAGAGGTTCTTTAAAGAATCAGGTGTTTCATAGCCTGGAATAGTAAGCTGTAAAACAAACAGCATTTCGCCATGAGGGGGGTCATATACAAGGTCTCAAGTAGTGACCTGTTGGAGGGTGCTTGAGCACAATATATATATATATGTATTTAGATTGTAGATAGAATATAACACATCTACCGACTATATATCGTAGAACGTGGGACATACCAGGACCATCCTGTCTGGGTCTCCTGGCTGGACTACCCAGCCCACTACTTTCCAGGATCTTCAGCCAGAACACCAGGTCCTGAATGGCCAGGTACCGACGTACCCATTTTCCGAGGTACAATCGGGTCGGCTGCAATAAATTGTAGGCGTGACTTTATTGGTTTTGAATTCTCCCTTAGCCAAAACAAATTGACTGGCAGCATCATAAGTCGATGTTCAAGGATTTCGTGTTTTTGGTTCGTTGATGTTGGTTTATTCTTGGAAATTCAAGAAAGCAACGGCTTGGTGGTCCAAAATCGTTGCCATGCAGAACTGAGGCTGCCCAATGGTCGTTCCAATGATCAACTGAGTTCGCCCCGCGTGTTTTTGTTCATGAAACATAATTATGAGTTTTTCATCAAGGTAATGTACACCAGGTATCTAGATAGTCAGTGAAAAACCACATTTGTTCCTACCGGGAGTCTCAGTTCGTACCTCAGAAAACATATACCTCTTCTGCTGGGATATGTCCCCATTTCCAAGGCACTTGAAGTCAGGTCCAGCTATGTTTGACGTTTCTTTGGTCTAGATGACTTGCCGCCACCCACCATGCGCTCACATGGCTCTGTTGGCCGCTGCAAGTCTTGTGGCCCAGGGGCTTTGGTGAGCTCTTAGACAAAATTTTCGATGGTCGGGGTTCTTGGTGGGCCCGCTTGGCTCTTTTGGGTGCCATTTCTGCGTATCACTGCGCGGGCCGTCGTGGGCACCCATGCGGCAGCGTGACCAGGGCGGGGACCATGCACTCCTTTTGTGGCGTGTCCAACGTGTTCCGTTCAAGTGGAACATGTGATCAGTGCTTGAAAGTGTGGAACGTTCACACAGGCTGTTGAAAGTGAAGTTTGTTTTTGTTGTTTTTTTACAATGCCGTGAAAGAATGTAAAGCAAATTCAATCAGCGATCTATCTATGTCAGAACACTGTGAATGTCAGCTCTAAGCTGTGGGAACCGAGGTGTGGACACCGCGTGCGAACAAGTCCACCACATGGAAGGAATCGTTGGAAGACCAAACGCATGTCCAGGACGGTACCCTATGGCCCTTTGGATCCACATAGTTTCTCAGAAGGTACGACTGGGCCCGACAATGGCGCCTACATAAGAGTGTCTCCGTCCTCACCGTACCTGAGGCTCGGTACGACTGGATCCCTAGGGATATCCTATCATATCCTATTCTTAAGTTTTCAGCACGTTTATGTATGCGAAGTGAGGGTCCAAGTACCATTTGTCCCGACCTGGACCCTCCAAAGTACCCTAGAAGAAGGTAGGTTGCGAAGTGTTGGGCAGTTCACCTGGATCCAGAAAGCTTCGTGTTTGCTGCGGCATTCAGAGATAAGGAACAACTTTGCACGTTTGCATGTTGTTGTATGTGTGTTCCAATCACCTTCATCATGTTCTGCAGATTGTACTGAGCGTGTCCTCGATTTGTTTTACAATGCGTAGAATGAATGTTAACTGCAAAAGACATCGGTTTCAAAACCACCCAGTTGGTTCCGACCTGTTCCAAGCAGCGGATGCCTTAAGGGCACCGAAGGCTGCGGATGAAACGTTGGATTCTCTGAAGCCTTGGACATCCATGGGACTGGAATAGTTACCCTATACCTCCAGTCGCAGCTCCCCATAAGGTATGACTGGACGCTCTAAACCCACACCAGTCCCACCTTCTCAGAAGGTACTTGGAGGCCTAGGGTTACATACATTGGCATCATTTTCATGGGGTAACTATATGTAACTATTCCAGTCCCATGGATGGTCTGGTAAATGGTGTGATGTTTGCCAGGTCCTGCATGCAGTTATTCTCCACCATCAAAGTATGCGCCTTTCTTCGCCATCCGAAGACACTGGCATCTCCTCATCCGCAAGGGGCCACATTGGGCTCAGAGTCAGCGAAAGAGGTGCCGTGGGAATGCGAGGGGAATCAAGATGGGTGATGTTGCGCTGTTCTTAGGACATTTGTCACTATTTCCAGAGAGCTTTTTGTGATTCTATCCAGTGTTGTTGAACAAGTTCAAGATGTTCACACCCTCAACGTAGTCAGCTAAAGCAATCCAAATGTCAATGGATTGGTTAAAGGGAACATCTACAGGAAACTATGGTTTCCTAAACTATGGGTTTCCTGTCGGTTTTTCCTTGAACCACTTCTGGGAAAATTGGGGGAGTTGTTACTCAAGAGTCTACGCTAAATGCCCGCGAAAATCCGGGGGCCCTCATTGAAGAGGAATGGCAGCAAAAGAGGAGAACGAGAAGAAACCAGTGGTGCGAACCATAATGCAGAGTCTTAATATATAAATATCCTTTGGACTACAGTATAACACTACTTCATCTGGGGAATTTCATGCATCAAGAGTCTACATGGACGGTCCTGGTCCGGTGACCTTCTATTGGTTGAGGACGACGACGAGATCCGCAGTGAACGACCGTCCGCACCGGTCCCCAGTGAAGAAAGACCATCGGTACAACGGTACCCTATCGACACGGTATCACCTGGATCCGACGACTTCAGAAAACACCCAGAAAACAGCATGCGAACTCAGTTGTACCCATGCCTTTTTCGAGGTATGAACTGAGAGTGAAGGTTCACGAAATGAAGATATCCACCTTCAGTGTGTGCAGCTGCAGGGAACGTCCTGTCCACCTGCTGCTGCTATAGGGTAGACGATTCTTGGAGATAAATGTTGGAGATGTTGTGCAGGAAAACCCAATATTGTTCAAGGCAACTGAAGTTTTCAGGCTATAAGATTGATTGACTTCAAAGAAACACCGATTCGGATATTACAAGCTTATCCTGCTGCACTTTTGCAGTCAAGGGTTCAGATATGTTGCAGCCGTTTGTTTATGTGAAGCCAGCAACCCTTTGACAACAAGGATTCAAAAGACAAATTTTTGAGATCAGAGACGTGATCTTCATTGCTGAAGGTGTGGCTGTCATGGCTTTCTCGTGATGGTGAGATTGTTTATTGGGCCAAGCCTTGAAGGCTCCACCTGGCTGCTGAAGTCTTGATTTTACACTGTTTCGGGTGCTAGCCGCTTAGCCTCTGGCCATCATATGCCATATGCATGTGTTTGGATTGCCATGGATAGAACATCCCATACCTTCGGAGAAGGTGATTGGAGACTATTTATGTAGGCACCAGGAGTGCTGAAGTACCTTCTGAGAAGCTATGTGGATCCCTGGGGCATTATGACATATCTGACATAAATCGCGCTACAGCCCGAACCCCTTCAAAATAACAGCCATTTAGCACCCTTTTTGCCGAGCTCGCTACGAACTCAGACGAACTCCAGGCGTCCGACTCCAGGTGTTTGCTCGCCAACTCGAAAGGTAACCCGAATGACCCGAACCAAGGGTGACATGATTGAAGTCCGAAGCCGGTAGGTTGTGAGGGTCAATATTCCCTCCCAATGAGCCTCTGGGACTGACCATTCCAGTGCGACTGGACCCGACTTCGTTTCCCTCCGAAAAGAAGGTGGATCCATGATCCATGGCATGTTTCTTTGAAGCCAGGAGTCACAAGTCGGGGTGCGTTTTGGAAGTCGGGGTGCCCATGATCCACTCAATCCACTCACTGGATGGGATGTCCCACCTATCCTGAGATGCCTCGCTGCTTGTCTTCTCTTCCAGGCTGAGCTGGCCGAAGTCCTGCTCGAATGCACGCAGCTTGGCGGCTCCATGCGCTCAAGTCTCTCTCCGCTCCGAAGGACCCGCGCAGGTCCTTCGGAACGATGTGACCGTCGGTCGAGAGGAAAGGTGAGGATTCGGGGGCCCCGATAGCCTCCCTACCAGGACCCGACTCTGTTCGGCTGTTTGGAGACCTGAGCACAGGTGGTTTCTGGGCAACGGACTTGTAGGGTGCTGGTAGGGATCCAGTCGGACCTTCTCAGGTTAGGTGATTGGAGACTATGTAGGCGCCAGGAGGGCCCAGTCGTACCTTCTGAGAAGGTATGCAGGCATGTGGATCCCTAGAGCTAGAGGCCTAGACTGTCAGGAGTTCGGGACCTCGTTTTACTGGAGTGGATCATACATGATCATACTCAATGGTGTGGCTCGTCCCATCGCCAGTGGAGTAGCTGGCACGAAGCGGGCACCCTCCATGGAGTGCATCCCGACATGGAACTGCTGGCTTCTATCTGTCCCTAGGGATCCAGTCGTACCTTCTCAGGTTAGGTGATTGGAGACTATGTAGGCTTGGAGGGCCCAAGTACCTTCTGAGAAGGTATGTGGATAGGGTGTTCCATGCACGGAAACGAATTCAGAAACCGCCCTGGCCTTCTTCCACGCTTTCAACACGTGTGGCAAACGATTCCGACGTCGCCGGGATCAGTGGCGCCGGCCGACCGTTTGTTTGCCAGTCCATTGAGGTATTCGGCGAATGTCGATGTGTCGCAGATGCCCATGAAGCACAAGCAGCTGGAAGTGATGAGTGGGTGGGCTGAAGGAAGACATGTGGCGGTGGGTCCCTCGTTGACCGAAGATGTCCACACCTTGTCTACGTTCCAGGTTGAGAGGTCGCTTCACGTTCGGACCCTGCTCTGTGGTACAGGGATGGGCGACAAGACGGGCTGTGAGTTCAACCTCTCTTGGATTGGCCTGTGAACCCCGCGACGCCCAGAGAGAGATCTGTGCTTCGGCGCCGTCTTCGACGTCTTCGAGCGAAGGACCGTCTTCGATGAGTGGAACTGGTGACCTCCCATGCATCGGTCGTGCGTCGGTGCCATGAGCCACAGTCATGTCATCATGCTTTTTCGTAGGGCTCCTGGCCTACCTCCTGAGCAGGTGGTTGGGGTGGGTGCCAGGGTTCTAACCACCGAACCTGAGGATATGGGACTGGAGCCCTAGGGTTTGGAAACAGGAGATCCATCAAGGTCCCGTTCCATCTGGCCCATCGTTCCCATGCATCGAATGTGGACGGTGGGCCATGTTCGCCAAATGGATGAGCCTGCCAAAATGATGGTTCACAATAAGAAGACAACAACATGTCCCACCGGGACATTTGGGCTCAAGTTTGGTGTACCTGTTGAGTCGCACAAGATGCCACTCATGAGCCAAATTGTCCCTTCACTTGCAAACTTCTGAGTTTAGATTGTCCAAACTTTGTGTTTAACACTGACACGTTTAAACCATGTACTATATTTCATTATAGACGGAACTTACAATACACAAACTGACGAAAGGCAATGACACTGGCACCATCGCGTTGTCACGGGGTCACCAGCACTTTCGCAGCACTGGTGCTCCTGCCATTTGCATTGCCTGATGCTTTGTCATTGTGTATAAACAAGGCGGTGTCTTTTTTACTACAACCAAACTTATACCTGAGCAACCTATCTACAAAAAACATGTTCCCAACACATGTTTTTTCACATTGTTTCCAGCAAACCAGGGCTTTGGTTCGACCCAATACATGTGATATTGCGCATGGACAAGTTCTTACATGACCATAACTAATACCATGATCTTTACAACATAAACACTCCATGGAATTCGACTATAATCCCTATACATATGTTGAAAATCCCTATAATCCATATTTTGAAAACTGATATATTTAAAACCCAGGCGCAACCTCGCCTGGTCGCCATGTTGCCGCCTCACCGTCGCCGTGGTTTCTCACCGTCGCCTCCAAGGTGTTTGGCGCTTCGTGGGAAGGAACAACCTTGGGCAGTGGGCCGTCCCGTGCTTGGTCCGTGCGCGGTGAGACGGGAGAGGTTGGAGGAACATGATGCCACCGCTGGTGTAGAGGAAAATGGTAGAGGAAAGCAATCACTACCAGGACCCGACACCGCGGGGTGCCCTGTCTGGAAGCCTATAGGTAGTGTGGGGTAGTTCATTGGACACCCCGACAGGAGGGTCCTGGTAAGTGCAATTGTTGTCCATTTTGAGTTTGGAGTGTAGTGGTAGGTGCAAACTTGTCGACATGTTGAAACAGAAATCCCTCATCTGATTTGGAATAATTGTTCATGAATTTCCCGGCTCTGCTTCGGGTGATGTTGATTTCCATATATGGGGAATCCCTTTCTGGCAATGTTTTTCGGTTCCTTGGCATGAAATCCAAGTAGGTGCAAGGGATGATGCTTTCCTATCTTACCCCGCAGCAGTGAATACCCTTGCAGAGCCTTGTTTGGCAATTGCTTCCGCCACCAATATCCGAAAGGTGGAAAACCGAGGGAAGGGAGCGACGATGAAAAAGGCCAATTGTGAGGGTCCAGTCGTACCTTCTGCGAAGGTATGTGGACCCCTATAGGATTGTTCGTGTCACGTGAAGATCGCTGTTTTAATTGTATCACAGTCGGCTGTTTGGATCCTTGCAAATGTGCAAGTATTTTGAGGGCCAAGAATTTATACAATCTCTTGGTCATTCACCCTGTCGGTCAAGCACAGTACCACCAAGGGGTTGCAGTTTGCTCGGGCGATGAGGCCAACAGCAGCCAAACTTTTTTGCACGGCTTATCCCTGATGAGGTGGGAGCTTTCCTCGTGTCAGAACTTAGACACTCCGTGTGTGGTATATGCCGTCATGTCCCATTTTCCAAGATCCGAACGACATCGGGTCCAGGTGAATTATATAACTCCTGTGGCCCCTTTCAAGCATTCCCTACCGGTCCAGTCTGGCCCAGTAAAACCGGGTCCTCAAAAACCTCATTGATCGTATACGTATTTTTGTATGATCAACTCCAGTTGAGGTCCGGAACTCCAGACCTGTAGGGATGGACGTCAGCCTCTTTGCTTCGCCCCTTTCGAAAGGTGAATTCGGGCCGACATGTTCTGGCACAGGTCCCTTCAAGCCGCGGTCGTCACGGGGGTTTTGTGAGTTTTCATCGGGTGATTTTGGTACTGAGACCCCAAACTGTGGGAATCCCCAAAACTGTGGGGAAAGCTCGCGGAACTCCGCTTCCTTGAGCAAATCCAAGGAAAACAGCTTGTTCAATAGGCACACGCACACTGAACAACTGTTCGTAGACCTCCCGGATGACGACCTGCGTTTGATGGCAAGATCCAGCAGTTTTGATGGCGGAAACAGGTTCCTTCCCCAAAGCTTCATTGATCATGTTTGATCTATCTCTATACCCACTTTAGTTGGATGAATATACACCATCTTGAGTGATCGTGCCTGCATGTGTTTTTTTGCAGACGTGGGAAGAAACGTTGGATCTTCAAGCCAGTTCTTGTTGGCCACTTTGAACTTCCCCCTCACACCATGCTTGGCGTAGAAGGAACGCTGCGTGGCCGGAGGCCCTGGAAGGGTCGGAAGGACCACAATCCAATCGGTGCTGGGCTCCAGTCGTACCTCCGAAACGGTTCGGTATGACTGGACCTGAACACCCACCCCAGTCCCACCTTCAACGAAACGAAGGTACGACTGGAGCCCTAGGGATTGGGTGTTGGGGGGGGGTCTCTTTTTGAACCAAAAAACACCAAGCCCTGCGCAGTGACGTGCTGTGGAACACAGCGGTGCGCGCCAGACCACTCGGACCTTGATCTCACGGAGCCACGTGGTTCTGTCGCTGGAACACCAGGCGCCAGGGGGGCGGTGGAGCAGCTGATCCAGCGAACCAGGTGGGTACTGGAAGGAGACGATGTATCTTTAGGATCCAGGCGTACCGAACCTCCTGGACCACCCCTCAGAAGCTAGTCCAGTCGTATGCAGGCGCCAGGGTTGGGTCCAATGACCTTTTGAGGTTCGGTGGCCGATCCATAGGGCCAAGGGGGTGGCGAACAGCCTCGCCAGTGGCGAGAGGAGCTGCGGTGGGAAGAGTGGGCAGGTTCCATCGATGCCGATGTCGGCATTGCGACATGTTCCACGTGTACGCGACACCATGAAAGTGAAGGTCATGTACAAGCACTCAGCATCCTTAGACACAGCTCGACAGAGCAGCCTTTCAGGGGCAAACGTGGCCGTGAATGGTGTTGATATTCTTCGACGTGGAGTTTGTCTTTCAGGTATACTTCCATTGGGGCTGTCGCATGTCCTGTGTCCTTGCAGGGGACCACTGCAGTATTCCTGAAACTTGGCCATCTTCAGCCAGCTTGCACCGTCTCCTGGCATGTAGGTCACTTCCGTCACTTCCGTCGGTGACGGGCCACCCTCCCAACACGGTCCCGGTCGACGGATGACGGTGCGTGGGACCACTGGTCGACCGGGTGATGCCTTGGGTCTTAGGTCTTAGGTCTTAAGGAAGGAAAGGATGGTCTATGAAGGTCTACCAGGACCCAAGGGGTGCCCTGTCTGGAAGCCGAACGGCCGGTAGTGTGGGGTAGTCCAGCCAGGACACCCCGAAAACGGAGGGTCCAGGTATGAAGGTCCGACAGGGTGATGAGGTCTTATTGTTTGCCACAGTTGGGCTATGCCTGGACAGCCCAATTTCCTCCACATTTGGCGCGCACAAGTTGTGGGTCGAGATGCGATCGATGCCTCGAGGCCCTCCATGTTAAGAAGCTCTCCCCCAACGCGGTGAAGATCAATGGTGCGGGAGCTTCGATGATGGGCAGGGATGGGAGGTTTTTCCAGTGTGGCTCATGGCTGCCAGCCCCTGGCAGGTTCTATAGAGTCTATACCTGGACCGTCCCGCACCGTCCTTCACTTCGTAGCAAAACGAACATGGGGCATGACTCACATGAGGACCAAAAACCGGTACTAAGCTTGTTACCCCTTGTCCTTCCTTTTTGGATCACCAAACAGGTCGACTCCGGAATGCAGTCCGGGTTCCCTCTTTCCCGCGTTTTGGCTCACGTGGAAGTCGCCACGTCCTGGGCGACGTCTCGTCGCCCTTCAGTCAGTGGACGGACGAGCACCAGTGAAATCCTGTCAGCGGAGCGGTTTGGGCGGTGCCAGGGCAGTGCTAAGAGACTAAAGTATACTAAAGTTACTAAAGATATAAGCACCCTCCAAGAGCTCAGGATTTTGGTATGCTATGGGTCGGGGGTAGTGACAATAGGGATGATTTTAGTGGCCCACGCGCTGCAGTGATCCTTAAGGGTGTTTTAAAAAGTTCGACTCCATACACCACTTCTTGGGTTATGTGCCCATTGAATCATTGAACTGACCTTCCAAACATACGAGGGGAAGCCTGGCAAACTAGGAGCGGCTTCCCAAGGTTGTGTGGGAATGCATGCGTTCTGTTTGTTTGCACGTGTTTGAAGGTGTTTTGAGACAAGCTCTACTTGGAACCCAGTCTTTTTTTCACCCGTCGACCGAGACAGGCATCTCCATTGGTCCCCAAGTGACGAAACGGGAGCAGGATTCTCAACCGAGACGATGCGTGCGTGACGCGACTGCGGTGATGAGCCAGGCTGGGCGATGAGCAAGGATGAAGAGGTGCTGAGAGGGCGGTGAGCCAGGGATGCCTGGAAGGCCCTTGGGTTCCTGGCCCATAGGCTGAATCAGGACCGAAGAGCCGGGCTTTGACTAAAACGTTGCAGGATTAGGTTGAAAGCCCTACTGCTTGACGAATGGTGGACCCACTAATGTTTGCAGGATGTTTGGCCCACCATTAGTTTAATAGGGTGAACACCGAAGAAGGATTTTACACTATACAAAACATACAGGTCACCAGGAAGAACAGACCATTAAAGCAATTAGGGAATTGCTGGGAATCCTCGCTGGGCGAAACCTGAGGGATGATCTACCTTTTGTCCTCAACCAACGGCCTGGGCCGTCTGAAACGGCCTGGGGCCTAGTGGATTTTTCCCAGAAAGGATCGGAAAGGGATGATCCTGGTGTCTTAAAACCGCTGGGGGGGGATGATCCTGGCACGACGCAGGATGGTCGCAAACGGACCCCTCTTTTGGATTCACAAGGTTGGACATCATTGCTGGTTTCGAACGGAGATGAGGACATACTTCCAGAGACAGGTCTTTGGAGTGAAGAGAAGGACATCCGAGAAACGCTCACTGGACCCTGAGGGCTTGAAACGTCTCGTTATGGTGAAGAATTCCAAAAGCCCATGCGGTCAGAGAGGACTGACAATAGCCCCCCATACTTGTAATGGCTCTTGCACTATCTTATGGGTTTTTATATACGATATAGTCGTTTCTCGCTGACTATACCTTCCACTTATACCGATGCACCAAGGATTGTATATGTCCAAAAAAGTATAGGTGACTCTCACTCTCCTGTCCTGAATCTGTTGACAGGCACGTGCCGTGCACACAGTATCACTTCAAGTGGGGTCCGGGGTGCTATACCTATCCCAGTCACGACCCATGGGACTGCCATATATGCCGCCCCATTGACCCACCTGGCACCACCCCTTTCTGATCGGCAGTCCTATGGCAGACCCATGGGTCGTGTCTGGGTATGAACGTCCTCCACCAGCAACAAGAACTGCCCCCAGGGCTGCCTTTACGACTCGAATCCCACCGAACCGCTCCATCCTTCGCCGCGGTTCAACCAGGTCCCCGGTGGGGCGACGGCAGAGCGACTACTTCGGGACGACCAGAAATGGGACGACCGCGCTGGCAGAATCCCTTGGCAACCACCCCAATATATACAATATGGCAGTCACATGTGTTTCGCCAGCCATTTGTTAAAAAGACACAGGAGAGGTCCTTTATCCCACACACGGTTGCGTCAGTTCAGTTGTTGTTTGATTCAGGATAGTCACAATGATTCGGGATTGTGCCGCCGCTTCTTCTTTTGAAGAGGAACATAGAGGTCACTCTGGATTATAAAGGTCCACCCGTTTGAAGACTAGCAACCTGGCTGGTAGCGGTTTCAGAGGGAGACCGAACCTATGAATACCAAATTTCTGCGCTGGTCATTGTTCATCACAGGTTCCATTGGTCAGTGGCACACAGATGGACTTCTGCGGCGCCTACACTGCACGTCGTATTTGCTTGCGCAAAGTCCGGCCGCTTCACCCCCCTCCCACCACCACGCAGATGTGTTCGATGGGGTAGCTACCAACAAAGGTTGAAGAACCCTATAGGCTATCATAGGCTATCCCATAGGTACCTCTCTTGCTATTTGGAGTCGACCTCTGGGGTTAGCCTCGCAACATGAGGCCCGAAAGTCGCACCTGTGTTGGTCAAGTCATTAGTCGACTACGTCCTATGTCCCGGTGTTCGAGTCGGTACCAACGACATCGGGGTGGGGTCGGAGATGTTCCATACCAAGTGTGAGCAGTGGAGCTGAATGTCATGAGGCTCTTCGCAGGACCGAAAAAGTGACGTCAAACCAGACCCACGAGAAGTTGCAGGAGAGGAAGTGACGTTTCACGTCGAACGGTTTGGAGACCGAACGTTACGAGTTTTGTATCCGTCAACGTCCCGAACAGCATAGCCAGATACATCCAGTGGACTGGAACAGCTACTGAATGTTATACATCTTCCTAGCCAGACTGTAGGTAACTAATGACTAATGGTCACTATTCACATATACATGGAGTGTTGGGGATACAAAGAATTTGGGACGCACAAAAAGACGTTTTGTTCGGGTCCAATCCCCATGGTGTGTACATCACGGAGCCAGACCTCATTCGGCTGTGGGGGTAGGAAGCTACTAGGAACAAGTGCCACGCTAGTAGTAACAAGTGCCTTACTAGTAGTAACAATAAGAATTTAATTAAAATTGTAATTACTAGCTTCTTGTTACTACTAGTAAGGCACTTGTTACTACTAGCGAGGCACTTGTTCCTACTGTTCACGTGTCCCCACACTCGACGTCCTGGACGCTGTGGCGTTGATGGCGCGGTGTTGGCACGGAGACTGGGAGACGAGACTCGGATGGAGACCCATAGCAGAGGTGGTTCAATTCAAATGGGTGCGGGCCTTATGAATCAAAACCCTCAAACATGTTTACAAACTCCCACCATGACTGGCACTCAAAACTGGAACTGTTCAGCAACTCAAACGTCGAGAGAGAGAGAGGTGTCAGTGGTGCATGTGTGCACATGTCTATGACCCTTGCCCAAAGATTCCAAACACTTCATGGATCATAGAACTGTACAGGACTTGTCTATGATTTAATCTTGGGTTTGTCCTATTACCTGCAACAGTCAGTAAACAATTGTCACTATTCTTTGGACAAGGCCTGCAACTGAAGCATCATCATCCACTGGCCCCAGGTAGACTCGGATAGACCAATCCCGACCTGTCAAACCGGGTCGACTTGACCTCACCCCAGCAGTGTTTCTCCAGTCTGACCGTCTGACCTCTTGAGCTCCATGTGCCAAGTGGGGACCAATGGGACCCAGGTGGTCTGCGGACAGGTGGTCCGCGCCCCAGAAAGACCGGTCAACCAACCCAACGTAGGTCAATAGGCCATATGAATGATTATACATGTAGATGCCCTGTGGATCCACATACCGTTTGACATAGGCATAGAGGGTTACACCTTCGTAGCATGGCCCAGAAGGTGGTCGTGGATCCGTGTACAACTCGCAGTGGATCTCCAAGGACGTGACAACGCCACGGCCATCTTGTGCTTCCGTATTCTTCAACGCCTGGGGGACCCAGAATGGCACAGAAAACGCTCGCCGCCCCACCACTGGGCTGGTCATTCTGGAGTTTCAACGTGCTCATACTGGAGCTGGATGCATCTTCCCTGCTTTTGGTGAGAAAAAACGCCAGTTTGGTGCATGAACAAAGTCGTATTCAGAAACTGCGCTGTATTCAGAAACTAGTCTTCAGAAACTATTTTGTTGTATTCAGAAACTGTGGGATTCAGAAACTATTTCATTGTATTCAGAGACTGTTTTCGTGGTATTCAGAAACTATTTCGTCGTATTCAGAAGCTACTTTGTCGTATATTCAGAAACTATTTCGTTGTATTCAGAAACTATTTTCGTGGTATTCAGAGACTATGTTCCTCGTATTCTGTAAAAATTGTGGGGTGGGGTGGGGGGGAATTGACATAGGTGGGTATTGCGTGAAAAGTTGATGATCTCCGTGAATATAGTGTTGGTTTTGCTCTTCGTAGTTTCCGAACATAATTAGTTTCTGAATACAACCGTCCAGTTTCCGAAAAAAAAAAATATAAATAAAAACATCACGTTTCCGGATACAACCGTTCCAGTTTCCGAATACAACCGTTTAGTTTCCAAATACAACCGTGACCTTTGGTGCATGCCCGGCCATTTTCCTAGCTGACAATCAAAGGGCAGCTAGCTACCCAACTGTGCCAGCAAGCTGGGATGGTATGTGTATAACTGCCGATGTGGTTTGCTCGGTTTACTGTTCAGCATCTCTTGCTGAATGGCCTCTGAAGACAAGTCTTAGTCCTAAAGTGCCAAATATCATTGCCGGGTGGTTCATGGGGAGAAGATGATTGTTGCTGGGGTTGGTGCAGGTTGTATGCCACAGAAGCCCAAAGATAGGCGAGGCACACACACATGGGGCAAAAAGACTAGGGGAGGACGCGGTGTAAAGAAACGGCAACACTGTTCCGGTCCAGAGACATGCATAAATTCAAAACAAGAGCCACTATATGACCTAATGAAACTCGTATATATATATATATATAGATCAATTATAGGCCATGATATTTATATATAACAGTATATATATATATAGAGATCAAATTTATATATGTCTCTCATTAGCCAAAGTTGTGCGGAGGAAAACTAAAACGTACTGGTACATAAACGTACGTTAAAAGAAATCGGTGCTCAAGTTGTTTGGTCTATAGTTTTCTTGGGTGTCAGTGTCAGTTTTCCAATCTACAAACACAAGTCACAAGTCTAAGTTTTGTATGATTAAACACCCAACTTTTGAGAGGATGACGACTTTGAGCTTTTCAACATGTGGGGTCACAATTTGGGGTGATCAGGTTCTCACTGAAGTCTACTGAAAACCAAAATCCCATGATTCTTCAACGTGGTCGAAAGCGGCCGTCTTTGAACCGCCCACGGTGTGGCCCACTGAGGCGATGCCGCGCGACTTGGCGGTTTGACCTGAGCGGCTGAAGCCGCCCAGGGCGGCAGGGACCTTCCAATATGGTGGTTTTGGAGACACCTTAACCTCTAAAGTGCTATTTATAGACACCTCTTGGAAGGTCCTGGTATAGAGTTCTTCAACTGGGATATATAGTCCAAATGGGTGTTGGGGGAGAAAAGCGGCGCTGGGGATCGGCGGTTGACCGCCGGTCGTTGGGCTACTCTGACGTTTGCAACACCAGATGGGCACGACTTGGTTCGCGATCCATCGATGACTCAAAGTCGTTTGCACTTTGCACCTTGGAAAATGGGACATGACCGAAACCAAAAAGAACAGGTCCATTGGAAGGTTTAGTGCATTGGAAGGTTTTACTTTCGTGTAGGTGCCACGGTGCCACGGTAGGTGTGACAAATCTCAACCAAAGCTGTGTCCTTTGCTCCAGAGAACCTGACCGATCTCGCAACTGGTACGAGTGACCGGAGACGTCGTTTCTTGGGCAGTTTCGTCAAGAGTTCTTCGGAGTTGCTCCTGACTGACGGACTGATCGAGCTGCTCGAGCTCAAGCACCTAAGTGGAACACTTCTATGTCTTTCCACACATAGCGACCTTTAGATCTTTCAAAAACCCCGAAGTCACGTGGATCAATGTGGATCACCTGAAAAAGCCTTTCTTTTGCCCAGGGGCATTGACTTCCCCACCAGACCCTGAAATCTCCCCAGTCGCAACCCTAAGTCGCATCCGAAGTCGCTATGAAGTTCGAAAACGAGGTCTGGGCGCAGTGGTTCCAAGCAGCAGGCGCAGGCGGAGCGAGCGATGGAGCGATGGGCACACAGATCGACTGCGTCGTGGTGGTGGTGGTCGTGGCGGTGGACCAAGTCAACAATGGAAATGTATGGAAATGTGCTGCGCAACCATTTTTGGTGCAATCCACAATCTAGGAAAAGACCCCATATCTCCAATTTTCCCATCCCCGACCGTCTATCCGTGGTCATACTTTGTGTGGTCTGAAACCGCAAGGACACCCACCCGGATCAACCCTTGGTGGATCCCGGTCTTCACTCTGCAAGGAACCTGGGTTTCTCTAGGTCTATGGTGTTCCTTCAGAACCATTGGTGACTGTACAGTGGGTACCTGGATTTGCTGGGGTGTTCCGAGTTGCAAAGCTTGATCTTTCGCTCCCCAGGAGAATCCACGGCCTGCCAATGTGCCGCCGCTTGAGTCGCAGCGGAGCGTATTACGGGGCGTCGACGCAGAGGAACCTCAAGGCTTTAGTTTGGCTGGTGCGTGCACGTGAATCTCAGATACCCCAAACACTGTCAGTTGATAACCATTAACCTTCCCTGAGGATCGAAAGTTAGCTCTATATGCTAACATTTGGGGTTGTGTCTTCTGGGGCTCTCCGACCTCACCCTGTGAGGTCCGACCTAAAAAACGAGATCATACCAGAACCATCCAGAACCCAAAAACCACAAAACCACAGAACCCAAAAAAACACAAAACCAACGATCCCAAATTCAAATTCGTCACGGGTTGTCACGCTGGAGTCCGACAATGACCTCATTTTTAAAGGGACAAAATAGACCAATCACGGTCTGTCACGGTCTGTCACGGTTCGTCACGCCCTGGTATGCTTGGTTCTTGGGATTTCATGGTCTTATCCTCCAACAATGATACTGGAATTGTATATACATTTCAGGTACCCCAATCTGTGATTCGACAACGTCTTCAAATAACACGATCAATAGAAACGTATGCATATCCTGGGATCATTTCTATTTGTGACCTATGCATGGTCATGGATCGTCAGGGCTTTCTTTATCTTTTTTTTTGGGGGGGGTCCTCGCAAAAATCCAACAGGTGGAGTTTGTTCGGTTAACCTTTATTTTCCAGGGTTTTCTAGGGAAAGGGCTCGGAAGTCAGGATGGAATGACAAACTTGTCTGTCACCCTTCGATCAAAAGATGGGGTTCCAGGGTTGGCGCTTGGTCAGCTTCGGAGTAGAAAGGAACCCAGGGACCCAGTGGTTGGCAGATGTTTTATTGGCATGCGGCATATATCATAGACCTTGCTTCCCGTGTTCAGGACTTGGGTTTCAAAAACATGCATTCCTTGCTGCCCCTCTCCCTCATTTTAAGGCTGTTAAGGTTTTGTTAAGGTTTTCTATTCAAAATGCCTGGCCCTGCACGCAGAAATGCGAGGGTGTTTGCTATCCCAGACCATCCATGTATAGTTACCTACATTGGGGTCATGAATAGGGTACGTACATGTATGTAATCATTCCGGTCTGGGTATGAAAGACCAAAATGGCCTCTCGAACGGGCGTCTGAGCCTGCGACTTTGCCTAGGCCTCAAGATGTAGGCTGCTCACACCCCCTTCAGTCCGACTTGTAGATACGTTGCAGAAACAATGATGATGCAACGCAACATAATATGGCAACCTTGAACCCAGACATGACCCCTGTTTTGACCGGAAAAGACCTTATATTGAGATATTTTGGCTGGTCGCACCACTGGTTGGTGGTCCAAAATAGAGATCATTCAGGTTCTAGGAACACACAGTCATATGCACTCATACTCTAGGCTCTACAGGCCATTTTACAGCAAAGAACCGACACCTCAGGCTTTGGTTCCGTGAACCAAACGCCACAACACCGGGCTTCTCACCATGGCCCGGACGAGGTCCAAAGCATGGTGGTTCTCCGACGACCCGGGACCATTCTCGCTGCTTTGCGCCCGGAGCCGAAGGCAGATCGCCCGTTGCTTGGTGGGTTTTTGGTTCAAAAGCGGGGGACCAAGACAGGACCCTCAGAAGGCCCTGGCTATATGTATGGCTGTTCTGTCCAAAGACTCGTTTTTGTTCCACCTCCTTGAGTTAGGTGTTTTTAATGACCAAAATGCGCGCATGCCGCATGGAGCCTGAGGACTTCAAAAGCTGAGGGTTCCGAACAAACAGGTCCCGACTCATCTGGGTACGATATATAATGCTGTGATGCGGTATGATGCCGTTGAATTGGGGGCCAGATGCTTGTTGTTTTTTTTGTTGCTGCTGCTGCTGCTGCTGGTGTTGTTGTTGTACCTTGTTGTTGTACCCTTGTTGTACCTTGTTGTTGTACCCTTGTTGTACCTTGTTGTTGTTGTTGTTGTTGTTGTTGTTGTTGTTGTTGTTGTTGTTGTTGTTTTACGCACAGGCGGGGGCGAGATGAGAGGTCAAGTTGGTTGGTGGGCAGTTTGAAGGAGCGAGGCAGTCAGAAGGGTTTCCACATGCATTTGGGACAGGTTCGACTGTGCTTGCAGGTTATGACGCGGGGGCCGCGGGGGAAGTTGCACGTGATTTGGACCAATCGAGCGGTTGAGGTCATGTCTGGAACCATCTTGTACCTATTTTCCGTACTTTGAGACTCCAGGAATCTGTCAAAACATCTTCTAAGATGTTCTAAGAAGACCTGGTATTTCAATTTGTATACTTGTATGATCTTTGTACCCATTCCCTACAGGGATCCAATCGTATCTTCTCAGGTTCGGTACGGAGGCCCTGCTGCCGAGGTCTCCGCCCTCGGCAGCGACGTGGGGGGCCCGGGGCGGCATCGATCTGGGAGTGATCAACCCGGGCCCCACACTCGAAACGAAGGTACATGGAGACCAAACGGGAAGCAGCGAAGGTGGGAGTTGGTTCCAAAACGGTTTTTGTCACTGAGGATACTTCGCCACGCCTTCAAGTTTGAGACGAGTTGGAAAGAAGTTGTAAGCGTCCCAGTCCCACTGAATGGATTATTATGGATTATTGTTTGCCTCCTGGATATGAATCAGAAGAAACTCATCATTGGGGACTAGTCTTTGGGAGGATGGCTAGCCGCGGCTAGCCCGTTGTCATCCATCCACGGACTCTGCAAAACACTCCAGGACCCGAAACCTCCCAGAGCTCTGACTTTCGGTGGCAGATCTCCGAGTGTTGGGCTGATCTGCTGCAGACAGCCTGGCAGGTGTTCGGGTCCTGGTAGGTGTCGGGTGGCAGAAGGTTAGATGTGAAAGAAACAGAAGGGATGGTGAACTCCTGCGATGGAGTTTCTCTTCAGCCTCTTCTTCGCATGGCGAGCTGCGCAGCTGCCGCGCAGCTGGCGCGTGCGGAGCGGATAGACATCCAACGAGGTGCGAAGGGTCTCTGACAGACGTTAGAGTGCTTGGGGACAGAGTTCGTCCAACGGTGGCGGTCGATGGTCCAACGTACGTAGCTCCTGAGATGGTGCAACTTGGACTTTTTTGCAGGGTCTCTGACTATCCCTAGGGATCCAGTCGTACCGAACCTCAGAAGGCACGACCGGACCCTCCACAGCCACTCCAAACACATTCTGAGAAGGTACCACTGGATCCCTAGGGTATACAAGTGGTCTACAAGTCGTTGGGGGTCTACAGACTATATCACAGAGCCATCAAGGTCGACCATCGACCTGAAGTCTTCTATCTAGGCTTCGCGAGCCTTGGTACGCCACACGGACCGCCTCCATGTGTTCGTGCCGCTCGCCTCAACTCGCCACCCTGCGTTCGCCAGGTGTAGATGAGTGCGTTATATATATCGATGAGTTTTCCCATGTGTTCCACATCTGAACCTGACATAACCTGACACATCCACGGTTTGTTCAGAGGCGATATATATATATATATATAGCGACTCCCTACATCAGCCACACCTGGGCGGATAAAAAAGCAGCCACACCGACGGCTGTCTCGGCCAAGGTCGATGTGACACATCCGTATGGGGTCCGTATGAGGCCCAGGGCCGGCCTAAATGGTAGGTCGTTTTCGACCTCCCCAAACCCGCAAAACGAAAGGGAGCCGGTCGGGGCGCCACCCCGACCACGAACGATCTTGGTCTTGGGGACCGAAGAAAACACGTGGTAGAGACTTCCTCGAAGAACGTGGAAGTGGAGTTCACCCCCCTGTTGAAACATTTGGAATATGGATGCAACAGGTGTTTTTCCCTTCGGGGCCAGGCCGTTCCACAGCCGTGTAGTAGTCCAGGGAGTGCAGTTGCGGTCGCTCCGGGGCCCTTGAATCGACCAGATCTCGCTGATCTTGCTTTAGCAGCTGCGGAATGTGTGGAGCACGCGCCAGCAGGCGGGCGGCCGTGGCCGTACCCGGTGCCCGGGTCTCCAAGGGTGTCCAAAACCGCACATCCCAGTCACATCCGCCCTTTTCTGAGGCGACTCTGGACACGAACCAACTGCCAGGTGTTGGTGAAGCTCAACCTGCAATATATTACGCTAGTGACGTAGTGGGGTCTTCAAATACAGAACCCACCTGGCGCACCCAAAGGCTCCCTGAGAGCTATGCGTAGCTATACCAGGCTTGTTGAACGAAACCGCCCACCAAGAAAAAGAGCATGAAAACAACAAACTGAAAAACAACTATTTATCCCAAACAATTTACATCGGGCTGTTTTCGGGGGTCAATGCTGGTATATGATGTTCCATGAAGTGTTGAGGTATTGGAACACTAGAGTCTCAAAGTACCTGGGAAAATTGTTACTTTTGTAACTGCTCAAATATCCTTGAATTGGACTTCTATCATGGTCGTGTGTACCGGGCGCTCATGCACGACCAAAGATCAGGAGAAGAACTTATCCCTTGTGGCTTTGGTGGCTGCTCCAAATGAGCTGTCCTCCCTTGGGGAAAAGACTGATGGCACTGTGCCTATGACGCCAACTCAGGTACCAGCCACAACAACTGATAAGATTGTAAGACTTGAAATGCAAACTTTGCGCATCGCTCAATACCTTCTCTTAGGTTGGGAGAGGATTACCTACAACAAATCCAATCAAATCCATGTACTGAGAGAAAGAACATGAAACAAACTGGATTACTGGTAATTCCAAAACAAACAACTGGTAACACAGGTACCTCTATAGAATGATTTCTGGATCCCACCTCTGGACCTCCTCTCCAAATCAGTGGAAAAAATCACCTCTTTGGACTGAACAAATCGGTAGGCAGGAAACACCAACCCCTAGGGATTCAAGTACCTTCTCAGGTACGGTGGGACTGGGGTGGCTGTGGAGGGTCCGGTCGTGCCTTCTGAGGTTCGGTACGACTGGATCCCTAAGGTATACAAGTGGTCTACAAGTCGTTGGGGGTCTACAGACTATATCACAGAGCCATCAAGGTCGACCATCGATCCCTAGGGAATGAATGGCACGTCGTTTCTTCAGCTCTCGGCCGGGAGTCAGGCACGGCGTTGATGCAGTGCGTGGCCCAGCGGAGTCCAGGGCCCAATTGGTGGCTGCCGAAGTCCATGTATCCGGGCCGGATCCCATAGACAGACGAACCCAGACATGACCTCTGTTTTAAAATAGGAAGTTGGACCAGGTGACTTGAAGACTTGGCTCCAAAACAGGGGTCAATCAGCTTCTAGGGATAGCTTCGGGGTTCGAGACGACTGGATCACCTCCCCAAACTGCGACCCGACGCGTCGTTCGGACGCAGGACGGGTCGAGTGTGACGGTTTTGGTGTCTTGGGACGCTCACAGGACACCCAGATGTTGGATGGTCCAGGTACCACGTACTTTGAGACTCTTTCCTCTTGCGTTCGCCGATGACGGTTGTCTGTGGCCGCTATGCACTAAGATTCCGAATTAACACTGGACAGTCTACTTTGAGACTCCAAGAACATACCCTGGAAGAGAAGTGGAGCACCTGCCAGGGCCCAAGGTTTCGCTGAATGGACGCCCCTTAAACCTCAAAGGGGCTATTAGACACCCCGAAACGGGGGATCACCTGCAGTCATTCTTTTGAACAGATTGGTTTCCTCACTCCAAACCAAAAGCAGGACCTTCCAAGACGTGGTTGTTGGCCAACCCTCAGCCTCTAAGTCTAAGGACTAAGGAGGGTCCTGGCATGGAGCGTTTGGGCATGGTGTTGGCCAGTCTATCCCCTCGCCTGGCGAGGCACTGCCCAAAAAGATACGATGTTCATGTGATTGAGTCAAGTGGATCACACCTCCAAAACTTGAGTTCGGATCCTGTTGGGCACCATACCGACACATCACCTCGTGGGTGGCTTTTGTTTGGTCGGTAGTTCAAGGGTTACCTTTATTGAGGTCTCCGAAAATAAAGATTTGCTTAAACAAGAATAGAAACACGTTTGGAAAACACACAAACACTGTGGCTCACCAATAAACATTCTTAGCTTGTGTATAAAATCCGGTGGAATATCAGAAAACATCAGAAAACTAGAGAAACATCTGCAGACTCAAATATGAGGCTGCGACTCCAAAAGATGTTTTCACGCCGCGGATCGATAACAAGCAGTCGGAAGTTGCAAGTATATTTATCAAGTCCTTGGGGGAGTTCCTCTTTTTTGAAGTGCTTTGTGGACACCCCACAAAGACAAGCACAGGTGGAGCTCCTTTGCAGTCTCAGTCCACTCGGCCAGTCTCACCGATCGAGCACCGACCGTGCGAGGTCCGGCGACACCGGCTGCACCGGGCCGAGGTATGACGAGGCGCTGCGCAACGCCAGTTGCACCGCCGCCTCTGGCAGCATCCCCCTGCAAGTGGAGCAGCCTTGCACCAGTTGCGGAGAAGGCGCGCGCGCGCGTGAGTTTTCACGCGCGGGCCACCAGTTGCGGAGGAAGGTGCATGGAAGAAAAAGGGTTTGATGTTTGAACCAGTACCTGTTCACTTATTTGGTGCAGGTGATTAGATCTGACTGTAGATGAGCTCTCTCACCACTAGGCCCTGCAACACCCCTCGATGCTTCGCTTGTCCGGGTTTGATCGGACTTGGAACAATACATGAATAGATTCCCTTCCAAAAGATCCAAAGATCTGCAATTAGTTTAGGAAGTGCCCACCAACATCCAGAAACTATTCCACGCAGGATTCCTTTCATCATGGTTGTTTCAATGCAACTGGTAGTAGCAAACAGAGAGCAACATGTGCGTTTGTGAAGCCAACCCGTTTGCAAGCGGTTGACTTTTGTTTTGCCGAACGGTTGACTTTTGTTTTGCCGAGCGGCTGGGAAAACATGAGAATTTCGATAGACTAAGTTAAGTAAGGTAAAAATTAGGATTGTTTGGCAACTCTCAGTTGCCGAACGGTTGACTTTTGTTTTGCCGAACGGTTGACTTTTGTTTTGCCGAACGGTTGACTTTTGTTTTGCCGAACGGTTGACTTTTGTTTTGTAATGGTAAAAAAACGCTATAATAATGCAGCAAAGAATCGCCAAGCGACATGCCAAACCACGCTTCTGGCCATCACTGAACCTCAAGCTGTCTTCTTGAAGAACAGAGTCTCGGGCCACCAAGATCTCACAGGAGTCATAGCCTCAACAAAGAAACAGTCTTGACAAGTTCTTGAAAACAACATATCAACAACACTTTCAACCATCATAGGGATTCATCATGCCTGACAAGAGGAGCAGTACTATGAGTGCTACTGTGAAGAGTTCTGGACAACTAACAGCAAAAGAATTGTTTAGACACCAAAAAGTTAGCATGACTGTGGCTGAAGCCAAATAACATCATGTTAGAACGGAACCCAAGGTCGTTTAAAAACTACCCAAAAGAATTTGCGTGCTCAAAAGCATTTGGTTGGAATGGGAAGGCAAATCAACCCAATGGCATGCAAACATGGAGGAAAGAATTCTGAGGTCCATGCCTTTGTAGATGATGCTTTTGCAAATTGAAGCCACCTTCCACGCTTCTGATTCACCAGACCACAAAGATGAAGCTTGCAAGCTCCAGTGGAATGGTTGAGGTCCCAGTCTCCCCATCTTGAAAAGAACGTGGGGCGAAGAGCTCTGCTGGATCCATTGGCAACCCCAACTTGTTCACGATGGCGCCGACTTCATCTTGGCCCTTGTTGAAACGCAAACAGGTGACCGGTGGACTGACAAACAGTTTTTGGATATATGCGACAGGTGCCTTTGGGTGGCAAATTTGCGCGCTGGCTTTTGGACCCGCTGGGCTTGCTGGAAAGAAATTTGCTGCCTGCTAGATGATTTGCCAAAGGATCCAGGTAAAATGTCAATAGCTTTGCTGAATGGTGCTAAGTAGAGGCTAGGCCGTGGCTTTGGGGTGGCAAGTTTGTGTCACGTAACATCATTCAAGTACCTGGTGGGCTCTTGGAACCTTTGGGCTTGCTGCAAAAGTTTTGGTTGTACATTCATGTGCTGTACATGTAGCAGTAGATCGCCATTGAAGCACCTCAAAAAAACATAAAACACTTAACCAAATCACTGGTGTCTATTGTGTGTGTTTGTTTTTGGTTTCTTGATGTTTTGGTTAATGAAAGTCAAAACCCTCGAGCAAACAACTGCAGCTCAAGAATTAAATAAGCAAAGAATTGCGCGCGTAACCAAATTTTCAGAAACACTAAACACAGCACCAACTGAGTCTGCTGTCCTGCACTGGGCCCAGGTGAGCTTGTCTCCAAGTTTGGTACCACGAGTTGAACAGCCAAATCGTCAGTGAATGAAAACAACCGTTGCAGTTGCATGCATGGATCATGCACTTGACTGTCTTAACTGTTCACTTGTTGACCTCAAGGTGTGCAGCATAAAATCAGCACATGAAGCAAACATGTCCCTGGTTCATTGTGGCTCCTTGTGTGGATACAAACAAGCATTAGAGATATAGCCATGGGCAATGAGATCATGTGTTTAGCTAGTGGCCATGTAGCAACAACTTCAATTCAACCAACTTGCCCTTGCGGTGGCCATGGGACATGAGAAGGCAGAAACGAAGAGACAGATCAAAAGGAGGTTGGCTTGATAGAAAAACAGCGATGCTGAAGAAAAGACTCTTGGAACCAAATGTTTTGCTTCACCTGCTTGTTGTGTGGTCTCAACTGCATGTACTGCTGTTGCTGAATAAAGCCTTGCTAAGGACAAAGACATTGAGCATACAGAATCAAGACCTTCAAATGAGGTGTGTCCTGGCAATCGCTTGTTCAACAACGGTGAAAATAACTTTGAACACATCAGGAAGGAGCAGCTTCTGGGTCAGAAGTGTCAGCTTGAGACGTGGAACCTGTGCTGCAACTGCAAGCTGAACATTTGCCATTGAACTAGTTACTTGTTTGATGTATATTTGTTTTATTGTCCTGTGTGCTTGTTGTGATGTGTTTGCTTTGCTGCTCTTAGGAACAAGTGGTCGGCGCAAGCATGCAGAGGGCCTTCAAGAAAAGACTCTTCTTTTAAGGCAGTCTCAGAAAGGCACAGTTTCAGAACTAGCGTCTAAACACCAGTGTTAGGAATGAAGCAATATGCATAGCAGAATATGTTACACATGCCCAATTTGTGAAACAGAGGAGGGTCCTGGACTCCAGGACCCTCCAAATACAACTGTTAAGTACAACTGTTCAGGTGTGTGTGTGTGTGTGTGTGCGTGTATAAGCCAAGTGAGGAACCAGCAGCTGGAAACTGACAAGGCACAGCTTGGGTGTTGGACCCTGGGCTGCCAACGATGCAATTCATAATGACAAGTCTTGCATTAGCAAGTGTTTTTGAGTTTTGGCTAATCAGGAACCAATGGTGGTAGGAAAGGTTCAAAGAGTTCATAACATTTGTTACGTAGGAACCGCGGCTGGAAGGATCGCAGTGAACGCTTTGAGAGAGAGAGAGATGCTGGGAAGAAATGGAGCTTGTGTGAAATTCACAGTGCCGTTTTGCTTAAACAGAATGATTTAAAGTTGAGGAAAAATGAGCAGGAGAAGCAGCCTCTTGGCTCCAATGCATGTTGAAAGTGCACCATGCTTGCTTATACAAGCTGCTCCAAACAGTCACAATGCTCAGGAAAAGAGCTGCTATTGGTTTCGCCAACTACCGGGGGGAGGTCCTTGAGAACTTTAAGAGGCAGATGGTAGCTCAGGCATGTTGAAGCATCATACTCTGGTGAGTTTTTTGTTGTTGTGATATGATGGTTTAAAGCAGGCAAAGGCAGCTTCTGCCCCATCGAGCAGTTCATCCAAGCAAGCTTCAGCTAAGTGTGCACCATCCAGCAGTTCATCCACCTCATCAAGCTCATCGACCTCGTCACAATCCTGTGTCCTCACCTTATTTGGTATGATATGATGTTGACACTGATGTTGACCTCTTCGGTAGTGTGGAAACTCAGGTGCCTCCCCCGAAGAAGAAGCGATGAGAAAGAAGAAGAATAAGCGATGAGAAAAAACATTGAGCTGCTGCCACTGCTTTTGAAGAATGGAGCATGTGAAGCAACAGCATTGTTACACACTGGTGGTTTTGGTTCTGTGGAAGACTTGGCCCCTGAGGTTTGGACCTCTCTTGAACCTATTGGCACCTGAGACCAGGCTGGAGCATGTGAAGCAACAGCACTGTTACATGTTGTTCTGGTGAAGACTTGGTCCCTGCTGAGTGGTTGTTCACACTTGGTGTGATGACCTTAGTGACGTCGTGGCCTTAGTGACGCCGTGACCTTAGTATGCTGTGACCTTAGTGGCCTTAGTTTACATGCTTGTATTTTAGACATACGCATGGAAGCCTGTAGCTACCAGAAGCCAAAGCCACTGCAATCCTAAGAGGAGGTCATCTAGTAAAGAAAAAAGCACACTGCACACCAACGCCACTCAAACCTTTTGAGTGCAGGGCCATGGAAAGCTCATGCGCGATCACGTTCACCCATCCCCCCCAAAAAAGAGGCGGCGCTTGTGCAGCGCATCCCACTTATTCAGCGGGCGCCTTGTCTTACTTAGTTTTTTCCTGCCTGGGCCTTAGTGTGTGAGTAGGTTTTGGTGGCCAGGACCCACTCCAACCTTAGTTTCTTGCAGCGGGTCCTCGTGGCCAGGAGCCACCAAACACCTCCCTGACAGGCAAGAGCATGGGTGAACATGAAAACCACATTTTTTGTTACAATAGAAGAAGAATTAACATAAGTAGGGTGTGCAGCCCTTATTTACAAGTTGAATACTAAGACTTACCAAGACTGCAATAAAAACATAGAATAGATTTGAGAAACTCAGAATGAAAGGCCACTTCTTTACTGCTCAAACGTTGAGAAGCAAACTGTTGGCTTTAAGGTTAATGCTGATCTGATGTCCTTGCTCTGCTGGCCCTGACGGTTCATGGTTAGAAGTGATTCACATAGTTCACAAGATATGACTGGTTAAACTGGTTACTTCCAAGTGGTTCATAATGTTGTTGACTTCAGGCCTCAAAGATTTCCAACACGGATGACCTAAGTGGCGCATACGTTTGTGACCTCAGTGCTGGATTTGAACTGTGAGGGCTGGGGTCCTGGTGTGAGAGTCAGTGCGTGTGATTGTTAGCAGTTTTTGCTGTTTTGCTGTTTGCTGTGCAGAACTTTGGGCCAGAAACTCGAGACACTGATCTTGGAAACTTATGATTCTTTCTTCACTCATGCTGTGGCCTGTCAGGTAGGTGTATTTTTGACACTGATCTTGGAAACTTATGATTCTTTCTTCACTCACGCTGTGGCCTGTCAGGTAGGTGTTTGGTGGGTCCTGGCCACCAGGACCCACCAGAATGAACCGGCAGCACTGAGGTCAAAGACATTTTTTAACTAAGATTTGTTGTTGCACCAATTGCAAAAACCTGTGATCCCAAACTCAACAGCATCATTTGAAACATGTTTCTCCAGAAAGACTTGAAAACATAAAAGCTCAATGCCAGGGCCAGAGCAGTGCAAGGACTTCGCATTAGCACAAGCCTTAAAGCAAACACTCACTTACTAACTACTATCAACAGTTGCATCAATCTGCACTGCATAAAGCAATGTACTTTTTCTAGTGGCAGCAGCTTATGTTAAATAATTTGTGCACTTTTGCTATGGCCTGTCAGGTAGGTGTTTGGTTGGTGGGTCCTGGCCACAGCAGTCCTTTGCACCTTAGTATGTAGGCCCCGGTGTCCAGGGCCCACCCAAGCTGCAAACCTTAATAAGACAGTGTTTATCCAACACATCCCACAGTAGTTATTCCATGAACAAATGAAAAGGACCCTCCCAAAACACTGATGCCTCAGTGGCTGATGATTGGGGACTCTCCACAGTGCTTTATTTACATGTCCTAAAACGATGGTACATTTTGAAGTAAAGTTGATGGAGTAAATAAGAAAGTGCTTATGCAGCACATCCTACTTATTCGGCGGGTGTCTTATTTACTCCATCAAAAGATGAAAAGGGCACTCCCACCCAAAGAATCAAAACACCAACAACATATGAAAACACCATTTTCCATGACAGTGGCTTGTTGCTGTTCAAAGTGGCTTAAGAGACTGCAAGTCTTCTTCAGAGGGAGGAAGGGAGGGAGGCTCAAAGTTGAAGGCTCCGATGTGACTTCTAGAGGGTTTCAAACCAGTATCAGACCACCCGAGAGGACAGGTTCGGGACAGTCTGTTTTGAAACAGATTTAAGCAAAGTGAAGCTTTTGCTCTACGTACGTATCATGGAAAGGGGTCATAGATGATGTCAAGTTTGTCATTTTACACCTGCACCCTGGAAATTCAAGGGTCATTGTCTAAAAGCGGATGTTTGATGCGGCCCTTGCGCCGCGTCATTCCATGTGGGGTCTGTAAGTGAGATGCGTACGGGTCTACCGGATAATGAAGGCTCGCTTTTAAATAGGTACCATTACGGTCGTAATTCGGTGCGTCCAATAGTACCTAATTGCGGCCGTAGTGGTACCTAATTACAAACTCCTCTTCATGCACCCACTCCATGTGCTCCAATAACTTCCGATGACCATCAGTGACCATATCACTTTTGCAGCTCCACATGCGTTTTGTGCTGACTGTTCGGAACTTCAGGTTTATGAACCAAAAATGTAAGTTCTGAATCTTTTTGGAAGCAAAGTGGAACCACGGATGTGGTACAATGCTCAAGAATCTGAGATGAGGGGAGGGAGGGAGGGAGGGAGGGAGGCTCAAAGATGGGACTTCTAAAGGGTTTCAGACCAGATCACCCGAGAGGATAGGTTCGGGACAGTTGTTTTTGAAACAGATTTAAGCAAACTGAAGCTTTTGCTCTACGTACGTATCATGGAGAGGGGTCATAGATGATGTCAAGTTTGTCATTTTACACCTGCACCCTGGAAATCCAAGGGTCATTGTCTAAAAGCGGATGTTTGATCGCAAGATTAAACAATTGTGCCGCGTCATTCCATGTGGGGTCTGTAAGGGAGATACATACAGGGTCAACAGGATAATGAAGGCTCGTTTTAAATTAGGTACCATTATGGTCGTAATTCGGTGCGTCCAATAGTACCTAATTGCGGCCGTAGTGGTACCTAATTACAAACTCCTCTTCATGCACCCACTCCATGTTCTCCAATAACTTCCGATGACCATCAGTGACCATATCACTTTTGCAGACCAACAAGAGCAGCGCGCGATCTCTCTCTCTCTCTCTCCCCCTTTCTTTGTCTTTGTAGGTCCTTCAAATTTGAACTTAATACGTATTTAAAAGAAAATATGTTTTTTGACAAAAAGAGAGTCTAGAAATAAACTATTTTCCAAAAAATAGAGTCTACTTTCTTGGTTGAATATTTCTTAACGCAGATAGAAGCCGTTCTGTGCTAACGCGTGATGTTCTTCTCTGACCTAGCAGTCTTGCCGTTGCCTCAAGTCAAGTGCTACGTAGTCACCATTAGTCACCTAAAGTGCTAACCTGCATATTCCCAACTGATTTAGCTCTTGCAACTATCTAAGTGTTGTGGTTGTGTGCTGTGGGTATGTTTTTGTGTTTGTGTGTTGTGGTTGTGTTGGTGATTGCATGTGTGATGGTGTTTGGGGTTGTAATTGTGTTTGTGTGTTGGTTGAGGTCCGGCAGCGCCCAGTGCGCTCGGGAGCTGGCGGTAGAGGTCCGGCGGGGAACGCTGCCATCCTGCACTTGCGGTTCAGGTCCGGTGGGGAACACTGGCAGCCGTTAAGGTCCGGCGGGGAACGCTGCCATCCAGAACTTCTGGTTGAGGATCACACGATCAACGAGGTACCGACGGCAGAAAGAGGGTGGTATAGGGCAACCTGCTGGGAAGTACAGGGTAGACTGGTCTATTTCATTCCTTCTGAAAAGGTGATCGTTGCTGGGTCCTGATTTTAAGCCCACAAGCGCATGAGTGGGGGTCAAACCAGGGGACCTTGATTGACCATGACGACCAAACATGAACAGAAGAGACTACCAGACATGGTCAACCTACCAGGGTTTGGGGCTTTAGGCTTTAGGTTTTAACCCACAATCGCATGACTGACTCGAATCCTGTGCCAGACAAGACGGAGAAGTCCACCGTCGAGGCAAGGGTGTCGAAGAGGAGTTTCACAGAGTTATATAGTCGCCAACAAGTTGTTGGGACTTGAATCGTTATATACCCTCTAGCCTTCCAAGGCCGTTTAAACATTTTTAAACAATTGTTGACCTGGCCTTGCAGTGTAAATGCCCTTGCTAAAACAATATGGTTCTTCGGGACTGAGGCGATTAAATCAATGGTGGGCCAGCAAGCGCACGGTATATATACCTATATTAGGGTCATAAATTCGGTATATGTTTACAACTCTTCCTGTGTTTGCCGTGTCTTGGGTGAAATGCCACATGAATCGGGATCTGACTTGTTGTCACCTGCTGGTGTCCCCTCTTTTCGCCGGCCCGTGGAATGAGTTCTGTTTGCGTTTTGACATCTCTGCCGGGAGATGAAAACAATTTGTTGGCTGGTCGGTTCCCATATGGTCCACCTGCATACAACAAGTGCTTTGCCAGCTCCTATGATTCGCGGGAACCCCTCAAGTAAATGACTCACGACTGAACCTCTCCATCCAAGCTACCCTTGAATCTCATCTAGCCTTCTCAACTGATGCAAGCCCTTGGAACAGCGTTTTGAACACCATGTGTTCTTTAATTGTTGCATCCTGGAAGAAGCGCTTCTGACACCTTCCGGCAGAGGAACCAGGCACTGCGAACATTGCAAGGTCCATGCCACCCCTTTTATTGCGGAAAAAAACCATGTGAGCAAGGAGATAGACGGAGAGACGAGCGCTAAACGGTATCAAGGGATGAAAGAAGTGGCCGCTGTGGCTTTACAGAAGGAGCTCTACTATGATCCGAAGACTGGACAAGAGGGAGTTCAATTTTTGGACTATTCTGCACTTGGCCTTCGAGTTCTTCCAGGGTGCGGTGGGGAGCTTGCGCCGCAAGACGCGCGCACCAACCGCGAGGCATGTTTCCTGGTCATCCTCCTGGCGGAGACGATTCTGCTGCGTCACGTCCCTGGGTGGGTGACTACTTTGAACATTCCCGTTCGCGGAGTATCTGGGAGTTTATCTGACTTTGGCCAATGCCGTCAAATGATGATGGCAGTGTGGCCAACCTTGTGCTTCATCCAACCAAGGTTCTACACCTCATCACAGAAGTGTCCCGCCACCAGGGGCCGGTCTTGATCCATTGCAATTCCGGACACCACCGTTCGGTGCTGGCTGTGGCGATTCTTGGCTATGTCCTTGCGAGGCATGGGCGTGAGCGTTTTGGGGATCTTTCTGCACAGCTTTAATAGCATCACCCGTGCTGGGGAGATCATATGGGAAATTTGTGGCCCAGAGACAAAGGTTGCTCGGATCCTCTTATTGGTGATTGGCTTCATGCTACATGAGGTCGTGCCATCTTGCACGCTGGCTGGCCAAACGGGAGATGAGTGATGAAGAGGTGTTGCCTTTGCTGTCCGGGAACAAGGCTGCCACAAACCCCCACCCAAGTGTTTTCTGCCTGATCGTATCTTTAGGCGTCGCATCGTGAATAATTATGATGGCCCGATTCTTCACAAACCAGCCCTGTAGTTTCACTATCTCTTTTGTGAATGGTGAAGACTTCACAAACAGGTGCTTCGTTTAGTTGTATGGAGGTCACAAATGCGAATTGGCCGGTGTATCGCCAAGGATGGCATTGTTTGACATGGCCGTTTGCCCTGGCTGGGCGCTCTTCACAATTCCAACCGTTTCAGATTCCACTTGTGAAGATCCAACATCGAAACATAATGAAACATATCAGTCATTGGGAACGCGGTTAGTGCTGGGATGATGCGATCGTGGTTCTAGTGTGGCGATGATGAGAGTTCATCGTGGCTTTATACTTGGTTGTCGCAACAAAAATCAATTTGACCAAGTGTAAAAGACATGAGGAGATGATGGGTTTTGGGTGGGCCTAAACAGCGCTACCTGTTTCGGAAGGCTCCGCAGCTCGAGCGGCCGGCGCAAAAGCTCAGTGCACGAAGTGCATGCTGACCATATCTTCCAGGCTGAACAATACTTCTTGAATGAGCGAGCCATCGGCGTCAAAGAAGAAAATCGAGTCTGTGTGCTTACAAAGACTCATTGTCATTGTTTTTCAATGACGCCTCCGCATAGTATTCATGTACTGTGAAGACAAGCGCAGGGTTTTGCCTGCCACTGTCAAGGGTGAACGAGTACGCCTACCGCAAGTGGCTGCGATGGTATCACCACAGCAGATGATCTCACCCGCAGGAAGAAATCGATTTTCTTTTCACTGATTGACAAGAAATTGGATGAACTTTTGGCGACCTTTTGGAGCATGCAGATCATGCGCGCTTCTCTCCGCCAATTTAAATTATTGCAAATGGAATGTTGAGTCAAGCTATTCATTAGACTGCTGGAGAGAGTCAAATTTAAATTTTGGCATCAGAGCGAAGAGCTGATGTTCCTTTCAATTTGTTTTCTGCAGCTGGAGCGGGATATTATGGAAACAAGGTCTCAAACGACAACGAGTCTGGAGAAAACAACCATTGCACGGATTCTTGACAAGCGGATGCGACGTAGACCACATCACTCAACCTGCTGTTTTCTCTCATATTCAAGTGAGTGACGCTACTGAAACAAAGCACAGAATTGATATGTCCGTCCTTCCACGTTGTGAGAACCCAGGGTCCCACCATGTTTGCTTTCCCAATATATTCAGCGTCAGTCTCGACAGGTGAGAGAAGACGAACACTTCGTTCCAGATGCCACGCGTGAAGTTTGATGGATTTGATCTTGGTAAACGGTAAACTTGAAGGGACCTTCCAACATCGAACTCATTGTTGGGAAGTGGTACGTGGCATTGACTATTTCTATCTATTTCATGGCATGTGGTTCTCTGCTGCAAAAGGACACTCACTGTGCACTTCAACCTCTTGCGTTTAGTAAGTTTAGTATGAACTACATCTTGGTGTCCAAGCCATGATGGGGGTTGAGCTTCAGTGCGTCCATCGTTCACAAACATGACCTGAAACATATTCAAGGGCGCACCAATCGCACCACACATGTTCACCGCACAAACCCATGACCAGTGGCGGCCCCACCGGCCGGCATGTGCCAGATCTACCGGCCGCCGCCGGATCCAGTGGTCCTCTGGAAGCGCTTCGCATCGCCCCATGAATGCGACGCGTTGCCGCTGGGATGAGCACGCCCGGACCGCTGGACGGCGGGAATCGCGGAACTAAGACTGTTTTCTGGTCTCCTAGTCTCGGAAGTGTTGCCAAAGTTGCTCAAAACATAGATGAAAAACAGCAACTCTTGCTGTAGATGTGAGTCGAAGGTCCCCCACAGGGTTTCTTGCTGAGTTTCTGGCTGATCAGCGGATCAGATGATGTTTGATTCTCCCGGTTCTTGAGTGAATCGGGTGAATCCCCTGACGGGAACAGGTTTGTTTCCCGGCTTCCTGGACAGCAGTCATCTAAAGCTTGCAACGCTTGAACGATCCTTGGAAGGCCACATTCCAAACAATAAATAGCTTAACTTTCAAAAGAGTGTTTCAAATGGAATTCACGTACCCTTTTAGTCCAACAAGACATGGTGGAAGGGTGGAAGTGGATGGCATCGAATACGTTTGATCCTGTTTCAGGCGGTTTTCTGCACGGTGCAAAGTGCAAACAGCAAAGTACAAGGGTCTTGGACATTGACTCATTGGTTTATTCTCAAGCCAGGGTTACATTTGGGTTTGTATTTTAAGGGGGGACCTCCCATGCTGTACCATTCCAAGAGTCTCACTAGAGCTCAGTAAACACGAAAGGAAAGGAAAAGAGGGACCTCCCAACCAATGGATTTAGTTTGTTTGTGTGATTTTCTCAGAGGTCCAACTGGGGCTCTCCCTATTCCAATACCCATTTGGGTGTCAAATTAGATTGGGTCGAATTCAGCCAAGAGTGAGACATTGCCTTCATTGCGTCTTCTATCAATGAGCACTACCATTACATAATATATGCAATTAATATAGTATAATATGTATAATATATACATCGATACATCCAGGCTCCTGATCACTGATACAGTGTTTCTTTAATGCCAGGCATGTGTTTTCCACATGCACCCGCAGGAGTGTTCCAGGCAGTCCGCTTGTCGTGGGAACACGCCCGAAGCGCCCCCTGCGGATCATTGGGGCGACCCAGGCCCCCAAGTCCATGCATAGAACTGCTACCTGGCAGCTAGGATCTTCAACATTCATACCACTTGAACATACTTGAAGTATTGCATGGAGCTGGAACATACGTGCCTCCAAAAGAGCATCTTTCTCTACAAACAGGTGGTTTTCACGCCACTTCCATGTGCATGACTGAAAAAACATAATGTAATCATGAGATGGATTACTCTCCGAGTGATTCACATGGACTGTTTGTAGAACAGAATGGTCTTCCAGGGGCGTATGTTTCGCTTCAATGATTATTTCAGGGAGTGCATGATGTTGCTTAAGGGTGTTTAATCCCCTGGCATGGGAAATAAGTGTTTGCTGTTTGCTTTTCCTGCTTCTTTAAGTGAATCCACTTTATTTCAGGGAGTGCCCATGGAGTATCAAGAGCCTTTTTCCAGGGCCCACAGCACCGAGCCAATTCTGGCTCACCCATGCCCGGGGCTCACCCGATCCGTCCCGTGATTTCCCTCGTGGAAACAGACCCATCGCTTGGGTCGTCCACGGATTCCTGTATTCAGCTGATCGGCTGAAGCAGGAAAGGCAGTGAAGAAATCTGTGCGCACCATGCGACATGTATAGTGCCATTGTCCAAATTCCTGAAGTCGATCCGTCCAAATTCCTCAGCAAATGGGTACACAACATTGTCCCTGTTTTTTTTGTTTTGGGTCATCGTACGTTTTGGGCGCGGACGAAGTCCGTTCCAGATTCCAGGTTCCAGGAGGTCCAATGCAGGACTTCTCACTCAGCTTAGGCTAGAGCTGGCCGGCGGCCTGCCACACCTTCCTGCCTTGGCTGCGGGAGCGCCACAAGGCACCATCAGGAGGTGCGTGCAGTTTGCGCGCCATTTGCAGTGGTTGGGTGCGGGTATCCCCATAGCTGTTTGTGACATCGGATAAAAGGCCGTGTATTGTGCATGGGATTTGTTTAGGGAAAAGGAATGCCGTTGATGTTGTTGTTGTTGTTGTTGTTGTTGGTGGTGGTGGTGGTGGTGGTGGTGGAAACAAGAACAGCCGCCCAACATAGTTGTCACATGTTGTAACTAAGTTGTAACTCTGAAACTTCAAGGGGACGTACTGCTACTATACTACAACTACTACGTTGGCGACGGCGACTAGTAGCACTAGTACCAGTACTAATACTATAGTGCTTCTAGTAACTAGTACCAGTACTGGCTTGTTGGTTTGGAAGGAGGATCAAAAAAGAACCGCCGGGCTGCAGTTGCTGTTTCTAGGAGCGGGTAATTCGAGGCAAAGTAAGAAGAGTCGGAGTTGTGTTGACGGGGCTGCAGTTGTTGTTTGTACCTTGTTGTTGTCCTTTGTGAGCGAGAGCACACTTTCAACGGGACATGTGAAGTAGTTGGGTACGACGTTTGGGGTGTAGGTCATTTCGAGTGATGATTAGTTTTCCCCTACTGTGGATGAATCCCTTTCCGTTGATCAATGTTTTTTCCAGTGTCCAAGGGTTGCAAATCCAAACCGATCGGTTTGAAGAAGTGCAGAGCGTCATCATTTGTAACGACTTCTCCGGGAAATCTTGATTTCTGCGTGTACCAAGAGAGGTTTTTCACTGCCCGTCTTGTCGCCCATCCCCTATGTACCACTGACCAGGGTCCTAGTCCTGGTTTCTCAACCTCTCTGTATTGGTATGGCTAACGGCAAACTGGGACTGACACTTCCATGCATGGCCTTGGAGATCGTCTCCAGCTCTGCCGTTCTTGGGCTGGAAGCCGAGCCGCAGGTCATTGAGCAAAGCTTTGCACTGGGACCACCACCCCCAACTCGCAGCCTTCCAAGCAAGGCACGAGGGCTGGGTCAAGTGGTGCAATCCCTTGACTCACCATTACCTTTTAAATTTGATCAGATCCTTGGTTTGGCTTGAGGTGAGGTGGTTTTTTCCGGTGAATCCACTGGTATGGTGAATATATGAAAATACATGTAATTTTGTAGTTTTCGGGCGTCCGAAATCAGCAAGTCGAATTGGTTTTCTGTCGAACTTTTCCCAATCTCCAAGACGGCGCCGTGAGTTTGTCGACGGCACTCCATGACAAAACCTGTTGACCCAGCTTCCTGACAGAGTCCTCCACTTGATACCAGCCAAAGTGAACCTGATTGAGGCTTTATTTGAGATTCCAGTCTAGAATCTGGAATCAGAGACATTACGAAAGCCAGCCTTCGTAGAAGGCGCCAGCTGAGTTGTGTTTGGGAAACGAAGTGAGAAGTAGGGGGTCCGAGAAAGCACTACGTAAACTCGAAAATGGGGGGTGGAGAGGGGTGTGGGGAAGTATGGTTTTTGAGGTTGTGTTGGAGGTGAGTTTTTTGTGATTTCGAGGGGGTGGTGATGCAAGAAATGCAATGTGAATCATTTGCATCATCTGAATGGTAAGGTGTAACTGGCGCCTTGCCAGGTATAGATACCCAGGGTAGCTACAATTCAGTTGCCAGGTATCGCGCATCAATTTTCCTACCCTGGGTCCGCGCCTGGGAACAAAATTGTAGCTACCCTGGGTCCGCATAAATGTTATGTTGCTATACCTCTTACACACATATATAAGTTCAAAGCACGAATGAAACTTCAAAGCTGTGGATTGCTGTGCGTGTGTGAAGGTTATCGAGCGGTTGACGGAAAGGGAACTTGAAGTACTATACCTGGTAACTGAATTGTAGCTACCCTGGGTATCTATACAAGGGGGTTTCGGGGGGGTGGCCTGAGAAAGCACACTCGAAAGTAGGTGGTGTGTAGGGGTGCACGGAAGCAAGGTTTTGGAGGTGTTTTTGTGACTTTAAGAAATGCTACAGTATTGTCTTCGGTTGCTTGAAGTGCTGTACTTGGCAACTGAATTGTAGCTAATTACCCTGGGTACACCCGAACCTTGTTTCACCAACATCTGTGTTCGTTGACAAAAAAACGCTGGCGTCCGTTTTGCAGTTTCTCAGGTTTGTCTCTTTGGGGTTTTGGTCTGTGGGTCAGTGACTGGAAGAGTGGATCGCCTGCAACCCATCCTTTAGCCCTTTTTGGGGATTGGGGACCGAAGATCAACAGGTGGACAGGTTGGTTCAACTCTACAGTTCAAGGGAAACGGCTCCACGGCCTCAGGGAAATGTGAACGGCCACGGGCAGGTCTACACTCCAAAGTCAGTCATCTAGCAGGTGAACCGATCTTGGACACACGACCCACGGTTCAGCAACCCCCCAAAACCTGGTTTTGCTTAAGGTGAATGTGCGTCAATACCCTTCTGGGGTGTATGTGTTGTTTTTTTTCTCAGATTCCTTGATCACATGAGCAAATCCCAGAAAATCCACGACACTTCAGATCTTGTTGGCTCATTTCGGTGGTCCAGGATGCTGGCGGCCGCGCAGAACTGGACCGGAGAAGACCGTTTGGATCCGTCCGTCCTGGCCATTGGAGAGCCGATGAACCTGGCGGCGTATTTGAATCCAGGTGGGGGACCTGAAAAAGGGGGAGCCAAGAGAGGTTGAGAGACCAGGACCCCTTGGTCTGTGGTACGGATGGGCGACAAGACGGGCTGTGAGTTCAACCTCTTTTGGAGGTGGGGGACCTGGCCTAATGCCCGGAGTCCACACCGTCCGGACCTAGAAAGGTCGGGGGTGGATGGAGAGCACGAGGACGGAGGGAGTGAACGACGACGGAGTCCCGGAAGTGGGTTCTAAAGACTGAAAGTCCCAAGACCGAACGAAGCCAGGACGTCCTTAAGTTAAGTTAACCGGGCCAACTCGAGTAAAATGAGGTCCTTAATTGACCTCCCTATTTGGGACAGCAGGGGGCAGGGGTTCTTGAGGGCTTTACAGAAGGCTTGCTTCGTGGATAGCGGGTTCATCACCACGGAAGGCTTGCGGTGCATACGCGGTTCCATTCTCCTCCGTGTTCTCCTTCCCCGGATGACCCCCGACTCACCGGTCGAAGGCTCCGGGCATGACGTCCCTCAAGTGTGCATAGGCAAGTGGGCAAGCCTTATATATTTATATCTTGGACACTGCCCCGGCCCACTAACAGTGAGCACAAAGATGGGCACCACCAAGCGCACGAGAAAATTGGACCCCAAAAGCGGGTTTCTAAATTTGAAAAGTCATCTACCTAAACTGAATAGTCCCATTATATGTTGGCAGCACCTTTTTCTCCTTCATACCTTTGCCACTGGTCCACTGCTTTGGTGCTCTACACGGCACACTCTTGTGCCCAAGCCAACAAAGCCTTGCAAGGCTGCGCGCCCTGGTCTTCTCCAAGCCTTTCTTGAACCTGGGTTGGGGCTGGCTTGCTCTGGGGAGGTCCGCTAGCAAAGTAAATGTCCGGCTAGGGCTGGGCCTGGGGCTGGCTGGGCTGGGCTGGCTTGCTCTGGGGAGGTCCACTAGCAAAGTAAATGTCCCCCTACGGCTGGGCCTGGCACTGGCTGGGCTGGGGCTGGCTGGGCCGGGGCTGGCTTGCTCTGGCGCCTGGGGCTGGCGGCTGGGGCCAACTAGAGTAAATGTCCGGGGCTGGCCGGTCAAATTTTGGCTCCGGAGTTGTGCTTTTCTGGTGCTCCTCCAGGCTCCGGAGTTGTGCTTTTCCGGCGCCAAAAAGCACGAGAAAAAGCACGAGAAAAGGCACGAGAAAAGGCACCAAAAAAGCACGAGAAAAGGCACCAAAAAAGCACGAGAAAAGGCACCAAAAAAGCACGAAAAAAGCACGAGAAAAAGCACGGGAAAAGCACGAGAAAAAGCACGGGAAAAGCACCAAAAAAGCACGAGAAAAGGCACCAAAAAAGCACGAGAAAAGGCACCAAAAAAGCACGAGAAAGGGCACCAAAAAAGCACGAAAAAAACACGGGAAAAGCACCAAAAAAGCACGAGAAAAAGCAGATCAGGATCGGGCTTCCCAAGCTTGTATTTGAACAAAGGCACGGGAAAGCACGAGAAAAGGCACCAAAAAAGCACGAGAAAAGGCACCAAAAAAGCACGAGAAAAAGCACGAGAAAAGGCACAAAAAAGCACGAGAAAAGGCACCAAAAAAGCACGAAAAAAACACGAGAATAGGCACCAAAAAAGCACGAGAAAAGGCACCCAAAAAGCACGAAAAAAGCACGAGAAAAGGCACGAGAAAAAGCACGGGAAAAGCACCAAAAAAGCACGAGAAAAGGCACCAAAAAAGCACGAAAAAAGCACGAGAAAAGGCACCAAAAAAGCACGAGAAAAGGCACCA